>OX359291.1:88977330-89577330 GCA_947179395.2 Pulicaria dysenterica
TATTTAATGAATCTACTTTATACTTGTTATAAACTAGAATCAAACTTTAACTAAAATGTTAAATGACACAAATTATGCTCTAACATGGCAACACTTGACCTGAAAACATTAAAGCTTAAAATGCTACTAGCATCTAAACTCCCACACTTCAAGTTGTGTGGTCTCTCATGCATGAGACTTTGTTATTTTATTTAAGTTGACATTATTGATACCTGGTAAAATATTGTACATCACCTTATTTATTATACATTTGTATAAATAGAAAGAAACAAATCAGAATTTGAATCAAATTGAAATAAACACCAAATTCAAAGTTCAAATCGAAACAAAAATCATTTTCAAAGTCTAACCTAAACAAACAATAAGTTGAAATATTGAAATGAAAATTGTGTTTGAAAACCTTACTCGTCGAACACATTTGACTAGAAATAAGTCAACGAGATACAACATTATAATACATGTGGTGGCGTATTAAAACGAGTCTATAACTTGAACCTGATAACTCAAACCCAACCAGTACTATCAGTCAAAATTGCGGAACTCTCATAGTCTTATCTCATGCTTTATGGATTTAGTTTGAAATTTTGAAGTCACAAGGACCTAAATGAAATAAACAATAGTTTATACATTTAATTGCAATAATGTCTTAATACAGGGCTTTTATTCAAACTTTCCTAACTGCCAACCAAAAAGATTGTGTGGACACAATTGTGGTTCGGCGAATCACCTAATTTTACGTAAACACATCTTCCAGAAAAAGTTTTTCTATATCCAATCACACACCCAATCCTCACTTGTAATACAAGCATTCACAGCTGTACATATCTCTAAACGTATCAACTTTGCATCTGAAAAAGTGTTTTATTAAGGGCATTTTGATAATTACAGCCTGAAAATTGTCGTTTAGCTTTCCCAGCTGTGTGCATTACAGCCGTAGATAAAAAGATCAAAAATGGCGAATCGTACGGTCAATAATTGAAGTTTGACTGGTGTACGAAATGAGGCAAAGAATGAATGATTGAGCTTTTTCAGGTTTGACCTTTGACCAGGAAAAACAGTTTTAGAGAGAGAAACGGAGACAGATATAGAAAGAAAAAGAGGTGGGTTTTAGAGAGAGAAAGAGAAACGAGCATTTGTTTTAGAGAGAGAAAGAAGAAGAAGAAGGAGGTGGTGGTGGAGGAGGATTGCGTCTATTTTCGCAGTTTCCTCCTCCATATTTTGAAGAAGGATTCGTGAAAGTGTTTGTGTTGTGGGATCCGGAGAGAAAGGGAGAATTAGGGTTTCAGTTTGATCAAACACAATGAATGTGATGCGTCGTTTGAAGAGTATCGCCTCTGGTCGTACTTCTGTTTCGGATACGGTAAGTTTGTCATGATTCGATGATGAATTTCGTGTACTGTTGTTCGATCGATGAACGCTAATGTTTTCATTCTGAATTTTTCTGAGTCCTTTTTCGATTCAGCTACCGTAAGTTTCTATCGTTTTGCTTGATTCGATCTACTTTTTCTAAAGATGGAATAAACTTGATTATTTTATTTTGTTATGTAATTTCGATTATTGGAAGCTAGAAATATGTCTGCTCCGTTGTCCTTTATCCAGTATTTTGGTTCTTATTAAAATAATTTCTATGCAATGATTAAATGAAACTTTTGATCGATGAAGCTTTACATTGTCAAAATCTTTCTCCCCATGTTTTTGTATCCATTTAATCGGTCATTTTCAGATGATTTTCTTGTTTTTTTAGTGAATCTCGTGTGCTGATGATAATAGTCATTGAAATTTATTTTTATAAAAATGGCTTTTTTGTTTATTGTATGTTTGTTTTTACTTTATTTTGAGCTGCTGTTTATAATAATAAGTTATTATTATTATAACAGTATCATAATAAAAATCAACATCATCGTACATTTTTTGTTTATGAGGATGTCAAAATCACAGGGCACAGATCGCCTAGTCCGATGTTTTTTTTTCTCTTTTTGTGGAACGGAAACACAATCTGATCTTTATTCACAAGAACATATTTGAAATTTTCATAATTTTGCACAATTGTGTTGTGACTTTGGAGCAACTTTGTTGCTCATATGTTGTGCATTTGTTATACACTGATACACATGTTTGAGCTTTTTTTTTCTTCTTTAATTATGTTAAGATATGTTTTTTCAGTGTGATATTTGGTGTAGCTTAGTAGCTATCCTTAGTATCTAAGATGCATATGATGAATGAAGTTAATCTTGTTTTTTATAGAGCGGAGATTCGAACAGTAAAAGGAGAAACCAAGAATCTTTTAGTCAGCCTGGGAGTGCTAGGGCTCCAAAGATGACTGCTAGCACATCCAACGCTGCTGCTAAGCTTGGAAAGTCTGATTTTGACAATCTGCCAAAAGAAATGCATGGAATGAAAATTAAGGAAGACAAATCTGACGACAAGGTAATACATTCATTCTTTCACTCTATATTGCAATACAAGATTGTATTATATCGAATGTTATCTGTACCATGAAGTTTTTGTAAACTTGTATTTGGTTATTTGTAAGCAGGATTTTGAAGCGACTCTTGTGAATGGTAATGGCACTGAAACAGGTCAAATTATTGTGACTTCAGTTGGTGGTCAAAATGGAAAACCAAAGCAGGTGATTATCTTTTAAGTGGTTGTAACATGAAAGTATCTGCTAGCTCTCCCTTTTTTCCAAGTAGGTAATAACTCTAAAATATAGAAACACTGATTTGCCAATTTTTTGATATGTCCTGGTCCAGACATTGTCTTACATGGCAGAGCGTGTTGTTGGTACTGGTTCATTTGGTGTCGTCTTTCAGGTAATGTCCATGTTATTCTTGTTGGTTCAAAACAATATTGCTCCTTCATCGTTTTCATAAATTCTAACCGCATAACAATTATTTCTTTTTCTTTTTCTTCAGGCCAAATGCCTTGAAACAGGTGAATCTGTTGCTATAAAGAAGGTTCTACAAGACAAAAGATACAAGAACAGGGAACTTCAAATTATGCGTTTACTGGACCATCCAAATGTTGTTCCATTGAAAAATTGTTTTTATTCAACAACAGACAAAAATGAGGTATACCTGAATGTTGTCTTGGAATATGTACCTGAAACGGTCTATAGGATGTCAAGGCACTATGTCAGGATGAATCAACACATGCCTATGCTATATGTACAGTTGTACACATATCAGGTAAGGCTTTTACAAACTTTTATGCTCTTGCTTGAGTGTGCACAACCGCAAATGTATTAACTCTCTCATTTCATATCTCATCTTTCTTCAGATATGCCGTGGTCTTAATTACATTCATAATGTTATTGGTGTATGCCATCGTGATATTAAGCCACAAAATTTATTGGTAAGAATTAATAGCATATAAATAAGCTCATGAAGCTCACTTGCGTATATTGATCTTGTTGATGATGTATTAATATGTGAATACCCTTGTTGCGAGCAGGTTAACCCACAAACTCATCAGCTAAAACTATGTGATTTCGGAAGTGCAAAGATGTTGGTAAGTATACTGAACTCTTGGGAGTTACGAATGCATCTATTTTGATGTCAGGTATTTGAGATTCTATTGTGCAAATGCAGGTACCTGGGGAACCAAATATTTCATATATATGTTCCAGATATTATAGGGCCCCTGAATTGATCTTTGGAGCGACAGAATATACCAATGCAATTGACATGTGGTCTGCAGGTTGTGTTTTGGCTGAGCTACTCCTTGGACAGGTGGGAACTTAATTCTAATGGTCGTTTCTTTGGACCTTAAAAGTGTTATTGAATGTTTATTAATTTTGTCTTGGTTTATCTCTGAGATTAAACAAATTGGATGCTACATTGCCCATTAACATTATTTGCTATTATTAAATTCCAATATCACACTTGTTTTAATCCATACGCGTAACTCATTATTGCAGCCTCTTTTCCCTGGTGAAAGTGGTGTAGATCAACTGGTAGAGATAATTAAGGTACATAATCTCACACACTTTTATCTTCTTGTCTTCACAAAGTTTCTAATCTCTAACTCTTTCTTACAATCTTTATTTTGTCTAGATTTTGGGGACACCAACGCGTGAGGAAATCAAGTGCATGAATCCTCATTACACGGAGTTTAAGTTCCCACAGATCAAGGCTCATCCATGGCATAAGGTACGTTCTTAACAAATTAACAATACAAGATTTGTAGTAATATTAAATTTGATTTGAAGATGATAACTTAAACCTACTTACGTACGTTATTATTTATCAAGTTTTGGACTTCTAGGAGGATATGTGTGTGCTTGTATATGAAATCATTCCCTATAAAATTTGAAACTTTATGGAAAACTGTTGTTGATTGGGTACCAAAAGTTACCTGGTATGAGACATTGCCCAACTTGCTCATTTTGTCACCCCCATTAATTTTTAACGGGTGCTTGTACTGAAAAACTTTTTCAAAGGTTAATCAAGAATTTCATATTTGAATTTTCTTTTCAGATCTTTAAAAAGCACATGCCATCTGAAGGAATTGATCTTGTATCTCGCCTGCTACAGTACTCACCAAAGCTGCGATGTAGCGCTGTAAGTGAATTATATTTCTTGTTTTCATACCATGAATTGTAATTTTACAAGAAACACCGAGTATAAATATTTTGATCTACAGTTGGAGGCCTGCACTCACCCATTCTTTGATGAGCTAAGGGACCCGAACACAACTCTGCCAAATGGCAAACCCCTCCCTCCCCTATTTAACTTCACACCACAAGGTATGCTCACTGCTGTTGGTCTTTTTCCATATCTTAATTTCTTCAATTTCTGTAAATTATATTAATAATACATTAATCTTTGTTACAGAGATTGCTCACGCATCTCCAGAACTACTTCAACGGTTGATACCTGAACATGCCCGCCAATAAATAATGTAACGAGAGTCTTGTCCATAGGCGTACTGAAATTCGGGTTTTTGAACACTTGCCCATAATACTCATTATACCTGGCTCTTTCTGTCATTTCGCGAGCTACAGTATCTAATCAAGTTCTTTCACTGAGGTTGCAAATGGAGGTCGCTATATATTTAACCTTAACAAACCGGGGGATTATTATGTCATCCGGGTATAGATATGGTGTAACTAAGTTTGATTCGAATTGATGGATTGCTTACAACATGGAAAGTTTACTTCTAATGAATGTGATTTTTTCGTTTTTTAATATATTTTTGTTTTTTCTTCATTTGCAATATCAATTAGCTTACAACATGATGCGTTATAATTTACTTAACGTACTACGTGATTGTATTCCCCTAAAACTCATCTTTTGATGATAAAAGTAAACTATTCATGTCATAAATCCATCTGTATCTATTTTCTGTCATTATGCTCCGAAAATGCTTGCCTTCGAGGCTACTTGTATCTATTTTCGATGTCCATCTTCAAATCCCGATCGTTGTTTCTCATACAGTATAAGAGGAACCCACAAAAATGAAATTTGTCTACAGCTTTGCTTACCAATAATCTCCACAAGAACAAACTCCTGCTTTGAAGTGATGAAACCGGTTCGAATCTCTTAAAATTATAAGCCGCCCATAAACACTTGAAATAAACTTCATTGCAGTATGACAGTCGCCACAAACTCTGAGGTTCTTATAGACACGTATAGGGGTCCCATTTGGCAATTCCAATAGCCCAAAAGCCACTGCTAACTTCTCACTGTGATAAGCAAGACCAAGTTCTTTACCTTCTTCATCAATATTATGCAACGCGAAATTCATATCTGGGACATAACCGGTTTCTCTAATTGACATCATAATCTCATCCATCTTCAAATATATCAAACTCCACTTTTCATGTCTTCTATCTTCAGACATAAATGAGTGAACTTTACTATTGATTTCCATCCAACTGTAGCCTGGTTCTTTATTTACGCCTCTTGATTTCATTAGCCTTCGAATTCTTGCAGAATCTTCCCATTGACCCGTTGAAGAGTACAAGTTTGACAGCATAATGTATGGGACAGCATCTTGAGGTTCCAACTCAAAAAGGGCGTTTGCCGCCTTCTCTGCAAGCTCGATTTTTCCATGTACCCTGCAAGCTGAAAGCAATGCTTTCCATACAGTTGCATCGGGTTCAACCACCATGTTGTTTAGTAGCTCAACCGCCTCGTCTATCTTCCCTGATCGCCCTAAAAGGTCAATCATACAAGCGTAGTGATCTTGACCGGGCTTTATTTGGTAAATGTTGATCATCGAGTCAAAGTATTGACGGGCTTGATCCACAAGCCCAGCATGACTACAAGCAAATAGCAACCCGATGAAAGTTATGAAGTCGGGTTTTATGCCGTTTTCAATCATTTCGTTGTAGAACACCAATGATTCTTTTGATTTACCGTTTTTAGCATACCCCATGATTAGTGCAGTCCATGATATCACGTTCTTGATATCCATTGAAGAAAAAACTTTGTTAGCATCTTCTAAACAACCGCAGTTTGTATACATAGTCACAAGAGAGTTATCAACCGACAAAGATGAATGTAAACCTGATTTGATGAAATCGGCATGAACTTGTTGTCCAAAATCAAGAACGGTGAGCTCTGCACAAGAACTCAAGATGCTTGCGGTCACAATTTGGTCTGGCTTTATTCCTGATATTCTCATTTCACAGAATAATTTGAGAGCTTTTTCATGAACCCCATTGTGAGAATAGCCGGTGACTAACGAAGTCCACGAAACGACGTCTTTTTCTTCCATGTTATTGAACACCTCAAAAGCACACGATAAATCTCCCCTTTTGGCATACATGTCTACTAAAGCATTGCTTACTAGCATGTGCCCTTTAAACCCGGTTTTCACAGCCATACAATGGACGGATTTTGAACAATTTAAGGATTTAGCATCGTTTAATGAAGCAAAACAGTTTAACACAGATGGGTATGTGAAATCATCTATTTTCATGTTCTTGGTGTGCATTTTCTTGAATAAAAGGAGTGCGTCCTGTTTAAAGCCTTGCCTCACACACCCAACTATCATGGAGTTCCAAGAAACAACATCATCAACTTCCATGGACTCCAATGCAATCCTAGCATCATCCAATCTCCCACATTTCGAGTACATGTCAACTAATGCACTTTCTACAAACACATTAGCAGAAAAACCACCCTTAACTATGCAACCATGCACCTGCACACCGAATCTAAAAGCAAAGATTTCACCACAGGCGGTTAAAATACTAGGAAAAGTATACTGGTTAGCCTCGATTCCTTCAGCTCTCATGTCACGAAAGCACTCAATAGCTCCAAGTTGATCTTGGTTTCGTGTTAATCCAGTTATCATTGCGGTCCATGTAACATGATTCTTGCCATAAGACATCATCTTGAACAGACATTTGGCTTCAGACATCCTTCTGCATTGTGCATACATGTCAACAAGTCCAGTCACCACAAAAACATTTGCATCAAACTGAGTCTTAATCACGTACCCATGAACCTGCTCCCCTCTTGATAACAACCCGTTTGTTGAACACATCCTAAGAATACTCCCTAACGTAAACTGGTTTGGGTTGTAACCTTCATATTGCATTTCATAAAACAGTCTCGTTGTTTCGTGTTCGAATCCTAGTTTACTGTATCCAGAAATTAACGAAGACCATGTAATGGAACTCTTCTTTGGGGTTTGATCAAATAACTTATGAGCATCGATCACATTTCCGGAATTAGCATAACCTGCAATCATTGTGTTCCAAGTAAAGTCATCTTTCTCAGACATTTCATCGAACAGGTTTTGTGCTTCATTAATTCGACCACACTTGCATAGCTCATTTAGCTTTTGATTCGAGTAGTAGACCGGTGATGTTACTGTAACACCCCGTCTCGGCACGAAACGAAGGCTACTCATACGATACTTAAACAGAGCAAAACTAAGAAAAATCCTCTCAAAACCAACACGCAAGTACTACCGTACAAGCTTCTGCTAGACTGGCTTTTGATCTCTTTCCCTTAAACCACCCTAAACACCTGCCCACAGGAAAGAAAAAAAACTGCCACTTAGCCGAATTCCTAGTGCGCGGATATATAACATACATAACAATATTAATAGAAACAAACACAAAGGTTCCAAAACCAGAATTTCCAAATCATAATACTTTTAGAATCAAAATTCATATAAAAAGGGCTTTGAAAAAGGTTTTCAGTGTCAACTGTCAAGTGCAAACATACCATATTCATACATATCATATCAACAACTCATATCACATCACATATCATATCACATCGAGCTCTTACCAAAAACGCATACACTTGCACACCGTCAACAGACAGATATGACAAATGCAAGACATTTGTACACTGATGTACCCTACAAATGTGAGATGGGTGTTGGGCACCACACTACCATCCACCATAACATAACATAACCTACAGTCTAGGTTAACCTATACGCCTCCTCACCAAAACAGCTCTCGGAGCCAAACCCCTAGGAGACGCCTTGGACTGATCACACCGCCACAGAAGGTGTCACACCACTGGTGCCCCCAATGATGTGTCTATGGTACCCTCATGGTGGATAAATAGCTCGATGCATCAAAACCATAAAATATCCAAAACAATTTATGATTTTGTGTTTCACGGGTTTTATAGAAACATTTATTGTTAAAATCATAATCAAAATATTTATAAGCATCTTGTGGAACATATCTAATAGAAAGAAGACTTACTCGCTTAGCAGATCATAACATTCACATAACAAACAACCAAGATCTTTGCTGAAAGAATAATAGGAGTTTAAAAACCGATATTTCATATTTTGAGGACAAGAGTTCAAACAAACGAACATGAAACAAACCAATTAAAATTCTTTGGTTAGATAAAATCCGTACCTTATTTCACAATCTAAGATAAAATCCGTATCTTTTCACAATCTAAGATAAAATCCGTACCTTATTAGTAATTGTAATGTAATATATATTTTAGAAATTATATCTTTTCAATTTTCCCACTATATTAACTTAAACTTTTTTTTTATCAAAACATTGGTTGCCACTACAACTCTAATCATTAAAGATTTCTATAATATAAGTGCAAACTTTATTTACATATTTTTTAAAAAAATCAGGTTCTACAGCTAAATAAAGAATAATTTGCTAAAAGATGTTTCTGAAGATTTTATCGTGAATTTAAATGAGACATGCCCAAACTTTCAAATATGCTGATTTAACATGATTTCGTGTGGATATTAAGTATATAAAACAGTTAACAAACACAACGTTAAGTAAGAAAAAGCTTATGACTATCCTAAACTTTTATACAACAGGTTAGTGGTGCTCTAGTTCAATGGTTCTTTTCAAGTCTATAATTGCGTATGCTTACTGTTGCGTTCCTAACACTTCTTTTATAGTATTTTTAGGGTCAAGAATTTAGGGAGCTGTTGTATTCAGAATTAAATCATCACCTTATCTACTGTATTTCAAGTCTATTAACTTTTCATACGTGGTCATCAACATGTAAACCAGCCCCCAAGTCATCCCTTTTCACTGATTTTAAACCCATGTGATTCCATAACAGACTGAAAAATCTAAACACTGGTACCATTACTCATACAATGGCTTCAAAATTGAGTTTCCAATCCCTTCTATAACTATATTAATTCCAGATTTAGTTACGGCCAGCAACTACATCTAATGAATTTATGAATGCAAAAACAGAAGTTCACATCTCAGTTTGGTCTGACCATCTATGTATAACACCCTTATATATGTGATTAGCATGCATATGGGCTTGTTCAGGTACTGATTAATGATTATGTGCTTGTAACTGTACAATTGGCCAGTCCCAAAATAATTTTAAACATGATGATCCTAAAAGCAGCTTTGAGCAGTTTACATACTTAATGAATTTACCAAGTTAATTTCGAGATTCAGAATTTCCATAATATGTTCAAGTTCGACCTAGCTTACTGAAAATCAAATGGCCTTCATCATAATTACCGATTCTGTAAACACTCAAAGGGGTTCCTATTCAAGGTTGCTATTCCATCTATGAACAGTCGAGATAGAGAGACAAAGATGAACACTTTGATCGTATTTCGTGTTTGTTCTTGAGCAATACTAGAAGAAAACAGAGACTACTAACCTTGCTGTTGTTGAAGGGGAAGACAAGAAATGAATTCGGTTCTCAATTGAACTTAATCGCAGTCTTGCTTTCCGAGCCTCGATTCCCTTCCTCGCAGTCGCACTGCCGCACAATCACAATCGATGCCCTAATCTCACTTTCGATTTGAGTTCACAGATGATTAGCATGAGGATAACAGAATGCCATATGTATTTATGCAGCTTCATCCTTCATGAGGATCAAGTTCGCGAAGGTTGGTTCCCAAACACACCTATTCAAGTTTTGAACTTATGGGTTTTGGAATTATTCATTGGGTTTATAATTTATTAGTCTAATTGTTTAATTCTGTTGGTCTAAGTCCTGTTTTATCTAATTGTTTGTTTATTGTTATTGTTATTATTATTTGTTTAAATTTTAGAGAATTACAAATTTACAGTTACGGTTGTTAATTTTTTTTACTGGTAATTAACGGAGACACTTTCCCGTCTCTCCAGTGTGAGTTCGAATTGCTTGGTGGCGGGTTTTCAACCACCCCTCGTTATTTGGCTTTAACCAAGGTTCGAGCACCACACATTCACTCCATGGAGGAAACCCCTAAGGTAAAAACCCCTCAACCCACTGCATGCAACAGGATTTGATCCCCCAACCTCTTGTGAGGAAGGAGGCGCCTTACCAGATGGGCTAAACCCCCTTGACAGTTACGGTTGTTAATAAGTTGGCAGTTTTGTGAAATTTGGCACAAATACTACCCATCCGTGTTGACGTAACAAGCCTTGTGGGAACTAACATGTAACTTCATTTATGTTTAAACATAATACAACCCAAAAATCAAATCTTTTGGATACTAGTATTAATTTTTCCTTATGCACACACACACACAATTCCAATTCGTCAGTTCTCACTTCATCGTCGACTCGCTAATGTCGCCGGTCAAACATATATTTTTCGCATTCACTTTTGCTTTTGAATGTTGTAACACCCCTTCTTGAGACCGGAAAATAATGTCGCTAACTTGGTAACTCCCTTTTACTCCATGTTTCTGGTTTTGTTCGTATTTAAATAGTTTTTCAGGTTTTTTTTTATTTTTACTCCGTTTAAATGGTGATTCGGTGCTTCTTTAAAATGTATTGGTTTAACGGTTTGCGTTCTCGAGTTGGAAGAAGAGGGAGGATCCTTTTCTTATAAAACCTTTCATTTTCGTTAAAACTTTTTTGTAGGGTTTTTCTAATCCTTTTATTCTTCAAAAAAATTCGATAACAAGACTAACATTTCGCACATAGTCAAAACAACTTGGTCCGTCTAGTTGAAACTTTATGGCGTGTTATCACAAACTTTATCCAATTATTAATATAGGAGAAGGTTTAAATGAGAATGATAAAATTAATTGAGAATGGGAGACTCAATCTCAGTCGTTCATTTTGTAAGTAGAATTAATGGATAGAAAGCGTGAGGGTATACAGTGTGGCAGTGTACATGTGAGGAATTCATGGGTGGGCAATAATATTGAAGGAGGAGGGGGGAAATTGGACGGTTGTGATTGAGTCTCTCATTCTCATTTAATTTAAAGTTCTTATTTAAACCTCTCACTATTAATATATTGCAATCTCAAAAACTAAGATGATACACCAATTGCATCAAAACATGAGCGTCTGGCAAAAATCTTGAAACAAAAAGCAAACTTAAAAGCCAAATTTTTGAGTTTTCATGATGAACACATGATATTTTTGTAACTAGTGACTTCATATAATGACAAAAAAAAAAATTTAATTAAGAGTGGAGGTGTAGAGTTACACACGGCATAGCAAAAATGTTGAAGGAATATGATGGATGAAGATCAATCAAGTAATGACTAAAGATCAATTATGGAAGTGTCAAATGCGGGAAGAAGGTGGTGATAACAATTTCAATTGGTCAAGATTGAGATGTACATAAAATAATGTTTGTTCAGGGGTGGACCCACACTTTACTTGGTGGTGGTACGGGACACCAGCCAATTTTATCATCGTAGTGTAAATTTTGATTTTTTCAGACGGTGTTACCACCGCGTAGTGTAATTTCGATTTTTTCCAGCGAGTGCTACCATCCATTTCACTGATTTCAAATGGTGCCGCTATCCATTTCAAATTCTAGGTCCGTGCCTGTGTTTGTTCATATGGGTATTATGGTAGTATACCTTAATCACATACATAATCCAATAATATACTTTAGATGGATTATATTTTAGGAGATTATGAAATATTGTTTGAAATTGACACTTATTTGAGACTTATAGTTTAAAGTTATAGACACTATGTTTCAAACCCTCATAATGCCCGTCTTTCAAAACAATATAAAAAACCTTCTTTTGTCGAACACACTCATTATAGATTTGTCCAAATTTCTTTAAACTATTTTCTAAAATTCAAGTTTTACATGTTATATCAAATTTAACATGGAAATAATTTTGTAATTGGGTGTTCTTTATTGTACACTAGTCTATTTTATTTGTTTTATTAGTTAAGATTGTAAACATCATTACTTTATCCTAACCTTATAAGTGATTTTATCATCGAGATTCTTATCTTTTTAAAGATTAGAGTATGTTATTAAAATTCGTCTTTTTTGATCTTGTATCTGTATTTAATGAAAAATAGAATATAAATAAGATGAGATAATTAGACTATCAGCATCCATCTTGAGCCAACTCATGCCACGTCAGCGCCACATCATTTTTTCTTTCCATCATACACCATCCCACAAACACCGGCATCCATCTTGAGCCATCCCACACCATCTCATATCATTTATTAAAAAAGGAAAAAGGCAAAGAAAAAAAAAAGAAAAAGATGGAACCGAGCTAGATGGAGAGCCCGAGAGAGAGATAGCCCGAGAGAGGCGCGATGGGTTGGGAGCCGGAACCGAGAGAACCCACCATCCCATCCCGAGCGGATGCGGATGGTCTTACTACGAGGAAGAAAAAGAAAAAAAAAAAAAGTAGCAAAGCACCTCTACGGCTCCACATCACAAGAAGGTATCCTCCCATTCCCAAGAACCACCGTAACCCATCTCACCAAATCCACGGCCCTCCCTTTCATCAATCAACTCTCGTCATCGATAACTTCTCAAACAGCCAGGGTCTTCCCTACTCTCATCACTCGATCTATCCTTCGTTTGATTTCACCCAATCATGTCGACGCCGATTCCATCTCAATCTCCCTCCTCTTCCTCCGAAAACAACACTACCAACGTCGATTCAACGCCTTTGCTCGCCACCACTTCTGACGGCATCTTCCGCAGTCGCCAGTTTGTCAGGGGCGCCCCATCGCTCCGCGGCGCCGCAAGGTTTCTCCGCCGCGCAAGCAGCCGACGGATGCTGCGTGAGCCGTCGATGCGCGTTAGGGAGTCGGCGGCTGAGCAAATCGAAGAACGACAGACCGATTGGGCGTACTCACGCCCGATTGTGATCCTAGACCTGCTTTGGAACCTTGCGTTTATCGTTGTTTCGATTTCCGTACTGATTATGAGCCGAAAGGAGGATCCTAAGAGGCCTTTGAGGCTTTGGGTTGTCGGATACGCGTGCCAGTGTTTGCTTCATATGGTATGTGTGTGTGTTGAGTACAAACACAGGTACCAGCAACGTTCGTCGCAGTATGGTGGCAATTCGAGAACAGAAGTCAATAATGGAAATTTCAATTCGAACTCTTCAAGTTCAGGGAGTGAGCGAAGGGATTATGCAGATTTAGCATCAGATAGGCCCCCGAATGATGATGATGATACTAGGTACGAGTTAAACTTTATTTAGAGTTATGATTTTGAAAAGTCAGCGATACCTACACTTATATGTTGCACAGGTATTAATGTTAATGTATGAACCGACCCTTTGTTTCAGTGCGTTGGAAGTAATTATATAATATATAGTAAACAGAACGAGTCAAGTAGCTATATCAAATGCTGTGTAGTAAATTGTTTGAATTTGCTTCTGCTGCCTAAAATTGTAAATGGTCACCTTTGATGGTCTTTAGTGTTACAAATTCGGAATTTTAATAAGAAATTTGTAGTTAAAAGAGTGGTAATAAGGGTATAGCAATATGATACCCCCCTTTGATGATCAGTTTTATTGCTGCTAGTATCAAAACCGACTATTTGATGGATAATCATTTATAAAATGCACCTCTAAACATCCCTTAGAATCCAGTAGGGCAATTTAATGGCTGATCATTGGAATCCTTAAGTTTATTTAAGGGTTGGTACTAGTTGATGTGAATAGCGTGATGATGGGGTTTGCTTGACATAGACTATTGCGTAAGATCAAGAAGTATGAACAGATGAATTAAGAAGTTTTCTGTTTGTCTAAGTTACTCGACGTTAACTATCTATATTATAGTAGGTTCCATCATGATGGGCGTTACTTAACAAGATGATCACGTAAGACCAAGAAATGATTTTGGCTGTACGGATGAATCAAGAACTATTGTATATGTATATGCCACTTGTTGTATCGATTATTTCAAGCTATTTGTTCACAATGGCACTTAGCACAAGGAACCATAAAAAAAGGTTGAACTTTTAAATATTAAATAATTAGATATGCTATATATGAGACAAACAAAGTTGTGCCCCTTTAGCGCTTAAGGGACCGTTTCTCACAATTGAAGGAAAACGCTTGGCTAAATTTAATGAACCTTTAACTAAAGGTGTCAGGTGTGTTTAGTTGTGTAAATCTTTTTCCTTCTTCCAATTTTTAGAAAAGGGATAGAGTTTTTTATTTTCTAGCAAACAGTTGAAATTTTGGAAACACTTTTAGATGAAAAGGATGGAGTTCTCATTTTCTAGTTTATAAAACTAGAAAACAAGTATAGATAAAGGTATTTTCTATCTGTTTGTAAATTCATATACATTTTTTTCTAAGTAGAAATATTAACACTTCTATCTACACAAATAATCATCTTTAACTCATAAGGAGCATTTTTAGGCCGGAGGTCTTTTGGGAAGCATTCTCTCTACCCTCGGGTAGAGATATGACTGTATACGTTTTTACTTCCGCCATAACCTGATGTTGCGGTATTGGGTAATGTTATTGTTGTTAAACTCATAAGGAGCATTATATTCACTTTGACTATGTCAATCTCATAAGATCTAACAAAAATTCTTATTAAAAACAATTAAAAATAGAGTCCTTTTTGACTAATAAATTACAAACATAAAATTTCACAAATTTATTTGAAGTTGAAAATGAATACAACCAACAACAACAACAACCATACCCAATTTTGCAAGAGTGGGATATGGGGAGGTAAGATCTAGACAGTCATATCCCTACCCATAGGTAGAGTCGTAGAGAGACTGCTTCTCAAAAGCTCTGGCTTAAAAAAGAACGACACTCGTGCCATTAAAGATACAAAGTGAAAACAATCAATATTAGCCATAGACATGACAAGAAAAGAGAACTTTTTTTTTAAACCATTATAAACAAGATACAACTAATGAACACAAGAAATGTGTTCATAAAATTAGTTATATGAACAAAAATATTCGGAAAGTTCGATCCAACAGTTCAAATTGTTGTTAGAAAGATATTTGTTATTTATAACCAAACCACAATTCTCTGATCTTGTAGTTATAATTTGGAAAACCGGGGGCTTTCCTTTTTTTTGAATTTTTTTTAAACACCTGTTTTGAACATGTTTTCTGTTTTTATGATTTCCTTGGAAATTTTTTTTTTAGAAAATAAGGGGAGTTATCCATAATTAAGTATATCCCCTAAGCAAGCATGAACATTACATCTCTATATATAGATGACTAACAATAAAGATGTATATTTTTCCTTACAATACTTGTATTAGAGATTCAAGAGCAAACACCAATGACAAAGATCATCATAATAGTTATAGGAAATAATCCTATCTATTATCCTAATTCCTAAAATTAATCGAAATTAATCCTGACTACTAAATCTTAGTGCTTTTTAATAGCCGCAGACTGCATACCATGTCATTTATGTTTCTGTATGTTTAATGAAGTTTTGTAATGTTTTTTGGCATCAATCTATACATTGTGCTTAGGCATGTTGTGTTTGATTTTCATCTTCAATAGTTCAATTTGTACTTTGCTATCAGCTGTCTTTTTTGTTTTGATGAGGGGCGTGGTGCCTTGGTTAAGATGAGAAGTCCCATTCGAGATAGAATTTCAGTACTTTATTTATTAACTTTTAAGGAGTAGTATACTATTAGTATTGTTTAGGGTGCCTTTTATTAAGCTTATTATTATTTGAATTTGTCTGATTTTTTTAGTTTAGTATTATTATTAGAATTATCTAATTAGTATTCTAGTAGTCTTGTATATTTCTCTACGTTAACTATACTATAGGATTTCATTATATTTTGGTTTTCTGATTAAAACTTATAGAAGGTTCAAGAAGTTATCTCAACCCATCAGCGTCTTAATTTCACGTCTGGTAAATGATATTACCCCCCTATTCCGTGCAATAACATACTAGTTATCTCCCTAATATGGCAATGCATATAGTTGTGTAATCTGTAGCCTTCGCTACATCATTGGTATCAGAAAGAAACATCAATTGGCCTTCTCACATGTTTGGATTTCCAATCACAGTTTAATAAACAGACCTCATTGACAAACCTATCTAAAAGACAATAACGACAGGTCAGTTTCTTATTTTGCTTTCAATTAAGTAGTCGATTTCAAATCAATTTCTCAGATTGGATAGTCAATACAGAAGCCAGTGCCTTTGTGATTCAAGTAGACAATCCACCTCTACAAGCTATCAATTTTTCAAGTCCAATTGCCAGTCGGAAATCACGAATTAGCAATTGATTTTTCAATTTGGGTCGATTTCTCTCTAGTTTAATTCTTCAAACTTACTCCGATCAACAATCTTTCTGATCATGGCTGGCGATGATCTTAGTGGGTTGAGAAAATTCTAAAACTACAACAAACTGACAATGTGGCGTTGTTAAGGTGAATCAGGATCAACCGAATGTCCGAATCCCACCCCCCATCCAACACACACAAAAATACCCATTAGGGGTTCTGGTAATGTTCAACTCTATAAGCATCCTATTTGTGGTACTAACAACATCGAGGATCCTGATTTCAATGATGACCTCGAAGCCAAAGTGTGGGTATGAGGGCAATGGTACTCCGGTTAAGGCTACTCCTGTGGAGCCAGTTCTTTATCCGGTGGGCCATTGGGCGATGGTTTGAAGTTTCTTACTTACCCACAATTCCAGAAGGAGGTAACGTCTGTGAGAGAATATCAAGCCTAATCATGTGTCATTCAACATATTGTGCTGGCTGTAATAGGGACAGTTCCGTGTCATCCATCTCAAGATCTTGGACATAGAGGGTGTTTAGGATTGTGTTATGCTAGATATTATCTGGTTATCGCATTTGCAGAACTCAGAAATTTAGTAAATAGTGTGTCACTATCATATAACAAAATTGATTATCTGCATGCATTTCGTAGATATATTGGGCAACAATTGAAAATACTTGCAGAAAAAAACATCTGAATCCTTATAAAACTGAAGAGATATAATTTGTTGGTGAAATCAAAGTTATTGAACAATGCAATGTATCTTTCACAGCAGAAAGTATAATGACTAGGTCATGTTTGATATAGCTGACATGGATACTTGTCATATTGATGAGCATACAATGCCACAATGGGAACACAACTCACAAGTTTTTAAGAAAACATCTCTGCCTTTCAACATGACGGTCTTAGGATGATATTACTGCCTTTGGCAGAAGCCTATGATTCATTGATTCCAAAGTTCCAAGATTAACAGGAAACAGTTTGATGATTGAGTATTTGCATTTAACAATACAGTGAATAGATTCATGGCTCATAGTATGGTAGCAGAAAAATATAGCCTAGGGAATGGAAGATATTCAAGCTAAATGAAACAAAAGTTAAATTTGTCAAATTAGTTATAGGAAGTCTTTTGATAAGCTGGATAATCCATTGTATCTGAAGGAAACGTGAAGATGAGTTTTCTTCAAGGATGGGAGACGTGATCGACTGATCAGTGTCCATATTAAGATGATGGCTCCTGCTTGATAATTTATTTGTTAGTATTGTTTAGGAGTCGATTTTTAGCTAGTCTTACTTTTATTGATGATTAATTTTCTTACTAGATAACTGCTAGTTACTTATTATTTTATTAGAGTATTAGTAAAACTATAGACATCTGAGCGTATGCATATATTTGTCTTTTTTTAACAGATATATATGTCTAATATCTAACCTTTGCTACATCCGGTTTTCTCAACCCCTACAGTTCTCTTATTAGTTGTTTTTGCAAACAAGCAGTTTTTCATTCGAACGCTTCAATTCATTGTATCTGGGACTAATTCATATTAAGTTTCATTGTTGATCTTACTGTGCATTAAAAGCAAAAGGAAATATTCTCTAATATCTTATGGCTTGCATGTTTATGAGTTTTGTTACATTTATCTGTTGCAGTGTTGCTAAGCATTTGGAGTCTGCTAATACAATGTTTTCATTTATTTGGTGGATTGTTGGATTCTATTGGGTGTCTTCTGGTGGTCAGCATCTTACTCAGAATGCACCTCAGTTATACTGGTTTGTCTTTCTTCTTCCTAGTAAAGATTGAATATGAAATATTGTTTCTTTTTCTCTCTGTAACTTGTGCATGGTTTTGTTACTAGGCTCTGCATTACATTCTTGGCATTTGATGTGTTCTTTGTGGTTATCTGTGTTGCTGTGGCATGTGTTGTTGGCATTGCTGTTTGCTGCTGTCTACCTTGTATTATCGCGATCTTGTATGCGGTGGCTGATCAGGTTTTTTTTTTGCAGTTGTTTTTTTTTTGTTACTCATGTGCATATGGCTATCATCATATAATAACTGAATTCTGTTTCGAAATACTGCTAGTACTTTATATTCTTGTAAAATTACCGCAGTAACCATACGTAACAGGTGGTCAAACCGGGAATTGTCTAGAACTATACTATCTCATTAAACGTTGAATGTCTCTATGATGATATACAGATGTAAGATAACATAGAAGAAAGACTTTAATGTCGTATCAGCTGCAGTATGTAGTTTAACTTGATCATTTGCACACACTAAGTTCACTTGATAAATTATAATAGTAATGTCATTCGTCGAGGGCTTTTAAATATTTTGGTTAAACTCATTGAATGGTGTGTCTGTAGTACTACTGGTTGACATTTTCATGTCTAATTAACTTTTTTACCTACTTGGAATTTGTATTGAAAATTGATGCGTTTTGAAGTTCAACTAACTCTATGAAATAGTTATCCTGTTGTATGTTAAAGATCTCTGGTTTCAGTGGGTATATAACGTTGTAACTTCATATATTTGTTATTGAACAGGAGGGTGCAACCAAGGATGACATTGAACGAATACCTAAATACAAGTTTAAGAGAATAGATGATTTTGAGAAACAAAATGGGGAGATACAAAAAGGTTATGGTGGCATAATGGTGGAATGTGACACTGATGCTCCCGTTGAACGTGCTTTATCCGAGGATGATGCTGTAAGTCTCTTATAAAACAAAAACATCCCTTCTCTGCATATGTTTGTTATCTAGTATGACAAAATTGTTTGGCTATTGGACAAACATCTAAATACCCATGATTAAATGGAAACCAGGGATATTTTGTGAATGACAGTAAATGCTGTGTAATGTGAAGTGATGAGCAAATGGATAAGTTGTAAAGGAAGTTGACAAGTTATTGTATTTATTTGGAACAGCCCTGAAAGAACTTTACAGAAACTATATTGTGGGTAGTAGAAGTGCATGACCTACGGATTTTTGATTTGTCAAGTCTAAATTAATTGAAGATTTGTGTCTACAGTTATGTATATGTGCCCATAGTAAATAAATTTTGCCTGACAGGTATCTACCCCCAAAAAAGAAACTACTTTCTTGCAGGCAAACCAATAGTCGAAAAATGGATTATGTCATCTCATAACAAGCTATAAAATCGCTTATACGAGACACCAGAAACCATCATTTGATTAGAATTTTCTCAAGGTAACAAACAGAAGTAGGACACTGAATATGGCTTAAAACTAGGCTCTTGTTATTTAGTAGATGAAGATGGTGGCGCAATTGATGTGGAGTTGCGTTGGAGGTGGTAGGGGTTAGGGTTTGAAAGCAACTTAATCTCACCAATAAGTGAATTATATGACGCAAATGAGACAATAATTTTCTATAGGGCAAAGTCGGCAAGCTGCAACATGATGTATCCAATTATACACATTTTAATATTTTATAAAAAATATATAAATAAAAATAAAATTAAAAAAATCCTGTGTACCTTTTGGTACTCTCAGTGTCGAACTATCTTTTCATACTAGCAAGGTACTCGTGCAAAGCGACTATGAAGAATATTTTTGTTTAGTAACATATCTGGTCAGCAACATGTTACCATTAGGCGGACATAGCAGAAGAAGTGAGATTGTTAGGGGAGAGGATCTATAGATAGAGAGGGCGATTGTCATTCAGTTTATTTATTTATTTTATTTTTTTGGTTTGGAGGGTGCCGGGAGAGGAGATTAGATAATCTAGCGGATCGAATTAATAGAAAAAATGGATCGATGATATTGATATTGACTGAGAGGGAGTGTGTGTGTGTGTTAAACGTATGTTAGAATGTAGTATAGATATATGGGGTGATTCATTCTATGTTTTATTGCTAGACGGTCAAAACTTGCCCTAAGTTTATCTTTAATCCATAAAACCTCCTAACTCATTTTATTTAAACACTAGATCACATTTGCCAATTTAATTATTTGTAGAAAAGGTTACATTTTTTTCACAAATGTGTTCAGGTTAACACAAACCACAAGGCGACCTGTTTTAGCCTATCACCATCCCCCCTCCCCTTTTCCTCCAACCCAAACACTCACACACGCACACAAAAGAAGCCAAAACAAAGAAGAAAAATACTCGTTTTGCCAAATTTAGTACACCTACTTTGTAGGCCACAAACACCCTACCTTAGTCAATGGTCTGGTGCAACCTTCTTGAATATGATGCATATTATTATAAGCGCTACAATTAAAGAGGCATCTTTTATTTTTCCCATCATCTGTGTTTGGTGATCTTGCTGAGTTTTGTTGACAGGAATGCTGCATTTGCCTTTGCACATATGATGATGGAGTCGAACTGCGTGAGCTCCCGTGCTGCCATCATTTTCACACAACCTGCATCGATAAATGGTTGTACCTCAATGCCACCTGCCCTCTCTGCAAGTTCAACATACTAAAAAATGGTAACCAAAGTGGCAGTGACGATGTATAAGTTACCAACCAAATATCATTTCCTTAAAGATCCCTGATCCCAATTGGGCCCATATTTATCATGCTATGTGATTCTAGTGTAAATTATTATACCAAACTATATTGTTTAAAGTTTGACCTTGTGGGATCAAGGAGTGAAAGAAAGAGAAAACAAAACCTACCCTTTTTGGCGTGTTACTTGGAGATGTAAAGTTACATAATCATTCTTGCTTGATAGTGTTGCTAGTTTAATTCCTTGAGACAGTATGCCTGTACCCGTGTTTGTGCAACAAACGTTATAAGTTATACTGCATGCCTTGTAACTTGTAGGATTTTATGTTGTTAGCCTGCATTACTGTCTGTACATCATGCAGTAATGGTTGTATTGTGTGCTCTGTAACTTTATATTGACAATGGCATTGGTTGGAGAAACATACCAAATATGTGGGATTTTAAAGGGGAAAGTGCAGCATTTGATTGCAATTTAGAGTTGAGAGAATAATGATTGTCCTTTGTCTACATAAAGTGAATGATGAATAAAGGTAGTCATGAATTAAGTACATTTATTAGTTGTTTAAATTTTTAGGTCTTACTTAAAGCCAGGTAGCTACCCCAATGGTGGTTAGATAATATGTTATTAAAAAATTAATCTTTCAAGCAGATTATGCTAAACCCTATGTAATATATCTTTTATATACTCGTAACTATATTATCAGGATATCCGAACATGATCAAAGAGAAATTCTTAAGGGGTTAGGGGCTTACTCTTCACTTTTTTAGCTTTCAGATTTTTTAAAGTTATGTTTAATTAAATTGGTTGTTTTTTTATTGTTTAATGTGATTTATTTGCTTTATTTTTAAATTAATTTTTGTATTCTATTTAAATAAATTATTTATAATTAATTGAATGTTAAAAAAATTATTTGAAAGATGGAAAAAGTTTCTTAGTTTAAAAGATGGAGAGAAAAAAAGTAGGAAAAGTGATACCGTTGAGATGATATAAAACATGAAGGTTTGAAATATGGAGACTATATTGCATGATTTTAAGTTCTTAATCTAAAAACTTTTTTTTATAGATTTTCTTAACAGTAAAATCAGAATAATTATGTATGCTACGTTACTGGATTTTTTTCAAAAGGTTACACTAAAGATGAACTTACGACATTTATAAAACAATCTATTTTGTTATGAAACTAAAGAGCCCATGAAGCTATAATACGCTTTCTTGGTTTTTTTATTATTATCAATTCGGTGGTTTTCTTCTTGTTTTTTTGGCTGCATAATTAAATAAATAAATAAAAGTATATTATGATTTCGGTGGCTTATTTAGTGTAACATTTTCAGCACATGGGTTGCTTATCCAAACATGATCCCTTATATTAAATACGATTATTATTAATTTATTATACATATGGATTATCTTTGCTACAACAAGGCACATTGAAAAGACATGAAAAGAAGGAATGGAGCAAAAATGTAAAAGAATAAGCTCAGAAGGGCCTGTTATGACAATCTTGAGAAACTTCAAGGTAATCTGATGGACCCAACCATGACAGACAGCGAAGGCATACTCATCATAGCTTATTTATCGTATAACTGAACACGCAGGGAATCGAACCCGGCTAAATACAGCAACAGCCAACAGGGTACTCTTCTACCACTAGACCAATGGTCCACTGATGCTGTTTGAATAAATCCTTTATTAATCTTTTTTAACCGTTGATGGATGTGTTTGGTAAATGTTACTAGAATCTTATATATGTTTAGCAACATAGTAAAATAGTTGATAGCTAAAGCAAGATAGTGTAATACGTCAAAGTAATTTTATTTTCAATGTTACTTCAAATTATTTTGTTTATTTTAAAGCTTTTAGTTTAAAAAAAGCTTTTGGTTCTTTTTATCCGAACAAGCCTTGTAAAGGCTGCGTACTGACTGAACACACACCATGTATGCACTTTGACATGACCGACTTTTAAATTTTGGCAAAAAAGTACTTAATTTTTCTGTTCTATCTGTTGTCAAATAAGCACAAGACTTTGTAGATGTTGCATACCGAACACACCCCATGTTTTATCTGTTGTACAATTCGTTCATAAAACATATTTGTAGTGTTATGATATTATTCTTTTTTTCTTACTTCAAACATACACAAATAAATCATAATCTTCACATATGTCCTTAGCAGATTTTAAACGCCCAATCTTAAAAAAAGAAGACACCTTAACGCCCTGTTTTCGAGTTTTTTTAAGGAAGGAAAAAAAAGGTAATGGAGAGGTTTGGAGGGAGAATGTAAGCTTAATTTGATATTAAAACTATCCTCCCAAAATTGGGATGATTTTGTAGGATAGGAAATCCTTTCCTTTCTTTTCCTTTCCTCCCTCACTTAAGAACATGGTGTAAACACACCTTGACACCGATAAAACAAATGCCTTTTAGTTCTAATCTTGTATAATGTATGTTTGACACCTAGATATTAGAATGGGGATTACACTACACACTTGTCAATCCACATTCCACCACATAGAGTAGAAATTTTTTTGATATCTTTTTAACTAGTTCTAATCTTGCTATTTTAATGAAAGAGTGAAGGCTATATTGTTCCTGACCACACAATGATTATCATATAACTGAAATCATATAGTCATGTATATTTATTGTTGTCGGAATAGAAAGAAAAACCGACTTTGCTAGAAAATATCAAGGTGGAATTAATAGTGACTTGGACATAACATAAAAATGTTGAGCAGGTCAAAACATCTCACCTTTGTATGTTTTTAAAACTAAAATGTATCTATATATCATTCAAAAGTTTTAAATAAGAAAAATTTCATTTTCAACAAGGAATATATGGATCTGTATCGAGGTTTTAAACCCAAGCATTCTACTAGTTGAGAATCATGAGCGGATATAAAAAACGCGTCAATAAAAATTTGCCTACTCATGACTAAAGCTTCTTAGAGAGTGGTGGGAAAAATAAAATTAAGCTCAGAAGTGCCTTTTATTTCAACCTGGAAATTCAGAGTTGTCCGATAGACCCAACTATCGAGAAAGGCGTTTCATCACAGCTAATTTGCACCAGCCGGGAATCGAACCCGGGTCTGTACCGTGGCAGGGTACTATTCTACCACTAGACCACTGGTGCTTTGTGTCTTTTCTTTCGTTATCTATTCTCTTATCCTTTACTAATATTAAATAAAATTGTACAACTGTTAACTGAACAGATAATTCACTTTGTTAGGAGTTCGTATGTACTTGAACAGTGATAATAGATGAGCTGATCTAAATATTTAATGTCTTTTTCTATAAAATCCGTCAATTTTTAAAAAATATTATTATTATTGAGATATAAATAAATGACAATACATAAAAATCGCATTTCAAAACTCTATTATATTTGATTGTACGTTGGGCATGTGATTACCGTTTGAAACCCAATCTAGTAAAAATCTACACGAAAATTTTTACTCCAAAAATTAATTCAACAACTTGAAAATATATATGACAAACATCACATACATATGATTAGCATTCGAAACGTCTAGTTGCATAAGACCATAATTCAAACCTTTCCAAGTTTCTTATTAAAAATATTTTTTAAGGTTTATATATATAAAATTAAAACATTTGGCCTTATTAATCATGTTAAAAGATCTTCTCATCCGGATCTTACCTTCCGATTCCTCTTTTTGTGAAACTAAATAACATCTATAACAAGAATCTGAATAAAAAACTACACTATTACGAATACACTTGGGACATCTTTCCACTCATTCAAATGTTTCAACTTTAGCAAAGCTTTTTTTAAGCTTTACCCGTTTTAGGACGGGTCTAAAACACTCATAAATGACTGCATAATTGTAGAGGTCCTAAACAAAATAATAATAATCATTATTGACAGCAGAAAATGTACAAATACATGTATGTTGTATAAACTAAAAGCTTATACATACACATATGTCGAACACATCTCCATGACCATGCATCAAGATTGGCCTAAAATCATAGGGAACGGCTTCAGTAACATTCTACATGTTTCAACGCAACCTGGTGTCATCATGAGAAACAAGATTGAGATGATGTATGCATTTCTATGACACTCTGGATGGTTAGCTGATAGAAACTATTACAAACCTGGCAGCATCCCTCACAAGCTGGGTACAGGCATGTTATAGAAGGTAGCACGGCACATGTAATTTAATCGTTCTGAATCCTTTAGCTTGAACTCTATGGCAACAACTGTCAAGTTCCTTCCACTCCTTACCACAGATGCATCCACAATAATTTCTGACTGGTGATAGAAAACAAAATGTTGCAAGTGAACTCAATGTATTAATAGCCTCAAAGAATCAATAGTCTCTCATGTATAAATGATGTATCAGATAAGCAGATATGTTATGATCTAAGAGTGCATAAAAATTGGTCAGATTTATTCAAAAGCCAATAGTTCTGTTTATAATCGCATAAGTTTTGATTTTAAGATAACCGGAATTACCTATAAAGATTTATTTTCCCTTCCTTTTTAGGTTGATTTCTAAGCTAAACTTACATAGCTGTTCACTTTCATTATTACATATATTTATGGTATTGATATTGATCCACAAGGGTTCTAGTGTTCTTAAAATCCCAACTTAGAGCTGCTGCCTGCGGGAGCACCAAGGCGTGAAGCACTTATGCATTCCCATTGCTTTGAATAGTTACGGTCACTTAATAGTTAATAGATTGATTAGTATTAAGAGCCCAATTAGCAATTACCGACTGATCAAGTTTTGTCGGATTTCTATCTGGATTAGGCACCTATTCTCAAGTGGTGTTTGTCAATCTGTTTCTCTCAACTTGGGTAGATCTCTGTAGCCAGGAGAGGATGGCAATGCCCATTTACATAAGTAGCTATATGGATATTTTAGAATGTGTGTGTTTACATAAGCTAAATTCGATATTACTTTATATATTCAAGCAAACAACATAAGAATTTGTTTACTATTCCCTTGGCATCCACTTAGCCAATTATGAACTAGAACTCTAGAAGATCATTTGAATGCTGCAAGATTATCAAAGTTTGATCACTAGACATTTAAGCAGTACTTGAACGCTTCCATATGCTATGATCAGAGCCAACCATTGCATTTTGTAACTTTTTATTAGACATATGAAGTAACAAAGAATTAGTTGAAAGACATACATACTTGGTTAACAGCTGGCGCGAGATAAGATATGCTTAATTCACCAAGGAAAAGGTCTTTATCTTTGTTGACAACAGTTCTAGCACAAGTTATAGCGATCATCTCTGCTACTGATCCAACTGCTCCTCCATGAAAAGTGTTATAAGCGTTCTGCAGAAAGCATGACCATGAATTATGGCAGATCATATGTTCTTCCACCAATACATATATCATCTGTCGGCTTAGGGTACATATATAGATAACCGATTAAGCAGGTCCCGAAACCCGGAAACCGTGATTTTAACAGGACTTTCGAAGTTTAATTACAAATTTAACTGGTTTTTACTTAGGTTAAAATGTTTATGCGAACTCGATCTATAGTTTGACCAAATTTGAGTTAAATTACTAGAAAAGAGAATGACATGAACGAAATTCGAGGTACTCTCGTACTAGAATAAGTAATACATAATCTGCCTCGGAAGGACTGAAATTAGGGCGAGAGCGAGAATAAAATTACGCAGACGTAGGGTTTGACGGTGAAGATACAGGTTAGACGGCCGCGATGTATATGTTGAACTTCAAGTAGGCTGCGGATTAAATCGGAACTGACTCCCTCGCCTTCGTATTTCGCCGGAACTTCGAGGCCACCGCGGTACTTCATGAGATATCCGGTGACCTTCGTGACGGTTTCCGAAGGGATCTCTTTCGAGTCGACGGTGGCTGCCATTCCTGACAAATTTGATCCGCACTGACCTCTCAACGAAGACTTTGGTGAATAAAACAAGAAAACATTATCAAATCATTTAGCATCAAAACATTAGTATTTTACTTAATATCTTTTTTATAGCTTTTATATATAAAAAATATATTTTAATTTAATAAATTAATATGACGGTTAAATAGTGTTTTTGTAATTTTATTATTCAGAGTCATTGTTAAACAGCTTGTTATATTTATAACTAATTACATATAAAATCTTTAAATTATTCATGTATTAATCATTTTATTTATTATAAATCAATTTCGTTAGGTTTACTTTATGATTATGAATAGTTATCACGAACCATCTAATGAACTTCGACAGTTCAGTGAGATATATAATATAATTATAGATGAAAACTTTGATCAATAAACAGAGAGCTTTACTAATCTGAAAGATATCGTTATAAGCATTTTCAAAAAATATGGTAGTTTCAAATTAATATTTAATGAAGATATGTTATGTCGAGATCCTAATTAATCATAGATTTTATTTAAAGTTATAATAATAGTAGAATTTGTTAAAATATTATGTCCTTAGAAATGATAATTTTATTCGTTATACAGCTTTTTATATTTCTATTGACTACAATGCGAGACACATATAATAAGAAAACTTGAACGCTCAACCTTTAAGAGATAGACACCTTATTTACATCTTGGTACTGCTAGGCCAAAGGCCCTTGGTTATAATTTATAAGTCAGAATATTTAATTATCAAACATCGTCAAATTACTAATTTGATTCTTTTTTATTTTAACGGAAAGGCTTTTATTTAAAACACATTAGCAAATCACTTGTTACAAATTACGTACATCTCAAACTCGATGCTTGTAACCTTGATAACACTCGTATTGCATAAAGTAGTATACCACCACCACCACCACCACCACCACCACCACCACCAAGACATATGAACTTTTTTGTACACCCAAACTAAAGAGCTACCTAGGCAACTTAAAGAATTAACTCAAACTTCAATTCCCGAGACCACATAGCGATTGCGGGTTTGCTGATAGAAACTGTTACAAACCTTCCAAGATCCCTCACAGCCTGGAAACAGGCATGTTATAGAAGGTAGCACGGCACAAGTAAGTTAATCGTTCTGAATCCTTTAGCTTGAACTCTACGCCAACAACTGTCAAGTTCCTACCACTCCTTAGCACAGATGCATCCACGATCACTTCTGACTGTTGATAGAAATTAATAAAGAAAACGTTGCAAGTGAACTCAATGGATTAATAGCCTCAACGAATCAGTAGTTTCTCACATGTACCATAATTAATGTATCTGATAGACTGATATGCTATGATCTAAGTTTGCATAAAGGTCAGTCAACTTTATTCAAAAACCATTAGTTTTTGTCTAAATTATAAAAACTTTGCTCTTATAATAAGCTCATAAATTTTGATTTTAAGATATCCCAAATTGACTATAGTGAACTAATGGTTTAAAATTCATATAATTCCAATTTAGAGCATTCACATTGCTTTGAATAGTTACTCACATAATTGTTAAAAGACTGACTAAGCATTAAGTTCCCAATTAGCAATTCTTGGCTGATTTTAAGTTCCTTAAGATTTCAGCCTGGGATTATATGCCCATTCTCAAGTTGTGTTTGTCAATCTGTTTTTCTCGTCTTGGGTAAATCTCTGTAGCAACAGAAGGATGGCGTTGCTCATTTACAAAAGTAACTTCATCAAGATTTTTAATTCATGTGTTTACATTAGCTAAATGATGGATATTACTTTGTGTATCAAAGCAGAAAACTTAAGTTGTTTATTGTTCCCATAGCATCCACTTAGCCAATTATACTCTAGAAGATCGTTTGAATACTGCAAGAGTATCCAATTCCAAGTTTGATCACTAGACATTAAAACAGTACTTGAACACTTCTATAAGCTATGATAAGAACCAACCATTGCAGTTTTTATTAGAGATATGAAGTAACAAAGAATTTGTTCAAAGACATACTTGGTTAACAGCTGCCGCGAGAAGAGATATGCTTAAATCACCAAGGAAAAGCTCTTTATCTTTGTTGACAACAGTTCTAGCACAAGCTATAGCGACCATCTCTGCTACTGATCCAACTGCTCCCCCATGAAAAGTGTTATAAGCGTTCTGCAGAAAGCAAGACTATGAATTATGGCAGATCATATGTTCTTCCACCAATACATATATCACTTGTTGGCTTAGGGTACAAAAACAGATAACCGATTAAGCAGGTCCTGAAACTGTGAGCATCGAAACCGTGATTTCAAAGGATTTTGAAGTTCAATCGTTAATTTTACTCTCTTTGTACGAACTCGATCGATATTTTGACCAAATTGGAATGAGATTACAGAAAAGAGAATGACATAAACGAAATTCTAGGTACTCGAGTACAATACTAAGTAATACATAATCTGTCACGGAAGGACTGAAATTAGGGAGAAAGCTAGAAACGAAATTACGCAGGCGTAGGGCTTGACGGTGAGGATGCAGGTTAGACGGCCGCGATGGATATGTTGAACTTTAAGTAGGCTGCGAATCAAATCGTCACTGGCTCCCTCGCCTTGATATTTCGCAGGAACTTCGGGACCGCCGCCGCAGTTCATGAGGAATCCGGTGACCTTCGCGACGGTTTCCGATGGTACCTCTTTCGAGTCGACGGTTGCGGCCATTCCTGACAAAATTTGATCTGCACTGCTTGCAGTTTGTGAGTTGTGACTTTGTGGCCTGTAATAACTTATAGTATTGTTTGATGTGCAGTTTAGCCCCTTCAGTTTTAAATTTAGGCTTGACAGTCCTATAATAGGGAAAACTGTAACAAGGATGTTTTTTTTTCTTTTGCGTATGACATCCGTTTTAGCTATAAATTAATTGTCGAATTTATTTCATCAGGAGATATTTATGTAGGTACAAGTAACGGTGATACCTTCAAACTTTAACTAATGTCATTCATTAATACATAACACCCCGGTGTTTATATAATATATTCTAGTTTTACGAGGTTTTTCGTATATATAAATCTTCTAATATGAAATAATTTACCCCTTCTCTCTCTCAATTTATTTATTTTCATTTCTAAAAACCAGCGAATATGTCTCACAGCCTCTGAAATCAGCCACATCTAAATATATATATGCATATATTTCTACAAGAGAAAGAGAGAGACTCTCAAAGAAATTTAACTTGTTATCATCAATTCATCATATATATTTTGTTTTAATTCATTTGTTTTAAAGTTAAATATGCCAGAAGGAACGCTTGAAGTTCTTCTTGTAAGCGCTAAAGGCCTTGAGAACACGGATGTCCTTTGTAAGTCCTTAATCAATCTTATCTCTTTCAATCTTTTGACAGTAACATTTTATACAACAATAACAATATCCAATTTCGTCAAACCGCTATGCGTGCAATTATCATTTTGTTTTAAAAAAATTCTTATAACTTAAGCATATATATATATATATTTGTGAAGTTAAAAGGTTGTTTTTTATTTCAGGTAACATGGACCCATATGTTATTTTAACGTACAGGAGTCAAGAAAAGAAAAGCAGTGTTGCATCAGGCACGTATTCTTCTTCAATTCATCTTTCGCTTATTAACTAGATTTAAATCCTGTATTGAACGTATATATATATATATATATATATATATATATATATATATATAATATACGTATAGCTAGTATATATGTGAGTAAAAATTAATGTTTGTGTACGTACGTACGTATATATATTATATATAGGTAAAGGGTCTAACCCTGAATGGAACGAAACGTTCTTGTTTGATGTTTCAAGTAACGATTCATCGGATTTAAAGATCAAAATAATGGATAGCGATAGCGGTGTGAGTGCAGATGACTTTGTTGGCCACGCAAGGCAAGTAGTACTTGCATGCATTTGTATATATGTATATGTGTGTGTATATATAATGATTAATTAGAAAACAATTAATTGATCGAACGTGAGTGATATCTTATGGAACGATGCATCTGTTGATCAGTATCTCGTTAGATGCATTGTTTCGAGATGGAGATATTCCAGCGAAATCTTATAATGTTAAGAAGGATGATGCTTTCTGTGGCGAGATCAGGATCGGCCTCAACTTTACGGCCCAGGTACCGCCGGATGCTAAGAAATCATCGATTATATATTATGCAATTAATGTTAATTTATACTACAATTAATTAATTTTGCGTTTCAGAAAAGTCGAGGTTTTGATCCAATGGATGGGAACATCGGTGGATGGAGACAATCAGGCCATGATTAGTTGTACGTATGCCGCCGGCGATCAAATTCATGTGATATCCGATCGATCGATCATCAAAAACGTAATTATTATTGTTACTTTATTATTAATCATGTTAATTAAAGCGTATGTGATCATGTATATATATTCGATCTCCTTGGGCTAATTAAGGAGGGATCCTTTCATTGTGATACGAGCTTGTTTAATTTATGTTACACACGCAATATCAAAACGTGCTATTTAAAAGTTTAACTCTTGAATATGTTCATGTAAAGCTACTCATGCATTTATCCAAATTATGTTGTGTTTATAGACTTGAATCCTTAACCTCGTGAAATTAGCTTGAGCGTTGATATATAAATGGTAAACGTGGATATCAATCTCTCTTGGTTCTTAGGTGTTTCGATGGTCACACATCGAGTGCTATAAATCTATATACTCAAAATGGGTCGGTCAAATAATTTAGAAGTAGCTTCCTATATTATTGTGTTAAAAAATTAGCTTCTCATTATAACCATAATAAACACGTGAACTAATTATTAAAAAAATGGAATGTAAAAAAAAAACGGTGTTCCAACAAATTACCAGTCTCATCTATGTTTAACTCGTTGATTGAACTATTGAAGGGTCTCAGTTACCCGATTCTCAGAACATAAATAAGCTGATGTTCGCATCTGTAGCATACACAGAGTTACACGCCAGAATCACCTAACTATTTGAGTGAAACCGTCCTATTAGGGTTCAAAAGACAACCATAATACATTAAACACCGACACTAGTAATTTTTAGCATCAAAGAGCGCAAAAGTTGATACAGGTTATCATTTTTCACAAAGAATTCTAAGTTACAAGATCACTAATAATAAACAATGCTACGCCAAAAAAAAAGTCAAAACAAAAAACTAAAAAGAACCGTGTTCCAGAAATTGCTTAATTTGCCAATGTTTTCAAAGAAGCCCAGAAGATGCAACTTCAAGATGCATATTTTGGAGAGGATACTCCATATTTTTTACTACGTTTGTTCAAACCGAGCTCACTCATTTGTTGTTCATTTGGCACCGGGCTCACCAACCCTGTTCCAACAAAATGAAAAAATGCAGATGCATCCTCAAGATTTCTGTGAAAACTCAGTGATGATGACAGAAAGCTTTTAGATTGTGATTTGGATAGTTTCTTCTCAGGGATTTTGTTAAGCTCTGCAGCTTTTAGAAACCGTGATGTTGCAGCATCCCATGAAAGCTCATGCATTTGTGAGTCAGTTAATGGGGCCGGCTGTTCGGTCAACGCCTGGCGTGTGACTTTAACGAAGTTCTCTTCACCCTTGAATGTTCGGCAATTGGCAAACTGCTTGAAGAATTCATTTGAGACATGATCTGCACAGATTACTATTTTTCCCATGGCTAAAGCTTCTGCAGTTGTTGTGCAGACCACATCTGTAGTGCTTGGATTCAGAAATACTTTGTAACTGTGACAGATATCAGATTTAAAAATTTTAAAAACACAATCAGTGAGCGGGAAAAGGCAACTTCAAGAAATTTGTGAGATTACAAGAGCGAAAAGAGTGAAGTGTTCACTTATAATACATGATAGTCCCTCTACTAATTGAAACTGCTAAGTCTGCTTTTGGAAGGTTTTCCTTTTTTCTTTTTTTTCTTTTTTTTGAAAAGCGAAATTTAGTGGGCCGGGCCGCAATGACATCCATACGGGCAGTATGCGAACCCCAAGCCACTTACCATGAGGGATTAAACCCTCCTCCGTTATCTCCGGAGATCACCACTATGAGGAATAATACCTCCACCATTTTTTAAAGGAAACCACCATCCCCAAGACTTGACCCCAAGACCTTCAGGATGTTGTAAAACCCAGGTACCACTAGGACAAGTCCTAGTTGGTTGGAAGGTTTTCCTGTTACTCTTGCCTAGAACAAGGATCAAATGAGAAACTAAATATTCATGAGAAGAACTTTGATTCACTAATTTGGTAACTTACAAAGTTGATCAACTTTGAATTGGGTCCACACCTCGTTTCATCAATTTCGAAGGTGTTTAGACAATTAAATAATTTATAAAAGCAGTGTGCATGGTCAAACATTGCAACTTTCACGAGAAATAATGAACAAGATTCTGAGTGAACGACTTGAAGTCAATATGAGTAATTTCATGAACGCAAAAAGTTCCAAAAAGGAGTTTCCTAATTCTTAGCCTCTAGAAAGTTGCTAAGAACAGAAAACATAACACTTCAACAATCAACATAGTGTAGAATGACAATTTCTATCTTAAGATTTCTCAGAAAGACATTCCCATTTGAGGGAAGTTTACAAAATGTAATTACTGCCAATTTTCCTTATTAACATTGATTTCAGTCCAGGAGATTTCCTTACTATATTACTTATTCAAGGATATTTTGGAAAATTTACATATGGTCAAATAAGCTCCTAAACTATGTATCTGATCAAGCATTGTAATTTTTATAATCATAACAGCATGACATTCCTAAATAGTTAACCTTAGAAACTGCCACTATCATACGAAAGAAAAAGAAACAGTGTGAACTTATAGTAAACTGATAATAAGCGTTTCCATTTTAACTTACTCATGAAATATAGGGTCTGCATGATCACGCCCGGGATTAATCCTGATGGTTAGATTTAACTCTTGAGCAGCTTCTTGTATCTGATCAGAATCTTCACCACTACCAAATAAATCAACCTCAAGTCCATTAAGCTCACTTTGGTGATCACGAAGAAGCTTAAGTAGCTCCTTGTAGCCTTTGCTCCACACCATTTTACCAATATAGTATGCACCTTTTGTAAAGGCCCCACTTCCACGTTTCTGCTGTTCTTTCTTTTTCATCCCGATTTCAAGAAACTTGGGGTTCACCCCATGAACATTGCATATAATAGATCGTGGTAATTCCTGCGTTGCGCCAGATAACCGTATCACCTGCCACAAGTTCATGATATGTTAAAATATGAAGTATCTACATAATTCAAAATCTAAAAGTGGCCATATTCAAAGCCAAAAATTAAGTAACTGACACCTACACCCTAACAATAAAGACTGAAAACGTATATTTTGACTTTTAATAGTGACTATAATTGTTTATAGGGAATCTTTTTTTTACTAAATTGAATTTCAACAGAAATTTTTTCTATATTTTGTTGCTATAAGTGACTATCATTACAACATTTCTGTTCCTAATACAAAAACATGAAAATTTTGATGATGAACCATAATTTATTTGACTTCTAAAGTGAGTTTTTAAAGGAATCAATGCAAGAACATCAAGCAACCTTTTTTTTTTAATTATAAAGGTGGATTTCAGAAAACATACCTTGTGACAGTATATATCAACCACCCAATTATTAATGTACTTGAGCAAAAACGCATATGCACGTCCATTTTTCTCTCGCTTCACATATTCCAAATAGTTTGTGTGAACAATTCCTATAACAAGGCGGAACTTAATTTTCCATCTTTTACCATGATGATACCATGTAAGATGCTCAGGTTCCTCTAGGACAGCGATATCTGAATCTTCATCTGGAATGCACTCTGTTATATCCCCTAGAGCAAGAATACTTCTTTTACTTCTAGAAAACTTCAAAAAGAATGAAAACGAAAACGGTTTAATTTTAATAACAAATTAACTTTCACAAGAAAAGAAAATTGGTAGCATAAGTTACCTTCCCGGGGTAAAAGCATATATTGAAACTACACGAAAGTTCAGTCCTTTGCTCAATCCATTCACGCACATATTTCTCTTGTTCCTTAGGGGAATTAAATGTTATCTTGTTGGGGTATAAATATTCTTGATCACACTTGGATAGCCATGGGATGACCAAAGTAACTTTTCTATATCCATCTTTGGCAAGATATGCTGCACGAAATAGAGGATTAACTGCAGTTCCGGTCATCCATGGAAGACTTGCGGTGGTAAATATCGCAATATGCTCTTTCTTATCCATGTATTCATTGACTATGTACACTATGAATGGTTTTCATGTAATAGATAAATAGAGGATTCTAAAACCACATCCAATAGTGATAAAATGCTTATTTGAACTGCATTAACAATTAAACAAAATCACTAATTAGATGGCTGATTTAAGTTGAAATAAGAGGCTAATATCAATAATAGGTGCATATTCTACATCCCAAAATAACTACAGTATTATGGTTATCCCCTTTTCCAGAACTGAAACTGAACAACTTTTATAGCATGTATGAGGATTTCTGAATTGTTCAGAAAAAGGATTTACCTTCAGAAAACTGAAAACCCCTCTTTTTTTAAACATATATGCAAACACAAACATAAAATTTTAAAAATGGCATACAAATAAGCTAGAATCATGAAGAATAGCCCTATTTACAAACATCAAATTACATAAGAATAGATAAATAAATATAGGAAATTGATTCTATCATTATGAAAATTGTAACCCCCGCCTTTTTTTTTTTTTGCAACAAACGTTTAAAAACAGACACAATCTCAAATATTACTTACAAAGTAGCATGAGTCGTTAATAATAATCTCACTCTAAAAACATTAAACTACACAAGATTAGGGCTGTTTATCATTATTACTAACAAATTATGATAGCGTATTCTTACAGATTGATCCAGAGTGGGAAAAAAGAAGAAAATTGGTGATAAGGTAAAAGAAGAACATCAATACGGATCAGAATAACTCATTTATTAGCTTTATTTTTGCCTTCTTATTCGTGATTAGTAACAATTGATGGAATCAACAAGCAAATTGAAATCAGGAGCGACAGAAAAAAGTCATGTCATACGTAAATCTGATTAAAAACAGAAGCGCAAATGAGATCAAATACAGATAGATATCCAATAATTAGTGATTCAGCCAGTTTGGGCAACGAGAAAGGTACCTTTGAAGGGAAACAGCGCATAGTTGGCGGAGAAAGAAGAAAGGAAGAAATCGTACGCAGCTTGAGGGAGAAGGCGAAGAGGATCAACGATAACTGAGATGTGGAAGCAAAAGATTCGCATATTGCAAAAGGAATTTATTTCTGTCATTTATCCCTGGAATAATTTACAAAATATCATTAATTTATGTAATTTTTTTTATTATTATTTGAAAAGGTAAAAAAAATTTAAAATTTTATGTTAAATATAGACAAATTAACTCTTCTTACCTGATGAACTAACATTAGTTACTCAACTCTTTTATGGATAAAATCGACAAAGAAACCCTATAAATAGGATCAGAAGCATCAATTGATCTTGGAAATAGGTTCCCCCTATTAATATGAGCATTTTGGGTTTGACCATCGCCCTTAAAACTTCTGATGGTCGAAGATGACATATGGGTTGCACACTTATACCAAAGTCAATTGTAGTTTTCTTCCGTCACCGACTTTTGAATCCATGTTCTTATTGCCTGCATCAAGACATGTCGTTTAAGACCAATCCACTCCTATAACCTCCAATACCCAAATATATACGTTGAGTATTGCTACAACTACGTTGTTGCTATTTTCCATAAATCTTACGATAGCGGCCACCCAAGCGGACGATCAGACTCCGCTAAACAGTCATTATCGTCAAAAAGTAATTCCGAATTGGTTACCATAGTTTGATGATGATCAAATGATGAAACTCTAGTTAGAGGCAAAACTCTAATTGGTAAATTTAAGTGAAAGTTCAGTTTCGACTTTTACCTATAATATATGTAACATCCTGAAAATGGGGCTAGAAGTACTTAGTTGTACCTCGTGCTTAAATAGTTGTACATTGATTTTAAGTGATTTAAATTAGTGTGTTTTAAGTTGATACCGCGTGTTATGCGTTAATTAGAGTGGTTATGTGAAAAGTGTCAAACGTGTTTAAAGGTGATAAAATATTAAACGGTTTCGCGTAATGATTCCGTAGGTATCCCCGTTAGTTGAAACGGGTTAGCGGGTAATAAGTTGTAAGTTGAAAAGGGGAATAAAATACCCCGTTGTTTAATTAGGAGAACCAAAGTCGGTTCTCTACTCTTTCTTATCTTCTGACCTTTGCAAACACATACTAACATACATACGTACATACATCTATGCAAAACACACATACGTCTCTTAAGCCTTGGTGATCTTGGAAGAGAAGTTGAAGGGAAGTGATTATCGTGAGCTCAAGAACTGATTTCAGTGTTCAATCAGTTGTAACTTCACCTTCTTGTAAGTGATTTCTAGTGAGAACCCTAGTTTATGTTCTTGAAAGAGATACACCAAATTAATGGTGTAAATGGTGTTTTTGTGATGGGTTTTGGTGTCTAAAGTGTTCATAAGCTTCAAGTGATGTCTAGTAAAGTGTATAAATGATTGAAACTCAGTATTTGATCGATTAAAGGTTAAAAAACGCGAATTACAGCAACTGTACGCGAATAGAGTCGAAGAACACTGTAATTGGGGTCAATGCGGTCGCATGTCATGTGCATGCGGTCACATGGGGGTGTATACGGTCGCATGGCATGTGCATGCGGTCGCATGGGGTTTCTGGTATCCATACGGTCGCATGGCATGTACTTGCGATCGTAAGGGGTGTTTGTGAATTTCCGCGTCGCGTAAGTTGTTGAGGTCGCGCCGCGTAAGTTTTTGATGTGATCGCATGTGTTAGTCTTTTGACCGTAAGTCTTGTATTTATGCTATGCGATCGCATGGTAGGTCCATGCGATCGTATGGGTCTTTTTTGTGTTGTTTACCGCTTACGAGCGAAGGAAATAAGGTTTGTGATCATGAGTATGTAACTTGCGATTGTAACCAACCCTAGAATCATGTTTGCGATCAAAAGGTGATGTCCCTTGCGATCGGAAGCCTGAGTTGGGAAAAGAAGAACCTTTGCGATCGCATGGGGTATCCTTGTGATCGCATGGCTGTTCTGTAGGGGTCCCTTACGACCACAAGGCGGGTCCTTGCGACCGCAAGCGGGGGATCCAACCTGACAGCTTGTTAACTTGTGTTTTAACCCATGTATGCTATGTGTAAGTGATAACCAAGCGTGTATGCGATGTGTTAGGTATATCTGTGGAACCGGAAGACTCGAGTGGTGTATCTGCTTAGTGAGGACTTCAGGTGAGTAATGGTTTTCCCATGAGACTCAATAAGTAGGGCTATCTGTTGTGTGTTGAAACGTGTTATAGTGATAGTGGCGTGTTGTGATATAACACGTGTAATTGTGAATGTGGTAGTGATGATAGATAAGTGATAGTGACGTGTAGTGTTATCACATGTGTAACGTAATTATGGTAGTGATGATAGATAAGTGGAGTGATACGAGATAGACCCAAGTAGGGTTATGACTTGTGCGACAATTATGTGCTATGTTTAAAGTGTAAATTGTCTTCTGCTTATCAAGTATGAGCAGAAGCTAATGTAATAATGTGTATGTGCATGCAATTGGATCCTTATTGGATCGGTTATGTGTTTATATGTTATGTCCGGACAATTGGGGGACTGTACCACAGTTCCTGGAGATTGGTTAAGGTTAGCCACTTAGGTTGGTTCCTGGGGGCCCAATAGGGTCTGGTATTGGGGGATTAACGGCACCGAGTGTATACGCTTGGTGACGACTCTGCAGGCCACCGTTCCTTGACGAAGATGGGGTTCTTGACGTAAGTCGGAACTGGTTATATAATGGGGTTCTTGGCATAAGCCGGAACTGGTTATAAAATGGGGTTCCTGGTGCAAACCGGAACTGGTAAACGCGATGGTGGGTTGCTCTTCGCTCCCCACCGAAGCGGTCGGTTGTGATTGATTTCTCAGTTGGGATCGTTGAGCCAGGCTAGCTACCTCGCAAGATATGATCCCGCTGACTTGTCGGCACACCGCTATGTGATAACTTAGCTCTATGTGTCGTTTTGTGATATGATAGCATGCTTATTGATGCTTATGTGTAAATTGGTGCTCACTAGCTAGTTGTAGCTAACGGTGCAAGATTTACCTTTTTCGCAGGTTAGTGACTGATGGCCTGGTGAGCTGGGATTACTCGTGGGAAATTGTAGTGTTTAAAATTGTGGAACACTAATTGTTATTTATATGCATGTGATCCGATGGTCGGTCGTTAGTTGTGGTAACACCTGGTTTGTGAAATGATAACTAGTCAGATAACAATATGATATTTTGTGAATGGTGGTTTTATCCGTTGCCGGCTTTTGATAAATAAGTTGTAAAAGTTTAAATTGGCGCTAATTTTAAGCTCGTGAAACACGGTGTTACAATTAGGTATCAGAGCCTAAGTTTGAGAGATTGTTTTCTGAAAAAGATCTCCGGCAGCAAATAGACAGAAAACAAAAGGAAAAATAGGAAAACAATAACTATATATAAAACAAATAGTGAAAAAATAATATCAATACCGTAATGATATTATTACTATAAATTTTAAAAATTATAAAATTTTATATATAGTATTAAAATTTTAAAAAATTATTACAAGTGCCACATGTCAATTTTTTATATATAGTATTAAAATTTTAAAAATAAATTTATATACAAGTACAACAGGTCAATTTTAAGAGTGCTAGATATGATTTTTCTTCTAACTAAAGGACCTAACCAAATAATTTAAAAAGCTTAAATTAGAAGTAACATATCTTTGAAAGCCCAATAAATAAGAAAACTAAAATAAACTACAACAACAAAGTGGAGGATTCAAAAATATCTTATTGAGCAAGAAAAATCGTCGATGGAAACGGTAACTGATTAAAAGGTAGTTTTTTTTATCCTTCAAAAATATATAATGAACTCATACTTTTGGTTAAGCATTAGTTTACTTAATATTATGAATTTTTGGTGAGCTACTGGTAGATTTATTGGCTGGGTCCGCCCACCCCTGATTATATGGAAAATTATGTTACACTCTCAGACTTTTTTAAATAAATATAATATTTTATACATTTTAATATTCATATTTTATTTAGAACTTAACGAGATTACGAGTACATTAACATCATCTGTCATTCTATAATTTGAAAAATGTCGACCTAAACCAAAAATACCAATTACTAAATCGAACCGAAAATCTTACTACAAAAAATCAATTTCTCATTCAAATCATCTATAATACTTGTCGATGGTCCATAGCTTTCGTCTCTACACTCGATAGTCTCCTAGGTTTTCCAGGTACATAATTCATCTTTTGCTTTCTTGCTTTCAGCTTCATCGAAAACCTAGATACACTGATTCCGTGCTATGTTAATTTCACCCTATGAACTTATAAATCAGATGAAAGCTGTTATAGATGAGATTGAAATTATGGGCACAGTGATCTTTTCAGTTTTAATTTTGTTCCTGGAATTACTTTGTGTGCTATCTGGATTAAGCTTGTTGCTGAGCAATTTAAGTAGTAATCATCATTGTTTATAATAAAATTGGCTTTTTAGGGGTTAATCATTTGAGATGAGAATTAGTAGGTAGCAAAATAACTGTATATATTCTATTGGTTTTAAAGAGATACAAATTGTGCATTACTAGAAATAAAATAAAAAATGTTGGTCAGTTGGTCTTGTAGACTTGTAGTTCTTAACAAATACACAACACTTTTGAATGAGGAAGCAATAGACAGTACCTCAAAGGTTGAAGGATATGCAACAGCAGTATTACGAAATAAGAAGGTTGCAAGTCTATGTCCATCTTAGACAACTAGGGTTATAGGAAATAATTTGCTCCTATTTCTTTCCTTCAATTAGCATTTTAGTTACATGGATCCCGCTAGAATTAGAAAAGCTAGTAAGTTACAATTGTTGGCCGAGAAGAATGAAATGGGTCCCCCAAAATGGTTTTGTGAGAGTAGAGGAAATTGGTATGAACTTATAGAATTTTGCTTTCTTAAAGTTTTCTTTCGATGTTGTATCTGTGTATGATTATGAGTGTTGAAAAGAGCATACCTGGGAATTCGTAGGTCTAGCCATGCATACAAGCTATGATATGATTTCGTGAATTGTTGGTCATGAATTTTGGAGATGATGGAAACTAGAACATGTCATAGGTTAATGTGTATTTTGTTAGTCATGACACTACATGTAGTGTTTATGCTTTTGGGGAGATACTAATATACTATACACCTCACATAACATACATGCATATCTACTTATATGTACATGTGTGTGTGCATGTCTGTGCATCTTTGTAATTTTTGGATGTTTCTGGATTGAAGGATGTTCTTAGGCCATATGGATGGGATACGAGAAATGGGGTCCTCAAAGGATCTACTCCTTTCTGACCCTGTGTCGGAACTGGATGGTGATGAAGACGAAGATGTCCCTAGGCAGATACTATACGTAGCCTCTTTTAAAGAATTTGCTTCAAGTATTGTCATGTACGATACTATTATATGGGTTTCAATATCATTGTTGTTGGTTTTAGCTTGGGGTGTAGGTGTGATCATGTTGCTCTATCTTCCCATGAGACGTTATGTACTCTCAAAAGATTTATGTTCACGAGAACTCTATGTTACTCCTTCCGAAGTAGTGTACAAGGTACTTTCCAAAACTTCTGTTTGTCTCTCTATCCTTTGATATAGGTATGAGTGTCTACATCCTACCTCTCCCACGCCCTGCCGCAAAGAGATTAGGTACTCTTGTTGTTGTGGTGTCGGAAGCTGCTGTTTAAAATTATAGATGTTAGTTTATATGGAGGATAGATGCTAATGGCAGTTTACTTTGAAGGTGTCAAGACCATCGTTTATACCCTTTTGGGGGGTTGTAAAGCACGAAAGGCGTATACCTCTTGCTCTAGCAATCGATATCATCATTGAACAAGGTATTAGTTTGATATAGTTGATTCATTTAAAAGTTTCAAATTATTTTGTCTTTTCATTCATTTTATGCTGTTGTGTAATCACATTGCTCACCAAAGACAATCTCATTTCACCATGTTGGTTGAAGTTTGCAGTTTGGATTTACGATCCTAGTTTCATGTATGCACATATAGATAAAGTTACAAAAGGTTGTTTTATGTCTTATGTGTAATTTAACTTGGAGATTATGTTGTCCTTGAGTCATACTTAACCAAAGTTACTATGTTACGGCGAATGCCTCACCTTATTAGTTTCATGATAACAATTTTGCTAGGTTGCTTGCAAGCGATGTTTGGAATCCATACCTTCAGACTTGAAAGTGTAGCACAAGGAAAAGCTTTTTATGTTGATGAATTGCAAATTCAAGGTGTTTCTAATCCTAAACTTCTAAGGAAGGTAAATACTTTTTCAAGCTTTAGTACATCTAAGATGTTGATTTTATTTTGAATAACAAATAAAGTGACTGCAACTGCTATTGTGTTATTCTGATATATAGCATGACAGTAACAACTCCAGGAATGAGCTATAGATTAATCAGAAATACTCCTAAAATAATCACAATCTTTTTTCCAACTTCACAGTCAATACGATAATCCCTTGCGCTTGACAATCAGATTTTTTTTTCTTCCTGTTCATGAGACCTTGTATAAATAGTGAGGTTATGAATACTTGTCAAGAACTTGATCATGTCAATCTCGAAGCTGAAGCATGGAATGTTTGACTCCAAAAGATCATCACTTTGTACTCTTTAGGTTATAATAAAAGAAGCTTCAAAGACTATACAAGATGCCGGTAGGACTTGTGGAGCGGCAATTCATGGTGCTGAACCAGGAACTCCGGCCCAGATGAGATCTTTTACAGATGGAAATGTTTTAAGAACACCGAGAAATTGGAAGGTAATTCGCTCCCAAAACTATTTAGTTTATCGGATAATTTATGTGGTTATCAGAACTTGGAGAGAACAAAAATATTACTCGTTCAAAGTTTTGTCACCAGTTACTAGGCTTTAAAACAAACGATAGCACTCAAAGGTGCATTGTTCAGCAAGGAAGGGGGGAGGGATATTGCTTTAACCTTTATTTTAATCCCTTTTTAGTTGGATAGACATGGTCTTGATAATGAATTAACATTTAACTAATTGGCATTAATTTTATATAAACTGATATTTAATCTAGTTAACAAATTAATTTCCAAAATCAATTTAGTAAATCATCTACCATTTACTATTATGTATATATTTTCACGAAACATACACACACACAATATATATATAGGGGAAGGTTCATTCAATAACCTTTGTTAGCGTGAGAACCGTGAGAACCAATCTCAACGGTTCCTTGGATATGGAAAGTTCATGGATGGAGAGCGTGGAGGGATAGAGTGTGGCAGGGTGCATGTGAGGAATTCATGGGTGGGCAATGACATTGAAGTAGGGGAATTTGGACGTCTCAGATTGGTTCTCGGGGTTCTCGCACTAAGAATGGTTCTCAAATGAACTTCTTCCAATATATATGTGTGTGTGTGTAATTACAGAGTATCAATTGTTTACCCACTAAAAACAGATTAGTGGTACTTGGTAACATTTAGTACTATTAATCCCATTCAATAATAACGTTATAGCTGATATCTCTTTCAATGATTTATCCGATAATTCTTTATTATGCCTTAAGCCATCAGCCCATCATCACATGATGTGCACCGTACCTTTTCGGTGCTCGTTCTTGGATGTCATAACGTTACATTTTCTGCACATAATCTAACTCAAAGTGTGTAGTATTACTAAAAGTTTAAATCATCATAGATTGAACTACAGAATTATAGATGTTAATCTGGACTAATGAGCTTTTTAACTACACTGAAATCTCATAAATGCTATGAAATGTCTGAAAATCGGACAATTTTCCAAAATTTAGGTTTAATAGCCTAGATTAGCAAACTCTATTATTCCAGTTTTTCGAAGATTTTGGCAACGAAGTCGATGCTATCAAGCACAGAAGGTGTTTCAATTTCTCGATATACACTAGATGCCCTTTAAAATCTGTACAACAGACCTAGTTCTTGTATCTCATTTACACCTGATCTCTTCTTCTCTGTCATCACAAATTGTACTTTTCATTATTTTGATGTATTGAAAATTTGGAATACAGATGATGAATTCGCCCCGATCAACTTTAGTAGACCAAAGAGGTTCAAATCGTACAGAGGTGCTAATAAACAAAATGGATGAAGTCAGCAAATCCATTAAGGTATGTATATATACAATACATAAAGGACTCCAAAGGCTCAAGGACAAAAATATAAATAAATTATTGGTCGAATCGACTATATCCTGGATAGTATTTTTCTTTGGTAATTGATCGCCCACCTTATCTTTTCAATGACAAGTGACAACTCATATAGACTTCAGTACAAAGTTTGAATCAGATGCATTAGATCCTTGAGGTGTCAGTTGTTTCTTAAGGTGTCTGTGTTTGACATTAAAAATAATAGATAGTTAAGGTAACCTTTTAACTGCTTCTTGAACTCTGATTCTTTTGACCTTAATTAGTCTGAAAGTTAGGGGGTGTCTGGTGTTGCTTATTATTAATGTTTATCTGTGCTTATGTCGTTTTGTTACAATGATACATGTTTTGTGGGTGTCTGAGACTACTTATTTGAATATTTTGAGAGTGAAATAAGGTAAACTAATAAACTACTGCCAGAGAGCTTATTACAGATTCAAGTTGTACTCAATAAAAGATCTAGAGTCCTCAGTATGAGCTGCCTGCAACCTGGGAATCTCCTACTGACATTTATGTTATGAAATTTTGGAGGTGTTTTGGACGAGTTTACCATAAAACATATTTTGTCAAACTTGAAACCTTGAAGGTGTACCTGTTTTGTGAGTTACAATGAAGTATCGGTAATATATGTATGTACTTGTTTGACACTTTGACCCCTCTTTTGTGGGTTGACTAATGTATCTGCTGATTTTGTATGGAATCACCAGAAACTAGAGCAGATTGTAGAAAAGGCTCCACCTACTAATGAAACTGACTAGGAGAATTCTGGATGTAAGTTGATATCGAAGAACCATAGAAGAAAAAGGCTCGAGCTAGCCTTGAAAGCCGCTAGGAGAAAGATCGAGTCCCCATTTTGTTCATCCGATTGCAAAGAAGATACAAAATGTATGTCATGTGAGTTTTAGGAGAGATTCATTCTTGATTGATTTACGTGTCTTATTAGAAACGTAGATTTTAATTGTTAATAGAGCTTAGAAGTGATGATGTGTATATTATTTACAATGAAATAAAGGAGCCCAATATGCTGCTCTTTCTTACTTTTGGCGCCTCTTAATTTACTGCAGATTCAAGAAAACTGATTTGACCAATTTGCATATACCAAATTCTTGCCCAACAGGAATTTTATTAATCTGATTACATATACATATGTATATACCCTTTAAGGTAACAACACTGTTGTGCAGCCCGCGTACGGGTATTTTAAGATGATTAAAAGATTTTTCACACTTGTGTTTTAAAATTTGTAATATGGAATTACTAAATAAATACTACACACAACTCAGACAAGTATGACCTGGTCAGTAGTAGTATAAATCGGGTAAGACCGAGTGTCGAACCACAGGGATAAAACTTGACAACTACTAGTATTCAAACATCATCATTGTTTGGTAATTAAACAATTACAAGTGATTTATCAGATTAGGATTAATTATAGAAAATAGTTTACATAAACAAAAATATTACAAACGGCTAGATAATCAAAGAAAAGACCACTTAGGCTTCAGAATCATCCTGGCTAGTTATGACAATATTTATTTTAATTAAGTTGTTGATGACTTGATAAATTGCAGTAAAGCACACAACATGTTGTTCTCTCTAATACTCACAAATCATATTATCATACGAATCATCCCTCGAGTTATCGAGCCTCTGATTGAAAATCAAACATAACATGTAAGCATAGAATCACAAATTATAACACAGATCCACTTAACCAAGTTCAAATTCAGCTACAAGCTGTCAAATAATATTTCTTATAGCTTTCAGAACTTAGGGAAGCGTCAAAGTGATTGGAATGGTTTAAACATGAGAAACAACAAACTGAACTGGAATAAAGGTGCATGTGGCCGCATGTCAAAGACATGTGGTCGTATAGGTCCATGCGATCGCATGGCAATACCATGTGGTCGCATAGATCCATGCGATCGCATGGAAATACCATGCGGTCGCATGACATCATTTTACAGCAAAATTCATTTTATGCACCAAGGATCAAACACGTATAGTCGTATAGCTTGGACTGTCATCCAAGGTTATAAGCAGATAGAAATGAGCACTATATAGTCATGAACCCAACAAGACTCAAACCACGTGTGTTGGATTTAAGATCGAGCCTTACGTTATTTCCTTAAAATATCATCATGTTAAGTACTATTTCTAGTACTTCACACATGCAAAGCATGAAACACGTAAGCATGCACATAGAATCATAGAGATCGGATTCTTAATGACATTACGAGTTCATTTCAACCTTAACATGCTCAAGAACACATTTTCAATTCTTTTTATTCGTTTGTAGTTGTTATGATCAAATAATATACTAAAACACTTGAAACTTTCGTTTAAGATGTTAAGCATGTGTAGAACCATAATATGATGAACATGACCAACTTGTTATGACCTGAAATGATCAAAGACAAGTTCCAAAAACGCTTTTCAAATGACAACCTTGCTTGTTACACCATTTCTAGTGATAACTACACAAGATTTTGAGATTAAACCATCATCTTTGAGTATGCATGGAATGTAACATTTATGTTTTCACGTAAAAGATTAACAATTCATGAACATGAACATATTTAACATAAGAACATGATTAAAAACATTTATATCAATGATCAAAACATACTTTTTATATCAAATCATCAAGAAAAGATTTATATTGCCATAACTTGGCCAAGAATCATCTTGGCCCAAGTGAAAGAGTTTAGTGACTCATTACAAGTACAATAACAAGAAAAACACTTGGATACATGTTAACAACAAGAAATGATTAGATTATACCAAGCAGTCTTCAAGCTATATACTCGTTTCTCTAAAGTTCTGAGTTTCACTAAGCTTCAACGCCTTCGGGACAGGGATTCGGGAGTGTATGGAAGTGAAGAAACGTGTGTGTGTTTTGTGTGTGTTTTGTGTGTTTTCTGAGGTGTGAGGTGCGTCTGAACCTTCTGCCAAGAGCTCTTTATATAGGGCTGATCCGGGGGTCCATGCGATCGCATGCCCCTGCCATGCGATCGCATGGCTTCGAGGTGGAATTTGACAAGACAGCCTAGGTTGCAGAACGCGACAAGTGTCAAAGCTAGATTCGGCCCTACCATGCAATCGCATGGTAGGTACATGCGGTCGCATGGCTTTGCAGATTTCAACAGTTCTTTATTTTTCTTCAGTTTTGCACTTGTTTAACTCGAAATCTTCACTTTTAGTCTTTTTAACCTGCAATGGTGAAAACAAAGCATTTGGGGTAATAATTCGTACAATTCACCTTAATTACGGATTAAACGAGAGGGTTTTCGGTGTATAAAACATGTATAAATATGGATATATCAAACGCCATCGAGGTTGGAAGTTAGGGTTTATTTTCGATTAGGTTTCAAAAAAGGTTCTTCATTAGCTTCACTTCTCTATATCAGGTGTATGTTTCTTCATGGAGAGTGAGAGTCCATTACACCACCAGGGTTTAGTTAAATCAGAGAAATAAAACCTCATACCCAAACATATTGTCACACTTCAAAAAATTCTAAATAAAGCTCGACAACAATCACGAGCTAGAGGAAAAACTACTTTTTATTAAGGCTGTTTATCAAATCAAGTCTTTGATTTACAAGTTCTTTGAAGCTTATAGTTCAGGTTTGACAATTTTATACACATGTTTAAAAACCGATATAAATTCAAAAATTTCAATTGTAAGACAAACATGAATTCAAATATACATTCGTTATAATGTCTAAGGTTTAAAAAGAATTTATAATGAAATATAATACTAGCTTAACACTCCGTCTATAAACAGCAGGATGATTAAATTTAATTTTAAATATTTCTTTATAGTAAAACTGTAACACCCTGTAAATGGGCCTAGCAGTGTAGGGTTGTAATTTGTGCTTTAAAGCTTGTACAGTGACTTTAAGTGAAATTAGATTAAGTGTTTTGTGTGACTAACGTGTCTCGTGTTAATTAATGTGATTATGTGAAAAGTGTCGGTTGTGTCTAAAAGTGATGTCGTGTTATACGGTTTCGTGTAATGATTCCGTAAATATCCTCGTTGGTTAAAACGGGATGACATGTGTCAAGTTGTGAGTTAGAAAGGGGAACAAAATACCCCTTGTTTAATTGTGTGACCCCAAGGTCGGCATATGTATGCCTTATCCCCTGGGTCAAGCTCAAACACACACAAACACATTCAAGTACGTACAAACTCAAACACGCACATATACTTAGAGATTTTGGAGGAGATCAAGTTCAATCTGTTTGAAAGGAGTTTCTTAAAGCTGATTCGAGTATCAATTTACTGTTCTTGTTGCTGATTTGTAAGTAATTCCATGTCAAAACCTATTTTGAGTTCATAAAGAGGAAACATCATTTGGTGGTGTATGATTGTGTTCTAAGTGGTTTAAATTGTGTCAAATGTGTTTATAAGTGCCTAAGGGTGTTAAACAACATATACAAACGATTGAATATGGTTTCAATCAAGTTTTTCATGTAAAAATCGCGTATTACAGAACTGTGTCGAAACAGGGACGAAGACCTGCTGTGCAGGTGCTCCCTACGGGCGTAGGGGATGAGTCCTACGGCCGTAGGAGGCCTTGTGTATACACTACGGCCGTAGGCAGGGTTACTGCGGCCGTAGGATGTGTTTTTGTGTGGATTACCGTCTACGGACGATGAAACAAGGACTACGGGTGTAGGTACGTAACCTACGGTCGTAGTTCACCAAAGAATAGCTACTACGGGTGTAGGAATAGGTTCCTACGACCGTAGTGCATGATTCCTTGGAAAGAAACTCTGCGGGCATAGTGGTTTGACCCTACGGCCGTAGTAGGGTTTTGTTAAGTGTCCTACGGCCGTAGGACATGTACTCTGCGGCCGTAGTAAGCTGTTCAGTGTTGACAGCTTATGTAACTTGTGTTCTAACCTGTGTGTGATACGTGTAAGTGATAACCAAGCCTGAACCTTATGTGTTAGGTGATTCGGACGACTCAGTGTGTTCTTGGGATTCTCGGATTCATATCTGCCTCTTGTGATATCGAGGTGAGTACCGGTTTCCCATAAGACTCAGTAAGTAGGGCTATTGTGTGCCTGTGTTGTGTGCTACGTGATATAGTGATACAGTGTTATAAGTGATACCATGTGATATAAATTGTGATATGTGATACGCATGCGTACTGTGGACCCTATGGGTCAAACGTGTTTATGATTTCTTTCCGGACAGACGCAGTGGTTGAGGTCAGTCGCCGATGCGGCTGGGTCCCTTGAGTGTTATTCAGGGATTAGCGGTTCCCACGACTGATTTTCTGGGGTAAAGGTTCTGCAGGCCGCAGTTCCTTGACAAACAGTGGGGTCTTGGTTTGTAACTAAGGCCTAATTTGAGCCCAGGTGGCTCCGCAACGTGCTCAAGGGGTTGCTCTTCGTTTCCCCTCCAGCATGGATTGGTGTTGTTGATTTCTCAGTTGGATTCGTTGAGCGGGATTTGCAACCCCGCGAGATATGATCCTGCTGACATGTCGGCACACCGCTATGTGATAGCTTAGCATTGTGTGTCATATTGTGACGTGATAGCATGCTTATTGGTGCTTATGTGATACTTGTACTCACTAGCTAATGTAGCTAATGTTTCGTGATATTTCCCTTTTCGCAGGTTAGTGATCAGAGGGCCTGGCGAGACGGGTTGCTGTGGGTAGTGTTATTGTATATATCTTTTGGAACACTAGTAGTTTATTAACTCTGATACTGTATAACGATGGTCGGTGCGTAGTGGTAACACTGGCTAAATTTTGAGACTTGGCTTGATTTGTTGTTCTATATCGCCAAGTCGATAACTATTACTTAATATGTAATCAGTGATTTGTCCGCTGCAAACTTTTGGTGTAAATAAAATTTTAATTTATTCTAATTTTTAAGCTCGTGAAACCGGTGTTACAAAAACTATTATAAAGCATACAAAAAGTATAAACAAATAATTAAACAAATAATAACCAATGTATAAATACATGTATCGATAACAAATAGTCCCTATGTAAATACTAAATAGTATCACAAAATAAAATAATAAATTACTATAGAATACCAAAACAACAAAGAAATAATGTACTTGAACTGATATGTTATGACAATGTTTTTAAAATTATTCTCAAAATAAAATAGTTTCACAAATCGGATTATGAAGAATCCAATGTACTAATTTAATTGAATTAGTTTATGTGTTTACATAAATAACCACGAAAATATATATCTATTAAATAATTTGAATAATTTTTTTGTTTAAATAATTTAGATTAAATTAGATAAAAATGAAAATCTTGAACAACATGGCATGGCAAGCTTAAGGTTTTTAATGTAATTAAAATAAAATTTTAAAAATAAGATAAATGACATCATAAGCTTAGAAACAAAAAAAAAAGTCGGTCTAGTATTGACTTTTTTAGTCCGTTGACCAGGTGAATGTATCAAAGGATATGTTTACAAATACGTCGATATCATCAACTTACTTTTAGAAAAAATGAGCGAATGAAACATTTGATAATTAATTATATGAATAATAATGCTTTGACCCAAGTATAACCCTACTAACCATATGTCATACATTTGGTAAATAATCATATAATAAAGCTAGTGGTCCAATAAACAAAAAGGAAGAAATTAAGAAAACCTACGGTTGATTGTGGATTACTAATATTTTATGCTAGATCAATTATCATGCGTTATTAATTAATTATTGGAATCGATGAAGATTGCTCCGAAAGTACTATAAGAAGGCAATAACTTATATCCTTGTAATGCTATGCATAATCAGTTAGTTCCAAAAATGAATTCAAGGAAACCAATTTGCTTATCATCTTCCTCTCGTATTACTTTCCTCTTTTCTACTTTTGTTATATTTCTTATAACAGCCACCCTTTCTGGTTCTGATGAAACTGATCGCATGGCATTATTGTCGTTCAAGTCTATGATCACTAAAGATCCATATGGAGTTTTAAACTTATGGAACTCTTCTTTTCATTTCTGTAATTGGAGTGGTGTTTCTTGTGAGAAGAGACATAAAAGAGTGTTTTCTTTACAGTTGACATCACAAGGCTTAGAAGGCTATTTGTCTCCTCATCTTGGGAATTTAAGCTTCCTTCGTGAGTTAAGGTTGTGGAACAATAGCTTTCAAGGGACCATCCCTCATGAAATCAGTCGTCTTTCCAGGCTGCGTGTCCTCAGTCTTGTCCAAAACAAATTAGATGGAGTTATTCCAACTAACTTGTCTGGTTTTTCTAACCTTGAAGTGCTTGCACTTGGTTTCAACAATCTAGTTGGAAACATACCTAAGGAGGTAAGTTCACTCTCAAAACTTACATTTCTTACACTTCATTTTAACAACTTAACAGGTGGAATCCCACCTTTCTTGGGAAATATTACATCACTAGAAACATTCTCTGCAACCGGAAATTCGTTTGGTGGGAGTTTTCCAGACACCTTAGGTCATTGGAAAAAATTAGCATCGTTTTACTGTGGTGATTGTGATTTGAATGGAACCATACCTCATTCCATTTACAACCTCTCCCAACTATCCAATTTTACCTTGTCGGGTAATAAACTTACTGGCAGTCTTCCTCTAGACATAGGTGCAATGCTTCCTCATCTTGTTTTCCTTCAGCTAAGGGATAACCAACTCACTGGAGTTCTTCCACCCTCTATATCTAATTGTTCAAAATTACAAATCCTAGAAATGAGTGACAATAATTTTACTGGGAGGTTAAGAGTCAACTTTTCAAAACTAAGTGATATCTATATAATATACTTGGGTAATAACCCCTTTGAAAACCATGAAATCAAGTTTATTGATTCTTTGCAAAACTGCAGTAAATTAAAGAGGTTGGACCTTCGCAACAACAACTTTCAAGGAGTGCTCTCCACATCAATCGGAAATCTTTCTCAACAGCTCGACTGGCTAGTTTTACAAGGAAATCAAATACAAGGAAATCTCCCTTTAAGCATAGGTAACCTAGTTAGCATAACCACTTTAGATTTATCAAAAAACCAATTCAAGGGAAAAATTCCTTATACAATTGGCATGCTTCAGAACCTACAATTTGTTGCCCTACTTGATAACAAATTTTTGGGGCCAATTCCAGATTCTGTGGGGAATTTATCTTTGTTAACAACACTCTCTTTAGACACCAACAGATTGGAGGGGCATATCCCACAAAGCTTGGGAAATTGTCATAATCTAGCAGAGCTTTACCTTAATGACAATAAACTTAGTGGTCAAATACCTATACAACTTCTTCAGCTTTCATCACTGTCTATAGCGTTAAATCTATCTCAAAACTATTTGTTCGGTTCACTTCCAAAAGAGGTTGAAAACCTCAAGATGTTGGATTACCTAGATCTATCTTATAACAATTTATCAGGTAACATTCCTAGTAGCCTCGGTGGTTGCACCAGCCTTACGTTCTTATCCCTTAAAGGCAACTTATTTCAAGGCATTATACAACCTTCATTAAGTTCCTTGAAAGGATTGAGAGTACTTGATCTTTCACAAAATAATTTATCAGGAAAAGTTCCACAGTTTTTAGAACGGTTTTCGTTAGAATTCTTGAACCTATCCTATAATAATTTTGAGGGTGAATTGCCAAAGAATGGAGTGTTTGCCAATGCAAGTGCATTCTTTGTTTTGGGAAATAGGAGGTTATGTGGTGGCGTGGTTGAACTTGGGTTACCCAAATGCAAGGAGACAGAGAAAAATAAAAATAGGTCTTTTATGTTGCTGATAGTTATTTTGAGTGCATGCATATTTTTGGTTGTATTATGCTTTGTCTATGCTTGGTGTAAGAAGAAAAACAATCGCCAAGTGTCTCATACATGGATTGACGGAAAAACCTTGCAAATTTCATATGGTCAACTTTTCAAGGCTACCAACGGCTTTTCTGAAGCCAATTTGATTGGTCAGGGTGCGTTTAGCTCTGTCTATAAAGGAATCCTTGATTATGATGACAGATTTGTCGCAATCAAAGTATTACATCTTCAAAATCCTGGCGCTCATAAAAGCTTTATAGCAGAATGTGAAACATGGCGAAGTATCCGACATCGAAATGTGTTGAAGATTATAACTTCATGTTCAAGTGTTGACTATCAAGGAAATGATTTTAAAGCTTTGGTTTACGAGTTCATGCCTAATGGAAGTTTACACGATTGGTTGCATTTAAGTGTACATACATCTAGACTTAACCTTCTTCAAAGAGTAAAAATTCTCATAGACATTTCATCTGCACTTGATTATCTTCACAATCACTGCCTACCAACCATCATTCATTGTGACCTAAAGCCAAGCAACATTCTACTCGACGATGATATGGTGGCCCATATCGGAGACTTTGGTTTAGCTCGACTTCTTGGAACAGAAGCAAACCAAGATAGCTTAACTGGGGTTAAAGGAACAATTGGCTATGCACCTCCGGGTAAAATTTTGTCCTTCATATTGCTCATATTTATCTTATACTATATTAATTGGTTATAAGTTGCAGAGTATGGTCTTGGGGGAGTGATGACAAGTAGCGGGGATGTCTACAGTTTTGGAATATTATTATTGGAGGTGATGACTAGGAAAAAGCCTACAGAGGACATCTTTAAAGAAAGCCTTAGCCTTCATAAGTTTGCTTCCATGGCCTTGCCTAGCCATGTGACAGATGTTATTGATGGTGATGCGATTACTACACAGATCGAGATAGTAAATGCACAGAAAATAGAGGAATGTTTGGCTTCGCTTGTGATGATTGGACTAGCATGCTCCGTGGATTCCCCACCACATCGAATGAATATTGCAAATGTGTTACATGAGTTGCATTATATTCTCGATAAGCTTCAAAGTATTTGAGATACCTAGGGTGCTCATTTTACTTACCATGTTCACTAGCTTGATTAATTGCATCGATAGGTTAGTAGAGTAGACTTCACACGTGTTTATAGGTAGATCATCAATAAGATGCTTAATTTTTTCTCGTTGTACGCATTTTTTTAAGTATAATACCAACATGACAGAGTTGAAAGAGACTGCAACAAAGAGTGGTTTATGTAATAGTCATGTAATGGTTACTTAACTTTTCAATCATGCATGTTTGTATTTGTAGTTTACTTTCATGATGACATAATTAATTGTATGCATTTCATGCTCTAATAAACCAAGTAATATTTGTATCGATGGAAAACTATTCAATGGCCCCAACGTACAATTTACGAGTATCTAGTTCTTGGTTTACAACAACTTGCAACCGAAGTGCATCTGTACCTCGTTGGCTTGTCATGTGTGTGTAGTGTGCATGTGCTGATGTGCATATGTAACAAAACTCATTAATAGCACATGCCATAATTGTGAATCAAACTTTATATCTTAGGAGGTGTATATATATATTCACAAAAACTAAAGTAGTAAACAATAATGATAAGTTTTAGAGAATCAACCAACAAGTATATAATCATGTATGTCTCAAGGTAGTTGTTGGATAAATGAGGCCTTTTGATTACTAAATTGAAGTAATTGTAAATTGTTCTAATGGGAAACGGGTAGCACAATTAATGAATACAAGATAAATCTACCTCCTTTAATTCCTTTGAAGTCTCTACAAATGCACAACCAATGTTATGTATATCCAAACCTTCATGTGACTCAATGAAGCAAACACTATATATCTACAACTGTGACTGAGAAATAAAGCCCCACAAATACCCCAAAATCCAACAGCAAATCCAACACCCATACCTGTATAATATGGTTTCCACAAGTCATCTTCATCTTCCTTGCCGATAACAATGACAATAGCTGGTGGAGGTGAAAACCCACATCTTTGTGTAAGTGGAGGTCCACAAAGCTGAGTGTTACCAGTGTAGGAGGAAGAACTGAAGAGTTGAAGGTGAGGCCCAAATGGTATTCTTCCTGACAAGTTATTATAAGAGAGGTCAAGATAACTTAAAAACGTCAACAGAGACAAACTCGGGGGACTGTTTCCAGAAAACTCATTTCTTGACAAGTCAAGAGATTGAAGAGTTCTCAGCTGACTCATATGCTTTGGGACTATGCCATGTAGTTTGTTAGATGAAAAATTAAATAAAAAACCAGTTCATGAAGACTTGTGATCTCATAAGGAAGTTTTCCAGATAAGTTGCTGCTTGAAAGATCAATGCCCTTTAGCAGGTGAAGAATCTTTCCAGATTCACGCTCTGCTCCCTTCCATGCAACCAGTGCGTTGTCAATGAAAACAAGTAAAACAACTCAGAAAGTGCTTCACCTATCCACGTTGGTATGTTCCTAGACAACTTATTTTCCCCAAGATCCACAAACCTTAGTCTTGTTCAATTGCTCAAGGACATTGGTAGTTCACCAACAAAGGTATTCTTTCGCAAATACAATGCCTGAAGCTCAGACATGTGTCCCAAAGAAGAAGGAATTTATCCAGAGAAAGTATTATTCGATAGATTAAGAACCACAAGCTTTTCTTGGAATTTCGACCAACAATCAGGCAGACCCCCTGATAACAAAATGTTGGAGAGGTCAAGAAAAGTTAAAACAGCATCAATTTGACACAAGAAAGAAGGTGTTCCCTTGAACCTGTGTCCAGAGAGGTTTAATGCTACCAGTTTAGAAGGTAATGGCGGGATCTCACCTTCCAATTGGTTGCAACTCAAATCCATTCCAGGATAGCGTTTAAAATCTGATGTCAGAGACTACACCTTCAAGGGAGTTGGAAGAAACATCAAGATACAAGATACGAGAGCTTGCCCCACTTTTGGGTAAATACCCACTTAACCGATTACTAGTTAGGTCTAATCTTTGCAGAGATAGGCAGCCTTTGCAATCATGAGTGCTTCCATTCGAGGATAAACACTAGGTGAAATCACGATGTCATCTGTATGGAGAATTACTATCTAAGATTGATTCTTCACTTGAAGAACATCCGGCAAATTTGGGTAGCGACTCATTAAGAAGGTTTTTTTACAAATCCAGATTAACTAGAGATGACCAGATTCCAAAAAAAAAAAAAATTGGAATGACACCTTGTAATTGATTTCAAGAGAGGTTTAAAAGTTTAAGAGAAGTTAAATCTCCATGGGTAATAGGAATGGATCTGCTCAAGAAATTATGACTAAGATCAAGATGAAGCAACTTGGAAAGATTTGCAAGCTCATGGGGAATCGACCCGCTGAGATTAGCAGCAGACATATCCAAATATCGTAAGTTGGTAAGGAACCTCAAAAAATTTGGTATAGACTTGAACTGAAAATCAATTCCACTTAGGTCGAGGTACTGTAATTGATGCAATAACTGTAAAGATGGACTGATTTTACCAGACAAGCCACTAGAAGAAGTAGAAAGATCAGGTTCGATCGCATGACCAGTGTGGTTGTCACAAAGTACGTCCACCCATTAGCAACAATCCGTCTTTTCTTTGCTCCCCCAATCATATAAATTCTTGTCGATGTCTGCTAGGTCTTGCTTTAAAAGCTAGCAGAGCTTGGCTTTGAGCCCTAAAATCAGGCATGCATACAAGAAATGACATAAGAACAAGCATTATATGATGTTTTAAATAGGGAACTAAGGACATCCAGGCTTGTGTGTTAAGTACTAGTTTCCAACACAAAGTTAGGCTCTGTATTTAGTTGGTATATATTTTGAGTTGACTTGGTATATATTTTGTGTGTTAAGTACTAGTTTCCAACTGTGTTTGTAAGTTTATAAAATCTAATACAAAGACTTTTATGTGAACGAAGTATCTTCCACATATACTTACAGAGTGTTGTTAACTTGACTTTGAAGATAAGAAAACAAGTCTTCTAAACTCTCCATGTTTTAAAATCTTGACTTTGCAACATAGATATTTCGTTTAATTAGACCTGGTGTGGTTGTTATTAAGCCTGGTCATGCAAAAGCTACACCTGAAGAGGGCCTTGTGTCTCCATCTCCGGTCTTATTTAATCCTTACAGTATTACATTCTAAGTCTCATAAACAAATAATTTCCATGTAAACCAAACCCAATTTTCATATAGATTTGATTATATAGCTAACATAACAAACCGAACTAAATTCGATTTATGCCTAAAAATCTAACAGTTATTTTTTAACTTACTCAATAAACATCACTCATAAATAGGGTTATAGGGATTACCCTGTTTTGGGTTCCTGGATGGCTGGGTCTGCCACTGGCTGGACGAGGAGAACCACCTAATGTTCTTGGAGGAAACAATATTTGGGGAGGTGGGGAATTTGCATGGCTAAGATGAACTGCTAATAGGGGGCTGTGGATTTACAGAGGTCTTCATGGTATCAGTGAGACCATCATCACATGTTTTGTTCACCTCCTCTATCTTGCACCAGCATTCATGCTTGATTTCTTCCCTCACCACCATTGCCTAGCTAAACCCTGTGGTTCACTTTCCAACAGGTTTCTAAATCTAGGTAAAAAAATCATTAGTCTATGGCAGCCATCTTTATCCTGTTTGGAAGCAAACTCCCCACTCAAAATTTCCAAGCAGTCAAAGAAGAATGAACTGTTTCACTTCATCAATCAATTTAACACAAAAATCCCAAATTTCTTGTGATAAACCTTTTTCAATTTCGTAATAGTTCTAGCATGTACGGTGTATGTCTCTTCCACTGTATTCCTCCTATATGTAGTCTACGATGGCATCATGAGATAATTATGAATGAGATGAAAACCCTTTTCTAATCTCTCCTTCCCTATGTTATCTTCCATTGCTAATTGATTCACCAAATATTCTGCGTTTCCCAAGTGTTAATTGGAAGTTAAAACTCGCCATGCGTACGTTGATTACATCATCTGTGGTGATTCAGATGCTATCATACAAAAACTGAAACAGAATAAACATGTAGCCTAACAGAAAACCATTACTTTTCAATTTCGGAGACAACCTTAATTATTTTGGCATTGGATCAGAACCTAGCCGATACTATAATTGCAGTAAAAAATAGGAGAAAGCCTTAAGCTTTACCACTCAAAGATTCAATCGAAGTCAAATTCACAAACCAAAACCTCCGACTACCTTACGGCTAATGTTCTTTAGTAGTCAAAGATTCAAAAGGGAAATGAGGGGAAGATCCCTAATGTTCATAATTCATTAGCAACCAAAGATTCAGTCAACAAACAAAACCCACAAAAACAGGATTCAAATTAGGGTTTAAACCAAGAAATAGAACAGTTGATGAGATCGAGACTTTTAGTTTCGCAACGTGCGTGAATTCCTTCAATAGCACGATCGAGAAAAATTTGTGACAGGTAATAGTAAGGCTAATGTTAATATCTTATTATTAATAAATAATAATGAATGAATTTTACCGGGTTCTATTAAAAAAAGAAATTTTATTGAAGTTATACATAATTATATTTGTTATTTAATATACTTTTCATAAACATAGTTATGTAAAAGTTATTTCAAAATATTTATTCTACCTCGGTTTGCATTATAAAAACTCGAGTAGCTGTCAGCAAGTTTGAGCTCGGCGTAAAATACTTATGTCAAGTTTGAGTTCTGATCGACTTGTTTGTAGCCCTAGATGGTGGTTTACAATACTACGGTAGCATGATCGGCAGAGACACAACGAAAGAGGTCATTGGGAAGGTAGAGCCTAGGTGAGCGTGTTTAAAACTTCAAATTCTCGGTCGTAGCAGCATGTTTTTGGTGATTAAAGGTTTTTGTTCAGGTTTAAACTTCAAGTTGAGTTCAGTATTCATCTTTTACGTTCATTACCAGTTCGTGTGACAAGAAAATTTTGATCAGAAGAATTTAGATTATCCAACTAATTTAAAAAAGTAACAGCATTCAAAGGATACTAGAAAATTTTGATCAATCTAGATTAAATATGTGCTGTAGATTCAAAAATACCCTTATAAAATTCATATTAACTGATGAAGTTTTCAAAATTTGAACTTTAAATAAGATGCATCTGCTCAGACTTGTGAAATATAATCTCATCGATTCCTTATTTAAAAGAACCTCTGAAGTCTGACATGTGATTAGATTCATAATTCATCAATGCAGACGCTTTCACAATCAATACAAAACTCAAAATAATATTCAATATAACTAAAAAACGGTCTATCGAAATCAACTAAAAATAGTAATCAAATAGAAGTAAGGAGATCAGAGGTTGGTTAAAGAGTTGTCGGTCACGGTAAATTCAGAAACACGGACCAATAATTTGCTCATCATTTCCCCAAATCTATGAACAATTATACGCATTAAGCGTTAGAAAAATGAAAATAGTACGAGTAACAAACGGAGAGTGGATTACTTATTCATCATCAGAGACTTAAATACTAGTAATCACGAACAATCGTCGATCATATTGTTGCAGTTAATTTTCTCATCACTTGATGAACAAATGAGCAATCGATCCGTTCATAAACCTACTGAAATTACAAAGAACTCTTATGAAGAAAAAAACTCAAAAGATCGAATCGACGTACCAATTTCGCTGCCATTAGATTTTGATAAACCCTAATCATCAAGGTGATCTGTTGAAAATTGGTGGTAGGTTACTAGGTTTTATAGAGAAATCGTGTATTGTCGCCTGGTCGTAAAAGAAGCCCTAGCTAAGGGATGGCAAAACTGGGCTTTTGGCCCGTTAAATCTGGGCCTACTAAAAGTTATAGACTTTTGATGATAATTTGTGTTTGTTTATTATGTTTTATTTATTTGAAAATTCCTATAAGCTAACCGTTACGATGTTCAAAAACTATATCAGAAAACGCTGTAAAAAACTATTTCATAAAATCAACGGCTAATGCTACCAAAATGTACTAGTAGCCGATTGGGTGCTTTTGACAACACTCTTGTAAATAGTGAGTTTTTCTATCTAAGAGTGAATGTATGACTATATATATTTTACTTTTGTATACTTTGTTTGCGTCCTTATTATTATTATATTTTAATATTTATATTAAAAATAATTTAGTTAAATTCAATAGTTATTTACATAAATATTAGTAACTAATAACTTAAGTCAAGACTAAAATTTTGAAACCTTTTAAACATAGAGTCATGGAATTTTGTTTTTTTTTGTGTTAATTTTTTTGTGCTAAACAATATTATTATTATTATTATTATTATTATAATTATTCGACTTTTCATAACTAAGCCACCATTTGAGAAGTAGATAGAGTCTAAGCAATAACAAGCAAACCTTAACTTCTAACGATGCAAACCTTATCCGGCATCCGCCTTCGTATTTCAAAGCGTTTACAAAAACATAACATCCAATAAGTTATAATAACCACAATCTATTGGCAAAAATAAAGTAAAATCCCAAACCAGAATAAGAGAACAAAATTAAGTAGGCAAACATAAACTATGCTTCACGCTAAATAAACTAATATAAATGTGGTTATTAATATACTATGCCTACTAATATACTTAAGTAGGCAACATACAGGCATCATTGAGTAGTTTGGATGAATATTGTAAATCAAATAAATGAACGAAGTTTCTCAACTGTATGTTACTCTTATTCTTTAAGGCCACGTACAATTTGCACCATTCTTCTTAATTTCTAACAAGTTTCTTCATCGACTCGTCTTTCGTCTTGAGCACCGACACCGTCTACGTAATTACTCTAGTTTTTTAGCAGATAGAGTCATCTTGGATGTGTTTGCACCATCTTCTTGATTGAGCCTTAGCACAATTTGTGTTCCCATTTAATTTTAACATACCTATTTTAGCCCATCAAAAATCTAATTTACAATTTTATAAACCCCAGCGTCATATATTTTAGGCTTAGACTAAAATAAAGTACTAATTTGAGATGTCATTTTTTGTCTAACCAAAAATACGTGTAACCTAAATAGTAAACAAAGCTCTTATTGTTTCTTATTTGAGATGTGAAATGTCAACTTACGCATGGCTTATTGCATACGAAAGAAGTAATAGTCAATTAGAACTAAATTTTATTAGACTTAATTGATAAAATGGTCCTTTAACTTAGTGTTTTTGTCGTTTTAGTCCTTTAATTTCAAATGTGGTAAAGACGGGCCTTTATGATTCATTTTGTGGCCAGTTTGGTCCTTTTTAACGTTAGCCGATAGACAAGTCTGTTAAGTTGAGGGTAGTTTGGACACCGACCATTTGACACCGCTACCGCTACCAGCGCCGGTTCTCTCACTCTATGTACACTGCGCACTCTCTCTTCTCTCTATTTTCAAACGAGAATGGCAACCACCACTACCACCGCACTCATCCGCCACCACTGCCCTAGAACCGCCACCGCCATCGCTAACTCATGTGAAACCCTAATATGTGCTACAAAATGAATTGGATATTAATGTAGGCACTGAAACCCTAATTACGAGGTTGCACGATTTTGGGATCTGCTTTGGTGGCGATAGTGGTTGGTTTTTTGACCTATCAAGAAAGCCCTAACTTTGGGATCTGTTACAAAATGAATTGGTCGTTTTTCAGAGAATGATTGTGTTTCTCGGAGAACATATTTGGCAGTGGTGGGTTTTTTGACCGATCAAGAAAGCCAGATATGTTGCGTGTGTTTTTCAAAGAATGGTTGTGTTTTTTCAGAGAACATATTTTTGCGTGTGTTTTTTTTCTTCAGAAAATGATTACGGTAGTGGCAAATAGAGGCGACGGATTTGTTTATGGTTTGTGATGGTGGTGGTGTGTGCGACGGTTGTGGTTTTTTCATAAAATGGGCGGCGGTGGAGGATAACTTGAGGTGCAGTAGATAACTTTAGTGGTTGGTGGTGATGCTGGTGGTTTCCAGTTGAGGTTATGAGAGAGAGACCGAGAGATAAAGACACAGTGAGAGTGAGAGAGATAGATTTGACAATTAGTTTGACCAAGAGTTTGAGATAAGAGTGAGAAGGAGAGATTTATTATTTATCTATAAATAATATTTAATTATTAATTAATTATATGATAAGTAAAAATTAAAATGAAACAATAAAAATATAAAATAGAAATATAAGGGCAAAATTGTCAGTTTACCCTACTTTAAAGGAGAAAGTAAATGGCTAACGTTAAAAAGGACTAAATTGGCCACGAAATGAATCATAAATGACCATTTTCACCACTTTTAAAGTTAAAGAACAAAAACGATAGAAAACTCTAAGTTAAATGACCACTTGACCAATTAAGTCATTTTATTATAACTTCAAAAGTGCCGCAATATTACATATTTTATTTTATCAAATTTATAATATATAAGGGACAAACATGGAATAATCCCCAAAGTTTCATTTATTTTATGGTTTAACCTCAAAGTTTTTTTAACATTTAATAACCATTGTTTCATTTAAATTATGTTTTTATCCTCAAAGTTCCACTTGTATTTCGGTTTAAACCTCAAAGTTTTTTTAACACGTAATAACCATATATTTCATTTAAATTTTGTTTTAATCCTTAAATTCTCACTTGTATTTTAGTTTGATCCTAAATGTTTTAATCCTTAAGTGGGCGAAATCGCAATTAAACTAAAACTTGAAGGATTTAAACAAAAAACAAACTAAACTTATGGTAAAACCATTTAAAAACAAACTTTGAGGGTTAGACCGAAATACAAGTGAAACTTTGAGGATTAAAATATAATTAAATGAAACATTATAGTTAATACGTGTTAAAAAAAACTTTGAGGGTTAAAACGTAAAACAAATGAAACTTTGAGGATTATTCCATGATTAACCCTATATGAAATACTAAATTTCATAAGTTTAGTTGGTTTGGTTCATATATAACAGCGAGTTTAACAATAACCCGCGCATTGCGGCGGGAAGGAGAAAATATAGTTTTAATAAATATAAAAATACATGTTAAAATTAGATAAATAGTGAAACTTTATTTTAAATATTTCGTAGAACGATAATTTCAAATTAAAAAAAATATATCTAAATACTCAAAGTAATAGTTTAATAAAAAATATCGTATATATCCTTTTCAATTTATAAATTTATCATTTATAATATTTTCAAATATCATATTTAACTAAATTCTTAGTTTTATAATTTTAAAATAGTTTTAGTCAGTTTTAAATTATTTTTATTTAGAGTTAATCATCAAAATAGTTCTTTAACTATACCATTTCTTTCCATTTTTCCTTTAATTACAAAAGTGACCAATACGGTCCTTTAACTTCCACTTTTTAGCTAAATGGTCCTTCTGTTAGTTGACAATTAGTCAACTCTGTTAAGTGAGAGGTATACTTCAGTCTTTTTATTAATTAACTCATTTTTAATTATTTTTTAATAATAGTTTATATTTTTTATATAAGATTAATAAATAACGATATATTCTCACCCTCACCATTCAACCACCACCACCAAAGAACAAAAGAAAATAATGAATTCAACACAAGATATCAAATTTCAAAATCGCTCGACACTAACAACATCAAAAAAATTATAACAAATATTAAAGATCTATCTAAACATATCTTGGTACAAATCAACGAACAACTAAAAGAAAAATGAAATACAAAACATAGTTTATGAAGGTTTTAGTGGCGTAGCTCCAAAGCAAGTTTACCCAAACTCACATTCAACAAATAACACTTGAGAAAATGCTTCAGAACAGGTTACAAAAATGGATTTTTCGTGTAACAGATACTGATAGCACAAAAAAAAACTGATTCAACAGAGTCGGGGGAGGTGGTGGCAGTTTTTCGAGTAATGGTGGTGGTTAGATGGCAGATCTGAAAGTACTTGAGGCCGATGTTGAGGCGATTGTCTAGTGGTTGTCGATGGTCAGGTGACGGAGGGGTTTTCGACTGTTGAGCGATGAGGCTTGGCTGCAGATCGGTGATGGTGGTCGCGATCTGAAAGTACTTGAGGCTGATGTTGAGGCGATTGTCTGGTGGTTGTCGATGGTCAGGTGACGGAGGGGTTTTCGACTGTTGAGCGATGAGGCTTGGCTGCAGATCGGTGATGGTGGTCGCGATATGGGTTGCGACGGTGATTGCAGCGACGGTCGCGGCGGCGGTTGTGAAGTGTTGTCAGTGGAATCGGTGGTTCGAAGACAGTGAAGGGAGGGGTTGATCGATGGCGGTGTTGACAGATCTGAGTTTATTTTTCGGTGGAATCGAGACGGCAGGGTTGAAGGTGGCGTCTAGGGCAGGGGTTGGTTGGGTATCAGATCTTGCTTGTAGGGTTTTGCGGCAGCCGGAGACCAGTGGTGTACGGATGTTCCAGTGGTGGTTGAAGGTTGACGGTGAAGAGTTATGAGGTGGTGGTCTCGTCGGAGGTCCGTTGCGGTTGTGGTTGGGACTAGGGGTTGGAGAGAGAGAGAGAGAGAGAGAGAGAGAGAGAGGGTGAGGTAAGGTGAGGGAGACGGGTTGGGGGAGTTGGTTTTCTGTAGTTTATTTTATATTTAGTGATTAATTAATGTATAAAATGGGTAAAAATAAATAAAAATAATAAAATAAATAAAAGGGTATAATTGTTATTTTACCCTAACTTAACAGAGTTTAATAACGCGTAACTAACGGTAGGAGCATCCAGACCAAAAAGTGGAAGTTAAAGGACCGAATTTGTCACTTTTGAAGTTTTTTTTTTTTTTTTTTTTTGAAAGGCATCACTTTTGAAGTTAAATGACCAAATCGGAAGAAACAGCAGAGTTAAAGAACCATTTTGATAATTAACTCTTTTATTTATAACCAATATATATTTAATCTTTCAGTTTGTAATTGTAACAATCACGATAATGGTTTGTAAAAGAAATAATCACTTATCTTTGTATAAAATACGTTTTTGTCATCATATTCTCTCCCCCTCATGTCGGCGCTTTCAGCAGTAATCTGGTTATTGACATATTTGGTCATCATTTTATTAGACTCTCATATATTTTGTGTTTTATAATTTGTTGATATTTTAATTAATGTTTGATAAATATTATTTTAAATCAAATAATATTTAATTAGTAGATTGATAGAGTAATATTAAAAACAAAGGTCATTGTAAAAGTGTAATATACTCGGCAAAACACAACACATTAGCATCATTCACCGTATAAAAAAATAATAGGACAATGTAATTGCATCATTTTAACATATGACCTTTTTTATAGTTTACATCCAGTTTACCAATCCAACCAAAGTACAATTGTTTACATCATTACTTATTATGTTATTCAGCTTAATAAGCCTTATTATAAACACTACTATGATGTCCTTCATTTTAAAAAAAAAGAAGAAAAAAGTGCATTGAAGTGAGATGACACAAAAAGAATCGAACCCTGGTAAGTAAACTCATAGGTCATGTGCCTTATCAATTCCTCTAACTTAGTAATTAGGTGGTCTATCCTCTTCTTATCTTATATTGTATAGATTTTCACAAAAGGATAAAATTATACTATTCATTGTTCTTAGTTTTTGTTAGATACATATAATTAACCGAATATCTATTGTTGTAACAATATCATTAGAGTTGGTTATGAAAATAAGCATAACCACTTTTTTGGCTTTTTCGCTGACTCGGTTATCTTGGTTTAGTTATTCAATTCATTCTAATAATAACAACTCAATAACTCGTTGAAGCCCTCGCGCATTCATCCAGCTAGATGGAGCACGAGGGTATCGTGACTAAGTGGAACACCATCGCCTTATCCTCCTTAAATTGAAAGTGGTTGCCTACATTGGTTCTCACTCACACTAAGTTTTTTTTTTCTTTCTTCCCATAAGACCATTGATATATATTTTTTTCTTTTTATTTTTAGGATGATTGTATGAGGATGGATGTGAGGTTAAAATGATAAGAGTTGGATGAAATACGAGTGAGATAAAAGAGATGAAAGAAAAAAAATATCGTAATGATGATGTGAAAATGAGATAGTTTAATCTTCTTGGTTAGGATGTGATGAATAAATTGATTTTATAAAAAAAACATTGTAAATAGATGTTGTATAATTGGACTTTTCAAGGCAGTGAAGCACGTGTTGAGAATCATTTTTGTTTATTTTTATTTATAAAATTAATATCGTAGTCGGTTATTATTTTTTTGAAATAATAAAGATTTTACATGAAAGTACTACTCAATTTCTTAATTGAGATAGCCTGACACGTGTACATGAGTTTCATCAGACCATCCCTCTTAGAGTAGTGGGAGTGGTTACCTCCCACCACACCCATCACACCATCACGTCAGCTTTTCACTTACACCAGTAGGCTTACCACATATACTAGGGTTTTTTTTTGGAGCACCAGCCGCCTCATTTTCCCAGACCCTTCTTCTTCCTTTTGCTTCTTCTCCCTTTTGCCTTCTCCTTTCTTCTTGGTTTTTTTTTTACAGTTCATTTGCACTTCCACGCCACTACCACTGCGTGGTTTATGCCACGCCAAAGAAGATACCACGCCGCCATGGTGTGGTTTCACCGTCTACCACGGCGCGGTGGAGGGTTTTAACACCGATTTCATCGCCCACTCCGTGTACTCTTAACACATTGTTGTTGAATTACCACTGTTTGACCATGTTGAAAGGCAACGAAAGCCACACCTGCCATACTAAGCATCTTCCTTTTTTTTTTCTCCTTAAGCCACTGTAGCAACAACATTTATATTTTAAGAAACGTGTAAATGTAAATGTTAATATTATTGTAATAATTAATAAATTTTTATATACAATAATTATATTAGTAAACAATTGTATTATTTTAACAAGACTCCATATAAAATTCTTTTGTATGATTGCATCACGATCATTTTACATGCAACTTCAATTAACTACAATTATGACTTAAAATCTCTGTCATCAAATATCTAATATTTACTTTTGAGTTTACATAAAAATTATTTTAAATATGCACTTCTTACTATTTTTATTTTATTAAGTGGACTTTGAAAAAGTACAACATTATGCCTATATATCATATAGTATAAAAAATCAGGACCCCTCAGAAACATGGACCGTATACGCTCGCACTTTTTACACTCCCTCAAAGACACTCATGTATATACTTGCCAAATCAAATCCAAAACAATAGTTCGCGTTTGCGCGAGTCTACCACCTAGTTGCATGTCGATGATTTGCTTAATCGACAGTAGACAAAGAATTGATTCCCCTGACTAGCACATACACAATTTCACCTATCGGACTTGCATGCTTGAGTTGAGGATATATGCCTTCAACCATCACTAGCCGTAAGACCCGCATGGCATGGTGATATACTGATATTATGCTTAATTTAAAGTTGTTTGATTATTCTCTTATTTTTTAGAATCGAATTTGATTTTGTGTACGTATATATACCGTTCAACCTGACAAACTATTAATTAAAAATAAATAGATATGTTATTGTTTAATCATTTTTCACAAGTCAACCGTAATGGAAAAATATTGTTAATAGTTTTTTTTTTTTTTTTTGCGTTATTAATTATGTCATTAGTTGATGTTGTACTGTGAAATTGATTCTATGTTAAATAAAAATATATCTTTTGTTGTTCAAAAAGAAAACTATGCCGGCCACTAGTGACTAAAAATATCAAGCTAGTCCGAAAATAGTGTATGTAGATTATACTAGGGAACAACATATATGATCATCAAACAAATAAAAGGTTAACAATATTGAGAGAATCGGAGAATATATAGAAAATCATATTTTTACGTATGGTCGATTTAATAATAATCTATAAATTAAATTCTATATTTATTCTACTTTGTATAATAGATTATTTGTCCTAATTATAGATTTCATATAACATAAAAAAAATTAATACGGTTAAATATAAGTTTCCTTATTATATTTGTCTCTTTCTTTTTATAGGAAAAAGTCCAAAACCCCACTCCAAATGTTGTGCCTAGCTAGATATCTTGTTTATATTTTTCATCAGCATAGTTTTCACCAACTTAATTAGATGATGATGTTCCAATCCAATTAAAACTCCAAACCTTTTTCCTTATTGCAACAAGATATTGAAATGCATGTATATTTGTCTCTTTCTTTTTACTAGTGTATGGACCCGTTGAATCCGGGTATTTTATAATTAAACCTAAATAATAAGGTACAATGTATATAGTTGCATAGTAAAAGAAAGTTTTATAAAAGAAAGTATAAATAAAGTAACTATTACAATGTACTAATTAAATATTTGTCTGATAAATAAATTACTTGCTGACATCCTCTCAAGTATTAACCCCATGCGGCCATGCCTATGACACTGCTTTTTTATTAATTCTTGACATGCATATGCCCATTGTAGAATCTATATATAGACCTCATATTTTCTTTTTGATAAACTCAGATACATTCATATCTCTCATTCATGTTATACTGAAACACCATAACCACTACCAACCAACGACGTGTCAACTAAATCTGTAGCATATAACCACAATAATTACATCTGTAGCAGATAACCATAATTAATACCTTGGAATGAGAACACCTCAAATAATCTTGCCTTGAGTCCCCTCTTCACTCTGCAACCATTGTGTCTATTTGCTACCTGAAATCACAGTCATATTTCCCCCTCAGTCCATGGTAAAGGAAGCAAGAAACCATTGTGGGTTGAAAGGAAAGGGGTAAATGGGTGGAAAATATATTTTTAGTACATTCATTTTTCGAAATGATTTTATTTAAAAAAATGATTATTATTGTAATAATCTTCCTCTTCGTAATCGTGATTAACATAGTTAAGTTAAGCAAAATGCATATGTTCAATCGCATATTTTGTACATGATGGAACTGGATCAACAATATCCGAAAGGAATTAGCAAACAATGGTTTTCTGTTAGTAAGTTTCTTCAAAATCTCATGACCTAGCTTTTTCCTCTTGTACAAAATACAGAGATCAATGTGCAATGAGAGACAAATGGATAATGAAACTCATCTTAAAACAAATATGCAAACACTTTCTCATAAATTAAAAGCACAATATAGATATACCTTTAAGCAGAAGCATAAATTGATCAAAAGCTAAACATGTCAGTGTTGACGATGATTAATTAGGAGTTTAAAGAACAAACTGAACCTGAAATTAGGAATACAACAAAATATGATGGCTAGAATCATAGAAGGTGTTGCAGTCGTGATAAATTATTCAGAATGAATTCTTCAATGGTTGTTTTCTTAGGAAAAGGTTTGTTGAAATCACCATGCATTTGGCTTTAGAATGGAGAATATTAGATGAGACAGAATCATGTGAAGTTTACCCAAAACCACACGCAAGCAAGGCATGGTTTTGAACCTGAAGTCAATAAAAAATTAATCAAAACTATATTAATCAAATACAACATCTTCATTGTAAAAAATTGAACCCTGATGCATATTTAAGTTTATTGTTTCAAAAACTATATCATGCTTCACACAACAGTAAGACCAATTAAGAAATGAATTTGACCTTGAGTAAACCCCCATAAAAAATTCAAATAAACATCGATATAAATAATTAAATTGACTAACCAGTTAGTGTAATAGTTTTCATTCCCATGTAGATTCTTCAAAATCATAGTCTTGCTATCTCACTGTTGGCGTTAATCTTCTCTCTCTCAATTCTAATCCGTTGTATTGCTTCGTCTTCATTGTTTGATATTTTCACTTTTGACTATTATTCTAGATTCCTTCACAAAATTTAGTTTGTTATAATACTCTGTGAATAAATTTCTCAAATTCAATTGAAATTCTGTATGTAAACCCACAATAAAATAAAACGAAGTTCTTTATCCAATTCAATTGCAACCACATAACCTATTTTATCTTACTTTGTAAAATCACAAAACAATTTTGGGGAAATTAAATTGAACACTACATTGTCGATATCAATTCAATAACGGGAAGAATGGTAGATATACAAAATTAGATAAAAAGAGAAAAGATTAGTAGGAGGTCAAAGGAACAAACCGGATATACTCAGATAGGTAGCTATGTTAGCCACTGTAGGTAGGTTTCCATCAAGTTCTCCATTTTTTGAATCCATCCTCAGAATTCTTAACATCTTTCAACAAATGTAGAGATGGATATGGTAAAGAACTCTTAACATCTTCCAACAAAAATCTTCGACAACAAAATCATATAACAATAGTTTCAATCGGTAATATTAAAAAACAGTTGGTGTTATATATATATATATATATATATATATATATATATATATATATATATATATATATATATATAGGGGAGGGTTAATGCGAGAACCGTTGTTAGCGCAAGAACTGCGAGAACCAATCTCAGCCGTTCCTTGGATATAGGAAGTTAAACGGATGGAGAGCGTGGAGTGATAGAGTGTGGCAGGGTGCATGTGAGAAATTCATGGGTGGGCAATGACATTGAAGGAGGGGGAATTTGACGGCTTAGATTGGTTCTTGTAACATCCTCAAAATGGGCCTAGTAGTACCTAGTTGTACCTTATGCTCAAGTAGTGGTACCTTGACTTTAAATAAGTATTTTAATGATATTTTGTTAATTAAAGTGATACATGAGGGGTTATATGAATGATAGGGTTAATAAGTAAAAGTGATAAAATGTTAAACGGTTTCAGGTAATGATTCCGTAGATATCCCCGTTAGTTGAAACGGGATGGCGTGTGTCAAATTGTAAGTTGAAAAGGGAAACAAAATACTCTGTGTTTAAAAGTAAACACCACAGGGTCGGTTATAGCTTCTCCCTTATCCCTCCATTCCTTACTAACACAGTAACACACATTCATACATACGTGAACATATATACACACATACACTTTGGAGTTTTGAAGAACAAATCAAGAAAACAAGTGGTTTCAAGCAATTTCAGTAGCAAAATCGAGTTGTAGTTGCTGTGTTTCTTCTGATTTGTAAGTGTTTTCAAGATTAAACCTAGTTTTGTGTTCTTGGTGGGAATACACCATTTTGTGGTGTATGATTATGTTCCAAGTGTTGTTATTGTGCCCAAGTGTGTTAATAAGTGTTTAAGGGTGTCAAGCAACATATACAAACGATTGAATCTGGTTTCAATCGAGTTTTGGTGTTAAAAATCGCGATTGACAGCAACTGTGCGAAACAGGGACGAAGAACAGATGTGCAGGTATTTCCTACGGGCGTAGGAGGTATTTCCTACGGCCGTAGGAGGCCTTGTGTATATACTACGGCCATAGGCAGGGTTACTGCGGCCGTAGGATGTGTTTTTGTGTGGATTACCGTCTACGGACGATGAAATAAGGACTACGGGTGTAGGTACGTAACCTACGGTCGTAGTTCACCAAAGGATAGCCAATACGGGTGTAGGAATAGATTCCTACGGCCGTAATGCATGATTCTTTGGAAAGAAACTCTGCGGGCGTAGTGGTTGGACCCTACGGCCGTAGTAGGGTTTTGTTAAGTGTCCTACGGCCGTAGGACGTGCACTGCGGCCGTAGTAAGCTGGTGTTGACAACTTATGTAACTTGTGTTTTAACCTATGTGTGCTATGTGTGCTATGTGTAGGTGATAACTAAGTCTGAACCTAGTGTGTTAGGTGATTCGGACGACTCTGTGTGTTCTTGGGATTCCTGGATCCATATCTGCCTCTTGTGATATCGAGGTGAGTACCGGTTTCCCATGAGGCTCAGTAAGTAGTGCTAACCCCTGTGTGTTTTTAATGTGAAATTGGTGCTCCCACATGTTCGTGCGTAAGGTATGTTATAACGTGATATGCCATGCTACAGTGTTATATTGACAGTGACTAAAAGTATGTAACGTGAATCATGTGGTAAGTGTATGTTATGATTAAGTTATACTCGCATGTTATGTTCAATAGTATGAACAGTATTTGCTGTGACTATATGCGCGCATGTTATTGGATCCTGATTGGATCACTTATTGTTTGTGTACTTATGTCTGGACACTCGGGAAACTGCTTATAGTTTCCAACTCGGTTGAGGTCAGCTGGCTATATTGCGGCTGGATCCCTTGAGGGCCTAGATGGCTGGTTATTCGGGATCAACGGTGACTCGGTGGTGCACGCTGGGTCGTAGGTTCTGCAGGACCGCCGTTCCTTGACAATCAGTGGGGTCTTGGTTTGTAACTAAGGCCTAATCGAGCCCAGGTGGCTCCGCAACGTGCTCAGGGGGGTTGCTCTTTGCTTCCCCACCAACATGGATTGGTGTTGCTGATTTCTCAGTTGGATTCATTGAGCGGGATTTGCAACCCCGCGAGATATGACTCCCTCTGATATGTTGGCACTCCACGATGTGATAGGATAGCCTTGTGTGCTTTTCATGTGTTGTGATAGCATGGTTATTGATACTTATGTGCAACCTGTACTCACTAGCTAGTGTAGCTAACCGGTTCATGTTTTACCCTTTTACAGGTAAAGATTTAGGCAGCCTGGTGAGGCGGGTCCTTATTGGTACTTATAGTTGCTTTCCGGGAACACTACCTTGTTATACTTTATATCTTGTGATCCGATGGTCGGTTAGTAGTACGGTAATACCGGTTTGTTTTGTTACTTGGCTTTTCATGTTTATAATCGCCAAGTTGGATAATACCACTTTACATTTTATAATTAGTGTTTAGTTTCTGCTGCACGTCTTGATAAGTATACTTAAAAAGTTTTAAATTATTACTGATTTTAAGCTCGTGAAATCCGGTGTTATCACGATGAGATTGAATGGAGTAAAATTGTACCTATTAATTTGAGGGCAAGACAAACACGATGAGAACAGGAGCTGACAGCTTTATCACCTGATTTCCTTCTTCCATGACGGCACTGCTAGTGGAGGTTTGATTGGGTCGTCGATGTCTGATATCAACTGTCAGTACAATTGAGTCCGTTTATGATGTTTTTACTAAAACACAAACACTAAAACTATATCAACACGAACAGAAAACCAAAAACAGCGAAATTATAATCAAGATTAGCTTTACTTGCAGGAATGAACATCTTAGCAATTGAAACATGCTGACATCAATTTTGCATATTCTAGCAATCAAAGCAGTCGGAACCAAAAGTGGATAAAAATACCTCGATGAATAAGAATAGGATGAATAAGATTGAATATTGAAGTTCACCTGTTGAAATCATTGAGTTGAGAAAAGACACACAAAACAGATCGTAGATTTCATCGAGAGTTGTTAAGACGAAATAAATCGGATCCAAATCAAGAAAAAGATAAAAAATTAAAGAAGAAGACGGTGAATTAACCTAAAGCATACCTGTCGGTTTCCATTACGAACGGCCGACGCTAAAAAAACCTTCAAAAGGAACGATTTAGCAGCGAAAACAACACAATCCGTGAATAATATCAAAACAAAGTAACGATTTAGCATCAAGAAATTACCTTGTAATGAAAGATCGAGAAGAGGCAGATCATCGACGATGAAGCGTAACAAAGAAGAAGGTTTTAGGGTTTCTCCAATGATGAATGAATGAGGCGAGAAAGGGTTTAACGTTTCAAACCCAGTCGGAGGATCCTTCAAACGAAAGAGGAAGAAATCTCGCAGCCGTAAGAACGATCGACGGAGAGATAATTCGGAGCTAGGGTTTTTGCGAATGAAGCGTATGAGGAAAGCCGCATAAAGAAAGAAACCCGGATGGAGGATCCGAATACTCCAAGACCCGCATGTTTTTTTTAAAAAAAAAGGGCTTTCCACTTTTGGATATTTAAGTAAGGAAAATGGTGAGGTGGAGCTGATGTGGAAGAAATTTGATGAAGTGGAGGGTTCCTATTGGTGCAAAAAACTTCTAAAAGTGGAAAAAAGGTAAGCCTTTTAATATAATATATAGATAGGAAAAAGTCCAAAACCCCACTCCAAATGTTGTGCCTAGCTAGATATCTTGTTTATATTTTTCATCAGCATAGTTTTCACCAACTTAATTAGATGATGATGGTCCAATCCAATTAAAACTCCAAACCTTTTTCCTTATTGCAACAAGATATTGAAATGCATGTATATTATAGTATTGTATACACAACCAAACAAGGGCGGAGATAAGAGAGGTTGAAGGGTGTTTGACCCTTTTCAATGAGCTCAAAATTCTTAGTATTTTATAAGATTAAATCCAACACATATAAGTTATTAACCTTTTAATTATAGTCAATTAATAACCCAAATATTTCTCAAAACGGAAATGGTATATGTAGAAGGCTTGAAGTGACAATTATAATATTTAAAAAGCTTTCTTGGCAATGAAAATTTTGTAAATAAGGTTTTGTAATAGCATAAGTGATGATTATCTTTACAACAGTTTGATTCTTTACATTGATAGATTGGTGATATTTTCTCTGCAGACAATATAATAGATGAGTTCTACTCAAATAAATAAAGTTGCGTCCAACTACAAGCACACGAAATATGATTTCTTATCGTTATATTTTGGTTTCAGTGAAGTTTTATCAAGATAAAATATTTTAGTTTTGTTTTAGTTAATTTTATGCTTATAGCACATTAATTCATGACAACTGAACCGACGATTGTGAGAAAACTTTAGTCATTGAAGACCGATTTTGACAAAGCTTAAATGTTGTTTTAACACGTAAATTTCTTGTTTTCAAACGAACTTTCATTATTTGTTTATCTGGACAGATAATGTAACTTTTTAATGCCATTCATATATGTGTATCGTTAGAGAAAGTAAGACCGGCCCCAAGAGAATCAGATAAGACCTTTAATTTTGTTTTTGTTGCTCCTTCCCTTTAAGCTGTTCTTTTGTGTATGATATCTTGATTTCTACATCTTGTAGAAAATCTTATTTGTATTTTTTTTAATTTCAATCTAATATTGTTGTTAAAATAGTTTAATTATAAATTGATTCTCGTATATTTATATAATGTAGTATAGGGTCCTTACTGTAACATCTGTAAACTATATATTAGCCGTATATATGTTTTGTATATATATTTAGTCATATCTTGTATTTTAGGTAGTTGTGTATATCTCCTATTTTAGAGGATTCTATCCTTGTATTCTCAACCCTATATAAAGGGTTTGTTATGTACACTTTTTGCATTCAAGGATAATACCATAAACACTTTTATGGTATCAGAGCCATATACGAGAAAACCCTAGCCGCAGATCATCTTCCTTTGCTACGGCAAAAACTCATCTGCTTGCCTTCTCCTCATGGTTGCCGATCCAAACAGTTCCAACAACCAGAAAGCTACAAGCCTTCACCCCGTATACACTGTCACCAACATTCAGAACAAGGTCCGTATTCTTGATGGTACAAAGGTAACCTATTCGTCCTGGTAAAGCTCTTTAAACTTCATGTCCGTGGGTATAAAGTGCTCGACCACATTGACGGAACTCCTGCACCTAGCAAAACTGATGCGACTTACGAGTCGTGGGCTGAAATCGACGCCATTGTTTTATAACGGATCTATGGAACTCTTTCTGATGATCTCTTTGTTCGAGTTTTGGATACGGATGTCACGGCTCATGGTGCCTGGGTCAAAATCCGTGACATCTTTTTGAATAACAAAGGATCTCGTGCTGCTGACCTTGAACATGAATTCACTAATCTGACCCTTGGTGCGTGTTCATCTATAGATGAATATTGCCAAAAACTTAAAGATCTCGCTGAACAACTTACCGACGTAGACAACCCTGTTAGCGAGCAACGTCTCATTCTTCAACTTGTTCGTGGCCTTCCAGCAGAATACGATACCGTGGCGTCTTTTATTAATCAAAGTACACCGACTTGGGATACGGCTCGAAGCATGCTTTAGCTTGAGCAACATCGGCAATCTGCCCCACAAAACGCCACCCCTACGGCTTTGGTAGCACCGCCCACTGATGATCGACAATCTCCTACCGGTCAGCGATCATATGGTCGTAGACGAGGACGAAACTCACAGACATATACTGGACGGGGCCGTGGGGGACGTCACAGCAGCCCTGGTCGCGGTCGTGGATCCAACAGCGGACCACCGCCCAACGCTTACCCGCCGTGGGCCTAGTGGGCTCCGCCGCCCTGCTCTTATCCAACTCAAGCCGGTGGATGGCCTTCTCCTTGGCCCAAAGCAACGTCATATCCTGGTTCATCTGGCCCAACAGCAGCGTCCCATGTGGCTTATCCAACTCAGCCCGCTGACTCTTCTTCTTCGGCCCAACCGTCGGCCCAGCAGCAGGACGCCACCCAACAGCCCACCGAGTATAACGCTCTTGACCCTACTTGTAACACCCCGATTTTGAAAACCAGATTTCTCATTTTAATAATAGAAATTCAAGAATCCAAACTGCGTGGATCCGTTTGTAAGCTTAACTTAAGCCAAACTTGTTTTTCAAAACTCATTAACAGCAGCGGAATTATAAAAGTGGCTATAATTACAACCAAAAATCAGCCACAGTATACAAAAGATCAGTTGGTGTTACCAAACTGTTCACCGACCACTTAACCAAGTTTATACTAACATAAACAGTAATTAAAAGTAACTAAACAAGTGTTCCTCCAAAAGATAATTAACAACCATCAGGTACCCAAAGCTCACGCGCCTAAGTGTTACCTGCAGTCATGGGAAGAGTATCTGTTAGCTAATTAAAGCTAGTGAGCATAAGATAGCATATTCAGTAATATAAACATATCACATATCAACAATATATCAAACAGTGTTATCCTAGCATCTCGCGATGAGCTGGCACAGCCAGAAGGAAGCATAATCTTGCAGGGTAGCTAGCCCGGCTCAACACTCCTAACTGGGGAAACCAGACACATCAACCGCGCGGGTAGGTGAGCGGGTAGCGGTCCACCGTTGCGTTTCAGGCCAAAGCCTTCATGATTACAACAATAAGTCATTCTCATAAGTTACAAGGAACGCTGAGTTTGCAACCCCAGACAGTTGACGTTATCATCGACCAAGTCTCAAACGCCCCAGACCTCGTGCTGGCCTCATTAACTCTTAGGGAACGCTGGGTTTGCAACCCCAGATTGACGCTATCATCGACCCGCAGGTCTCAAAACGCCCCAGTCCTCGTGCTGGCCCCGTACCAGGACTATAACTAGCCCTCATATCTCGGATCCGATCACAATTACAAATCTGACCCATTCGGGCCTCATAGCACGCATATCATAACCATATAATATCCATGGTTCAATTCATACATGCTTCTTGCATATTCATAATCATATCATAAATCATGGTTCAATTGTTACATGTGTTATGCATAAACATAGCATACATCAAGTTTAATTACATTTCATGGAATTACTAGCACATATAAATAACATGTAACACGGTTATATTAATTCTTATGTCATCCTATACTCACCTGAGAGGCTAGAGACTAAAGCAAACAGAAATCGTGATCGTCTCGTTCTTCTTCCGGGTCGTACAGCTTACCTATAAGATAATACTCGTGTTTAGTCACTTCACACAAGTACATAACTAATGAACTAATATGATACCCCTAATGATGCCATTAGACTAAGTAGAATCCTAAACGAGCATCCCGAACGACAAAACGTCGAAAAACAGCACAACAGTGCACTGTTCATAACAGACAGTCCCTACGGCCGTAGTAAAAATGTCCTACGGCCGTAGGACCATTTTTATAAAACATCCCCCTACGGCCGTAGGGAAAACTTACTACGGCCGTAGTAACCAATTTACAGTCAGTGTGCGAGAAACAGCCCCCTGTTCAGTCCATTTGCAATCCAAACCCAATTCCAGCAATCCCAATCCAATTTCCAGTGTTTCCATATGATTTTAGGTAACATAACAAGTCTAGAAACATACATTTAACAAACTCTAATCAAGGATTCATGATTTAGGATCAAAATCTTCATTTTTGACCTAAAGCTTAAAACTCAAGAACAATGGAGAAGATGAACTTACAATAGAAGATTGATGAAGGAGATGATGAATAAAGGTCAGATTAAAACTCGAAATTGTTGTTGGAACAAAAACTTGGTGATCTCTCCTCTTGCTTTCTCCTTCACGGTTCCAAGAATGAAAAAGGAAAAGAGAAGTGTGGGTGTATGTATGTGTTTACGTGTTTGAGTAGAGAAGAGAAGAGAAGAGAAGAGACTTTAAGTCTCAATAATATCCACAAGAGGTATTTTGTTCCCCTTCTCAACTTACAACTTAATACCCGTTTACCCGTTTCAACTAACGGGGATATTTCCGGAATCCTTATTCAAAACCGTTTAATATTTTATTTAATTTATCTATTTTCTTTATTATATTTATTATCATGATTTCTTAATTATTTTAATAATAACTCTAATATTTAATATAATTCTAATATTCATTAATAAATCTGAGATTCTAAGGCACCAAGAGTATATACGACTAGACCCTTTTTGAGGATGTTACACTACTGATCTTGGTCATGTGTTTCATGCAATGCAACTCAATCCTCCGGACTCTTCGTGGTACATGGACTCGGGCGCTTCGTGGTACTGATCTATCCTTTAAAATTCAAATCCGAAACTTTCACCAACTTTACCAAATTCCATCAACTTATCCAAACTCAATTCAACCGCAAAATAAAGACATTTCAATGCGATTTAGGAGGAGAGTTCGACAATAATGAATTCAAATCTTTTGCTCATTCTCATGGCCTCTTTTTCCGCTTCGCTTGCCCTCAAACCTCTCCTCAAAACGGTAAATCCGAGCGCATGATTCGTCGCTTAAACGATATTATTCGTGCTCTCCTCACACACGCCAACCTCCCGAACACGTTTTGGGTAGAAGCCCTTCATACCGCCGCCTATCTTCACAACATCTTACCAACCAAGAAACTCAACTTTCACACCCCCACCTTCGCCCTCTACCTCCTCCATCCCACATACGATCATCTAAAAGTGTTCGGTTGTGCTTGTTACCCGAATACCTCCACCACCACCACTCACAAAGTTCAACCTCGCTCCACCCGTTGTGTTTTTCTCGGGTACCCCTCTAGCTTTCGGGGTTACCGCTGTCTCGACCTTAGCTCCGGCAAGGTCATCCTCTCCCGCCATGTCATCTTTGATGAACATTTGATGTGCGTAAAGCGTACCGGTTTTTTTATTTATAAAATCCGTTATTATTTAGTACAACTACAACACAAATAGGCAAGAGGACCTAATCGTATAGTAGTATAGAAAATAAGTACGGGTGTCGAACTCAAGGGGAACGGGTATGATTTGATAAAATTATATTAATTGAAATATTAAACTAACGATAAAATAAATGGGGGAATTATGGATAAGTGAGCAATCAACCAACTAACACTACCAACAACCCTAGAAAGCACCTAAAACAACCAATTAAACACAGAGAGCGAATGAGCAAGGAACTTGGAAATCAGATAATATAAAGCTAGCTTTCCCTCTCTAGATTCGATTACACTTATCTCATGGCAATTAGATTCATGGTAATAAGAACTAAAGATACTTAAACATTCATGCATCGATTTCTATAATAGTTAAAACCTTGGTTCGGTTATAACCGTCTAATTACACCAATTAATAACCTTTATGGTCAAAAGCGCGATTAAAAGGGATAATTAGCCAATTAATTCGATTAACAAGTTAAGCCCTAATCTTAATGCTTGTATGGTCAACAAAACATTAAACTAACATATAAAGTTCATTATATGGACATCACATGCAAAAGACTCTAACTTTAATTGCTCAAAAGATAGGATTTGGTCAATCACTATTCCTTAATCATCTATTGGTCCTAGACAATCAAGATTCAAACTTTATGATTCAAGTGGCCTCTCAAAACAATAAAATCAGATTCTAAGCAATCAAAACAGATTCATAAGCATGGATAAACATAGATTAGGCTAAACTAAGAACAAACATGAATTAAGCATCAAAACCATTAATTAAATCAACCATAATTAAAGTTCATCTCCTCTAGGGAGGAAAATCAGAAGTCTAGCCTAGAACAAACATGCTAAAGCTCTGGAAATTATTCAAACAAAGAAACAAGATGAACTAGAATGAATAAAACCGTAAAAGCCGAATGTTCCGGGACTTGATCTTCGATTTTATCTTCAATCCAAGCCCCAATGCTCCAAGCTATGCTCCCATATGCTTCATGGTGTTTTTAAGAAGTTTCCAGAGGTTGAAGATGGTGAAAAGTCGGAATAAAAGCCGCCCAACCGAATGGAGATCAAATCAATTTATAAAGCTGTCAAAGGGCCCTTTATCGACGCTAAGTCACCTTTAGCGACGCTAAGTGGTGGCTTTTAGCGACGCTAGCGACCATTTAGTGACAGAATTTCGGAAATTTCAAACTTTGATGCTTATCTTCGAATTTTAGCCTTTTTTATCCATATATATCCTCAAATATCCGAATTTGAACCTGAAAAATAATATATAATGATATTAAACATATATTTAACATATTCTCATGATTTTTATCCAAAAATAATTAAATATCGCATTAAATATATATATATAAATCGCGATATCAACATTCTTTCCCTTTCTCAACTCCACCACAACCATCGTCCTATCACTTCCTTGACGATACCTCCATCCCTCCTTCGTTCTTCCAACCCTCCTCCCCACCACTTCCTTCACCCCTACATCCCCGTCGCCACCACCATCACCCTCGTCGCCTCCATCCCCAACGCCACCTTACCCTCCGACACCTCCTCCTCCGCCGTCTACTTCTCACCACCCTATGACCACCCGATCTAAACATGGCATATTCAAACCACGTCTTCCGCTTAACCTTCATACCACCTCCACCCATAACCCGGTCTCCTCCATCTCACCTTTGCCCTCCACCTATAAGACTGCACTTACGGATCCAAATTGGTTGCATGTTATGACCGATGAATATCGCGTTAAAAGCAAATGATACTTGGGAACTTGTATCGCGTCCTCTTGACCGGCCTATCATTCGATGCATGTGGCTTTATCGCCACAAGTTTCATGCAGACGGTACCCTACAGCGATATAAAGCCCGCTTGGTGGTTAATGGTAAATCTCAAACATTGGGCATTGATTGCGATGATACATTTAGCCCGGTTGTTAAACCCGCTACCATTCGCACTGTACTTAGTCTAGCGGTCTCCAAATCATGGCCTATCCATCAGCTTGATGTCAAGAATCTCTTCTTACATGGCGTCCTTCAGGAGACTGTCTATATGCATCAACCGCCGGGGTTTGTTGATAAGAACCTCCCGCACCATGTCTACCGACTGCGGAAATCCTTATATGGGCTTAAGCAAGCCCCTCGAGCTTGGTATAACCGGTTTGCCACATACATTACAACAAATGGTTTTCGCAGCAGTACTTGTGACAACTCTTTATTTGTTTATCGTCAGGGTTCTGATATGGCTTATTTGCTTTTATATGTTGACGATATTATTATCACTGCTTCTGCTTCCCATTTCCTGCAGCACATCATCAGTACCCTTTCTCGGGAATTTGCTATGACTGATCTTGGGAAGTTACATCATTTCTTGGGGGTCTCTGTTACGAGTGATCAATATGGGTTATTTCTTTCTTAATCGCAATATGCCAGAGACATTCTTCGCAGAGCTAACATGTCCTCATGCAATCCATGCACAACCCCTGTCGACACGTCGTCAAAACTTAGTGCTACAGCGGGTGCACTCCTCGACGATGGTACTTTATACAGAAGCCTAACTGGTGTTCTTCAATATCTTACATTTACTCGACCAGACATATCATATGCCGTTCAACAGGTGTGCCTGTTCATGCATGCTCCCCGTGACTCCCATTTTAATTTCATGAAGCGGGTACACCGATACGTGAAAGGTACTATTGATCACGGCCTTCGTATAACCCAGTCATTCGTTAACCGCTTATTCTGATACTGACTGGGGCGGTTGCCCTGACTCACGACGCTCCACATCGGGGTATTGTGTGTATCTTGGCGATAACTTGATTTCATGGTCTTCCAAACGGCAAACTACCATGTCGCGCTCTAGTGCCGAAGCCGAATACAGAGGCGTCGCTAATGCCGTAGCTGAAGCTAGCTGGCTTCGCAATCTTCTTCTTGAGCTACATGTCCCTCTGCGCCAAGCCACCGTGGTCTATTGTGATAATATTTCGGCAATGTATCTCTCGGGTAACCCAGTTCAGCACCAGCGGACTAAACATGTAGAGATTGACATCCACTTTGTGCGCGAGAAAGTCCGTCTTGGTCATATACGGGTCCTTCATGTTCCATCAGCCTTTCAGTATGTAGACATTTTTACCAAAGGCTTGCCACGGGCTCTCTTTGAATCTTTTCGCTCCAGTTTGAGCGTCTGTGCTACTCCCGCTCCAACTGCGGGGGACTGTTAGCCGTATATATGTTTTGTATATATATTTAGTCATATCTTGTATTTTAGGTAGTTGTGTATATCTCCTATTTTAGAGGATTCTATCCTTGTATTCTCAACCCTATATAAAGGGTTTGTTATGTACACTTTTTGCATTCAAGGATAATACCATAAACACTTTTACTATAAATATTTAGTTGAATACAACACATAACTCTAACGAGTGTTTTCACAATCCCCAACATGGTATCATGCCACCGTCACTAAGACTGCCGATTCTCACCTGAATCGTTTTTTTCCTAGTAGCTTCTTCCACCGTGGTTAGGCCGGGTTCTTCCATGGTTGACACTGACCACTTTTATTCAATGCCTTCTTTCACGGTTGCCAAGGTTTAGCTACCGCACAACTTCAACCAGGACTTATCGATCGAGGCTCTGTCAACCAACTAGTCTGTACTTGATTTCTGTCTCTCACGGATTTCAATCTGGTGCTATTGTGTGGTTTTAAAAGAACGTACATAGGTTATAAATAAAATATAATGCCCTGATAACCTAATTAAAGACAAAATAACCATCGATTTAATCTGATAATTATATAGTGCATCGTTCGATACGAAATTTTATAAAATTTTTAGTTGTTTTTTTTAATATTAAATTTATGATTTCTACTTTACAGCTTTTATTGTATAAGCTTTAATCACTATACATTATTAAAAACAATCTGTAGCTGTTTTTAATAGTTGTAAAGCTATCGTTTTTTTTGGTACGATGCATTGATGATTCATTGTACCATCTCGAAAATTTTGTGCTTTGATTTTTTTAGTTAAATCAACAACCTAAAATTAGTTAAGTTGATAATATACGAAACAACAAAGTTAGATAATTCTAAAAGTATATAACGTAAATAACAATTTTTTATGTAAATATATAATCAATGTCATAGTGTAATTAAATGAAGACTATCAATGTATTAAACTTAATTATATAACTTCGAATCCCTCGTTCGGGTTAGAAACATAAAACAAGTAAAAATGACACTTTTAAATCACACAAATGTCGAGAAATCTTTGTTAAAGAAAAAATATTATTTATGAAGAACATGTTTAGAATAAGACATATATATGTTAGTCATTAGTCAAGCAGCGAGGAAATAAAGAAAATTCTAAATTTGAAACGAAAGTAGTGAGAACAAAAGAAAAATCCAAAATATCCTTCAAACATTGGATTTTCTAAAGAAAGTTTCTTAAACTTGAACATTGCATCTCCGATTAGCAACGACGATGGAGGTTCACGTAAGTGATAGGAACGTGGCATCGGAAGAGGTGGTCGGTACTAGAGACCGAGACACTATATTGCAGTGAAGAGACGAGAGAGATAGAGAGATGCACGTCTGTAAAGGTGCAACAATCGTGTGTCTGAGATGTGTGTGTCACATCGCCTACCAGAGGTGTGGTCATCATAGGTGGTGCGATGGTGGCCTAAGTAGGGAGAGAGAGACAAACGTAGAGAGAGATATGGTGTGATTGTGAGAGTATTTTTTAGTCAATTAAAATGAAAATAAGGAATGACCTAGTAAGAAAATGACGATTTAGTCATTTTAAGTTGATAAGGAACTAACGATGCAAGAGAGTGGAGTCGAGAATAATCGAATTTGAAAAGTTTATGAACTAAGGACTAAATCCAAAAATTTAATCAAACCACAAGGATAAACAATATAGTTAACTATTTGTGTATGCATGTTTGTTAATTACAATATCATTACGTGGAGAAATGTTCAATATAGTCCATACTTAATGCATAGTCATGAGTGAACTAATTTCAGCCTTTGGATCAGACTCATCAATAATCCAGATTGAATTTTAAAATTTTGGGTGGAGTAACATTTTCGTAATTAACACATGATGCTTTTACAATTACATATGATTATATACTGAATCACATGTGATTGAATATTAAAATTTCAAAACTATATTTTTATATGAACTTTATTAAACACAACTCTCATTACGTGTATTTGCTAGAGTAAGTATAAATACATAGTTCAAGTGCTTGCAATAGTCTTGTTATCAAATCAAAAAATGATAACAAACTATTTCGCTTCATGATACTATTCCCGTGTTCCGTCTACATAGTAATGTCAATGTGTTTTTTATTTTGAAGCTTGTTACAAAGGTAATGCGTGTGTAATACAATTTTTTCCCAACTAATTGCATATAAGATATATGATTCTGTGTGTGTTCAGTAATAATATTATTATAATAGGTTATCGATTAGTGATGCTAATATGATGGTCAGTGGCGAATCTAGGATTAAAATCTTTTGGGGTCCAACATATTTTATTTAACAAAATAAGTCGGTCGAAAAATGGCGGCAGTGCTCGGCGGCGAGTTAGCATAAGACAGTTGTCAAAAGGGCGATTTCAGGTCAGCGTCAGCGGATAGTTGGCCGATGATAGGTTTGTCGATAGGTTTTTTTAAATTTTTAATGGGTTATAACCATGTACTTTTAGTTTTTTTACTCGTAGATGTAAGCCCAAATTACTAATGGGGTCCTTAATTATATTTTAGTGTGGTCCAATTTTTTTTTATATATACAATAGTATAAAAAATAAAAAATTTAGGGGGACACCCCAATAAGCAAGGCATACATTCGCCTCTGATGATGGTTAGTAATTATAATGATACAAGTTATTACTACGTATAACCGTGTATTCCTAGTGTGAATTACATCCGTAGAAAATAAGTAATTAAAAACAATAAAAAAAACTCACGTAAACAAAATCTAATTATAGAAGCTCAAATATGGATAAGAAGTTATTCCAAAACGCGGCGAACCCTAAACATTCGTCCCTCATATAGTGCTAAAAACGTGTGAACCTCCTTTCAATGACTGTTTCCATTTCGTGAAAACCCCGAAAAGCCCTTGACAGGGACTAGGGTACCAAATCTGGGCAGCTCCATTCAACCAGTCACTCCCCTGCCCGGAATTCGATTCTTTAACATTCCTGTCCATTCCCCTGCCCGTAAATCTTGGGCAGTCTTCTGTCCAACAGGCTTCCTTCAACTGGAGCACGACAGTGAGATATCAACCTATCCATACATATTTTTATCATGTATATATACACGCCATATGTATATAGATTTCTCTATCCATTTATATGAACAAACAGCTCAATAATCAAACACTATCTGTGAAAATTGATATCAGACGAAGATTTTTATTCTATAGATTGTAGCTCTTGTTTGATTTGGGGAAACATGTGGAGAAGGACGGTGGCTCGATCTGCAGCGGTGGCGGCAAACCTCAGGAGGTTTTCTATCGCGGCTTCGACGTCTTCGATACCTAGTCCTTGTATTGTTCACAAGCGTGGAGCTGATATCCTTCATGATCCCTGGTTTAACAAGGTTTGTTGATCCGAAATACCTGACTATTTGATGATGTAGAGTGCAATTTTATGTACAATTTGTTTGTGGCAAATGTAGCACTAGGATTAAATCACGAGCGATTGGTAGGTTTTTGAATCTTCATACATTTTGCAGTGCTTTTAATGATATTTTGATAAAATGTGTTATTGAATCGACATTTTGATGGTGACATTATTTGGTGAATGTTTTGATTTTGCGATATTTGCAGAAAACCTATCATTTCTTTATTCGAATTTTGTGGTGAATGTATTTGGCTAAGCATTCTTAATTTAAGATTCTATATTAAAATTTAGTGGCAAATTTATGACCACCCCAGCTACCATCACACTCACTTTTCACTTTTTTTTTTCTTTTTTCTTTTTAAGAATATGAGTTAAGTCACATGTTATCCCTTTTCAGGACAACGTTCTCTTTCTTCATGAAGGAAAAAGGAAATGTAAACTTGATGTTATATTTGGTTGTTGTGGTAGATATCCTGGTGATATACACTGATCTGAAAAAAAGGAGAAAGTAACAATTTTTTAACTTACAATTTGGTGGCTGTCATAAATTACTCTTATAAAACCATGATGCAAAAGACTCATGTTTATAATTAACAACCATACTTGTTGATTGGCAGAAAATTACGATGAAAAAGATACATGTTGGTAAACAATGAAAAGAGCATATATACTACATCTTAAAAAAACTTTAGATACTGTGTGAATTGTAAAACGCTTATCACTCTTTTGGAATATAAAGTTGTGTTCAATTTTGCTAAAAAGGAATATGTACCCTTTGTTCGGAAGAATAGAGATAGTGCAACCTTTCTTTCTGTTTTGAAAGAGGATACATGTATTTGTTGACTGGGAATTACTTTAAACTAACTTGAAAATTCCTTTTTCATTCTTTTCTTTTCAGAAAGCAGGTTGGAGGATTGATTAAATAAAAAAAGTTATGTGATTATTTACTATAAGGCATTTCTTATTTTATTGACATGTTATTTGTGTTACATTGTTGACTATTTGATACTGTAACATCTTGTCCACGTTGTTCATTATTGTGAACTTGACTCCCTTTTGAGTTCTTGGTTACAAGTCACCAACAACTTCCCGCCATGGGCTTAGTTTCTACCTGGAAAGAAATGATCATGTTTCCTTGATAATTGCTAGATAACTTCACAATTCTTACTTAAAACTTATTAATTATATGATGCTCTTGTTCCATAATTTAAGTTAATATAATTTGACTAAGAGTAACTCTTTTATATCTATCAACTATGTGTCAGTGCTTTATATCATAGGTTTTAAGAATATTTACTCTTGTACTTGATGTCTCTCTCATTTATCTTGGGAACTGCTTTGTAAAATTAGATGGTTATACAAAAGTAATCGTTTTTCTACTGTGTCTAACTAATCACTTCTTGTCAAATATTCAAGAGCAGGATACCGGGTTTCCTTTGACAGAAAGAGACCGACTGGGGCTTCGAGGTCTACTCCCACCACGTGTCATATCATTTGAACAGCAATATGAGCGATTTAGTGAGTTTTACATTTTTTAGATTCCTATTCTCTTTTTCTAATTAATTAGCTATGAAATTGCATCCTTTTGACTATTAATTCATCATGTCTCTAATATTAGCACCTTTCATTATATCTGAACTCAGTCATCAATATATCTACCTGTTTAGGTCGTGTTTGCCCACAAGCATTTACATTTTACCCCTCCCCCACATGTCTGTATCAAAATTGAATACGTACAATTTTAGCTTTATGGTTGCGACTGCTAATACTTTAATGTCTATCATTAGTGGATTCATATCGATCGTTGGAAAAGAATACAGCAGGGCAACCAGATAACAGCGTAGCCTTGGCGAAATGGAGAATCTTGAATAGACTTCATGACAGGAATGAGACATTATACTACAAAGTATGTTCACTAACAGACATTACACATTGTAAATGATTCAAATGGACTGTAATTATGTATGATGTGAATTTTTTTCTTTAGGTACTGATTGATAACATTAAAGATTTTGCTCCAATAATCTACACTCCTACTGTTGGTTTGGTTTGCCAAAACTATTCAGGATTGTTTAGACGCCCACGTGGAATGTACTTCAGTGCGAAAGACAAAGGAGAGATGATGTCGATTATTTATAACTGGCCAGCTCCAGAGGTATGACATGGATTCCAAGCGAAATTATGTGTATTTGGGGACCCCTTTTCTTTTAACATAAAAATGTCAGCAGTTTATCGTTTGGTTGAGAAAAAGTATTTGATATGTTATCTTCTCTATCTATATTAGAGGTGGCAATTTTTATCTGTTTACTTGTGAGTGGTTTAAATTTTGGCTTTGTTCTATCTCTAAAGGGGTCAAATAACAAAAGTAGCTTAGAAAGAAACAGGTCAAACGAAAGAACAACTCTGAGGGTTAAAAGTTGGCCAAAGTGTATTTTATTTGCATAAAACCTCTTACTGAAGAAATATAATTTTCATTATCATATTTTCACCATATTACTACTAATATATCAAACTTTTTGGACCAAAAACGTATATGGTCAACCCAACCCAAGCAATAGAAAAGTATCTGTTTTGACCATTTACCCAAGCTGCCTTGCCACCTCTAATTAGTACCAAATTCCTGAATTTCTATTTATTGATTTAAGTTAGTACATTTAAAGAAAAAAAACAGGTAGAGTATGTTACTTTGATTTTAGTTGACTAAGTATAGTTGTAAACATTTTATTCAGGTGGACATGATAGTGCTTACAGATGGCAGTCGTATTTTGGGCTTAGGTGATCTTGGAGTTCAGGGAATTGGCATTCCTATCGGGAAACTTGATATGTATGTTGCTGCTGCTGGTATCAATCCACAAAGGGTATGTTTAAAATGTGATACTACTTGCATTAGCGTAGCTCTTAAACTAGAGGTGACTGTTGTCACCATTTACTTGTGAATAGGTCAATTTGGGTTGTGTGTTATCTTATAAGGTTAACAAAAAAATTAGCTTAAAGGAGTATATGTCGAACGAGTTAAAAGTCGACAGTGCACTTTTAACTCACGAATTCCTAAATTTTTTATTTAAAATATTAGATTCTATTGTAACAAAGTTTTTGGTAATCATAAATAACGCAGTAATCTTTTGTGGGTCAACCCAACCTGACTCTTACATTAAATTTTGTGATAGTTGCTATCTAATCTTGCTATTACAGGTTCTTCCTATTATGCTTGATGTTGGAACCAACAATGAAAAGCTACTAGAAGATCGTCTTTGTAAGTAGCCACACATACAAAATCAAAAAGATTCCACACATCACTTATGAGCAACCCAAATGAACCTCTAGTTATTTTGATTAAAAACTCATCCTCTCTTAAAAGCGAATAAAATAGTATCCAGGCTGCATAATAATTTCCTTTCATGTTATTTACTTTTGTCAGACTTAGGATTAAGAGAACGAAGGTTAGAAGGAGAAGAATATATATCAATAGTAGATGAATTGATGGAAGCTCTTCATGCTCGTTGGCCAAAAGCTATTATTCAGGTTCATTTCTTCATGAGCTAATGCTTAATTGTCTTGTAATGTGTATGAAGATTTTTTTTTAATGGTGGTGTTGAATAGTTTGAAGATTTTCAATTCAAGTGGGCTTTTGAGACTCTTCAAAGATACCGAAAGAAGTATTGCATGTTCAATGATGACATACAGGTTGCTTTTATATCTGAACCACATCTAATGATCTAAATTTACCCTGTTTATTTTTTGTTTTGTTTAAGTTATGTTATATTCATGTTTTTTCTAGGGCACTGCTGGCGTGGCATTAGCTGGATTGCTTGGTGTTGTTAGAGCACAAGGCAGGCTGTTGTCAGATTTTGTAAATCAAAAGATAGTTGTGGTTGGAGCTGGAAGGTAGTGAAAAACTCAATTCACCAGTACTATTTTATGTTAATAAGACCATCTGTGATATACATTTGGCACTTATACTTGATCCTCTTATTCTCTATATTTTTTTCTTCAGTGCAGGGCTTGGTGTTCTTAAAATGGCGTATCAGGCTGTTTCAAGAATGACAGGAACAACAGCAAACCCTCAGTTTTTCTTAATTGATAAAGATGTATGGTTTCATATCCACCATCCTTTCCTATGAATTAACTAACTACATTTGCAGGTGGCAAAGGATTGGGTCAGTTGACCCAAGACACATTTTGTCTAGAATTTTTTATTTTTTAAATCAATGATTAGATTATAAAAGATGAATACAATATATCTTATTATTTTAAATATAATCTTATTGTCTTGGATAAAATGATTTAGGAGATTTTATCCATTAAATTACATTTTGGGTGGTTTCGGTCTGTTACTGAATCTATCCGAGTGTAAATAAATGGGTTGAAATAGACACCTCTAACTATGTCCACTCGATTTGTACTTTGTACAAGGGACATTAATCTTTAAATGAGTGTCTGAACTTTGAACCATTGTTCTTAGCTTTTACAGTTATTTTCCTTCTGCAAATTCGAAGAGTAATCTCTGCACTTTGCAAGAACGAGTAATTTTGGACAAATTATTGGAATGTAAAATGCAAAAGAAAGACCCGTGTACCAGCCATTTTCATTCATGATTTATTGATCTTGGAAAACGTTGTATTTTCCTTTTGAATTCTTGCAAGACCAATGATTTATCCGCATCAAGAAATTAAATGTAGTGGTTCCAAAAGTCAATCATGCTGTTAGTATATGTGAACTAAGCTGAAGAAAATAAGTTTCTTCTCTAATCACATAATAGAGATAGTTTACAGCTTTTAACCTCTGAGTTTGGGTTGCAGGGTTTGATCACAAAAGAGAGAAGTGGTGTTGATGCATCTGCTGCACCATTTGCAAAAGCTGTTGAAGAGGTTAAAAGTATAGGACTTCGTGAGGGATCTGATCTTCTTGAAGTGGTACATCTTTTTCTTTTAACATCAGGAATCTTTCCTTGGATTAAAGTTATTCCATTCTTACTTTTTTGCATAAGGAAAACCCCATATTTTGATATTTTGCAGGTGAAAAAGGTCAAGCCTCACGTTCTTCTTGGTTTATCCGGGGTTGGAGGTATTTTCAATGAACAGGTGCTTACTTTTTTTAATGTGGTTATCCTGAGTTTAGTGTATTGCTTCATTAAACGAGTAGAATTATTATATTGTCTAATCTTAAATCTTATTGAAGATACATATGCACCTTGTTACTCAATGTCTTATATAATTCCAACAAAACATTGATAAATATATCCACTTTTCTCTCTTGCAACCCTCTTCTTCCTAACAATCAATGAAATAAGATAAAGAAACTCATCACATTCTGAAATATTAGATCTTTCAAATTTGTCTTTTCTTTTCTTTTGCATCTACCTTATCAAAATTCATGTTTTTATATTCAGGTGCTCAAAGCCATGCGAGACTCGGACTCCCCTAAACCTGCTATTTTTGCCATGTCAAATCCCACAAATAACGGTTCGTATATGTAATTCTGAAAAGGCCTCTTTTACATCTTCAATATAGCAGCCATCGATTTTCTGTTGATTTATATAAATCTTATGGAACAGCTGAGTGCACTGCTGCTGATGCTTTTAAACACGCTGGAGAAAGCGTAGTATTTGGAAGTGGAAGCCCTTTTCAGAATGTGGAGCTTGGTATGTTTCTTCATGTTGCATTTGTTCAGCTGAACCTAGAGATGGCAAAATGAATAGGCCAAGTGGTTGGGTAATAGGTCAAGAAGATTAATTTTTGTGCAGGTTTGAAATGGGTCTAGTTACGTTGGCTTGACACAAAACACCTTTTTGTCCAATAAAAAATAGTATCTTTTAAACAGTTAATTTGTCAAATATGTTTATTGTTTTCATAACAATCAAATTTTTTAAAGAAAATAATTTAGGAGGTTTTATACATTAAAAGTACACATTGGCCAACATTCGACCTTTTTAACATGTTCCCTTTAAGCTATCTTTACTACATTAGCCATTCGACCCATTAGAGATAGAACATAACCCTAATTGATTTGTGAATAAGTAAATGGGTAGAAATTGTCACCTCTAGCTGCACTTAATGTTTTTAACTTTTTATAGAATGCAATTAAAGCTTTATATGTCTGCTGCTTTTTGTATTTATTGTTTCTTATCAAATTTATTTACACATGGGCAGGGAGTGGGAAAGTTGGCTATGTAAATCAAGCAAATAACATGTATCTCTTCCCTGGGTATGTGTTTTTTCTTAAAGACACACACACACACACGATACTTATAGATGCTGTTTGATTGTTGTTAAATTGTCATAATTAATTTATCTATTTGATATCTTTGGCTTACCCAGGATTGGTTTGGGGGCTTTGCTTTCTGGTGCTCGTATTATATCTGATGGAATGTTGCAAGCAGCATCTGAATGGTATTAACTAAACACAACCATCTTAATTTAAACTAGATAACTGCATTATTCACACGTTTTTGGATAGTACTTCTTGGTGATAGAATGACTTAGAAAATGTGAGCTTTCAGATGCAACGTTTGACATGAGGTGAGAGATAGTTCAAGAGAAGTGTTTGACTAGTTGTCAAACATCTCAAATGCTTCATGATAAGGACAAAATAAAGGGATCTTGTGGATCCAAATTTCATGCCATCAATTGATTTATAATGATGATAGTGTTAGGTGATTTAACTTGGAAACCTACCCAGAACAAATAGAAATGGGTTCAGTTTTCACTAGGCGTCCCACAAAGAAAACAATTGTGATAGGAAAAGAGTAGTTTAGATACTTAAGGGGGGTAAATGGTAACTTTGGGTATAAGTTGTTAGTAGTTCTAAATAAATAGAGTAAGTATCTGATAGTGGAGGTAGTAAGAAAGATATTAGGAATTAGTCTCTTGAGAGATTGGCTCTTAGGTTTAACCTTTGAGAGAGGGATTATCCCTGGACCATCATTCGATCTGTGGATGATTGGCTTATCATTGTTCTTATTTCAGTTCTATATCATTTCTGATTTCATTTCTGGTTATAGATTGTTGTTTTTGGCTGTTCATAGTTTCTGATTCGTAACATTGGTCCGACCTGCCCTCCTCGACCTGCCGATTTGGAACTCATCAATTTCCGGTTCAGTTTTACTCTCGTTGATTTGGAAACCTTCGATATTAGTATCTCCGAGTTGGACGCCTTCGGTTTTGGGGTTGCCGTTCCCGAAATTTCAGCAATCGATCATCAACAATATAGCTAATCGCTTTCATCACAACTCCGCAATCGATCTCAACACTCGATTCCAGCAATTGATTTCTGCAAATGGTTTTCTTCTTCAGTAATTGATTGCTTGCTTCATCAATCGTTTGGTTTGCTTTCTTTTTCCTCCATCGATACTTGCTAATTTCCCGTCTCTGTTTTTCCGTGGGTTTTTGTTCCGTTTTTCTGCTCTCCTCTCTGCTACAAGTTGATTTGGCAGATTTCGTTTTCACTAGTGGGGTTCAATCTTGGTCTCTGTTTGTGCAAATTGCTGGGTTTTTTGGGTTCCATTTTGCGTTTCAGGATCAATTATGGAAACTCGATCTGTTCAGCAACGTTTGGATCAGCATGAAGAATTCATTCATCACTTGCAAGTTGATGTGAAAGAACTGCAAGCTGATGTGAAAGAACTCAAGGCAGGATTTGAAGCTGAAAGAGCAGAGAATGCAGAATTTCGAAAACTTATGTTGGCTTGGATGAAACACCAGGACAAACGAGCAGAAGGAGATCCCATTTCAGGTACCTTCTTTGATTCTCCTGGAGGGGGCAGTGGCTCGGGACTGGTCAGTGGTTCAGGTTTGGGTTCAGGTTTGGGTGGTGGTTCAGGTTTGGGTGCTGGTGCTAGTTTGGGTGGATCACCAAATGATGTTCACGGTTTTGGTGGTGGTGGTGAGCCTCCTCACGGTGGAGCAGTTGTTCTACCATGGGCGGTGAAGAAAGTGAAGTTACCTGAGTTTTATGGGTTTGATCCACAGGGGTGGATTCAAAAGGCTAAGCTGTTTTTCGACATCAATAATACCCCGGCAGCTCTTCGTGTTCGTTTGGCTCAATTGAGCATGGTTGGGGTGGCTCAGCATTGGTTCACCATTGTCAACCAGGTTCATGATTCTCTTACTTGGGATCATCTACAAATGGAATTGTTGCAACGTTTTAGTGGTCTCGAGATTCAGAATCCGTTTGAACAGTTGGCTTCGATTAAGCAAACGGATTCCATTCACGATTACATCGATGATTTTGAGTATCTGTTGTCATTGGTTCCGCACCTACCGGAGCCCCAAGCTATGGGTTACTTTGTTGCTGGGTTACGTGATGAGGTTAAGCGTTGGGTTCGTCTCCACCGTCCTAGATCGCGTTTGGATGCCATGTATTTGGCTAAGGATGTGGAAGAGATGCTTCGACCTTCCAGTGGTAACATCTCGCAGTCTCGTTTCCGTTATCATCATTTGGGTGGAGTTGGGGATAACTCTAAATGGGACAGGGGCGCGACGGTGGGCCAATCGTTGGTTCGTGGGTCATCCGTGGGGGAGGGGGGATTGAAGGGGGCTGATTCTCCACCTCTCTCTAGTCCTCGGCTTGTGGTGTCGACGCCTTCGGAGGGGTCACAAGGGTTATCTCGGGATCGGGGTGTCCGTTCCTTGTCTCGCACTGAATGGGAGGAAAGACGCAAGAAGGGATTATGTTTTCGTTGTGGGCAACAATTTGGTCCCGCTCACAAGTGTCCGGAAGGGAAATTGCGAGTTCTGCTTTTGGGAGATGATGAATGTGAGGCTAATGGATGCAACCTTTACCAATATGAGGAGTTGGGATCACCGGAGCCGACTATGCGGGACTTGACTGGTCCCGGTTCTTGAGCATCTTGGGATCTATTTGGAAGCAAGTCTTGAGGACAAGACTTGTTTTTATGGAGGGAGTATTGATAGGAAAAGAGTAGTTTAGATACTTAAGGGGGGTAAATGGTAACTTTGGGTATAAGTTGTTAGTAGTTCTAAATAAATAGAGTAAGTATCTGATAGTGGAGGTAGTAAGAAAGATATTAGGAATTAGTCTCTTGAGAGATTGGCTCTTAGGTTTAACCTTTGAGAGAGGGATTATCCCTGGACCATCATTCGATCTGTGGATGAAAATAATTTCTGTTATATTGAAAGTAATTTCTGGTATCTTCTGTTGATTGCTTTATATTTGCTGGCTATCACTCATATGCACACCAATTTAGATGAAAATAACATGAAAATGATCCCAAAAAACAGGAATTGATTATATTTGGAGCCCTCAACATATTATACGAGTCTCTCACTCTCTTACCGATAATTTGCTTATAGCATTTATATTGTTTGTTGTTGCTTAGAGCACTTGAAACAACCACCTTTAGGATCCGTGCTCTAAACTTCATACTTGTTGCCACTTGAGTTGAGTGTTCCTTTTTAAAGTCAAGCATAGTACCAGGACTCTTTTCTTTCACTATATTAAAAGTTCTAATCTAATATATTTTAAAGATAAATAAAAAATGATAAGGATTCTCATTGGCATACATCTGATAGGAATTGAACCTATAAAATTTCCACTTGTGCATATGTTAGTTAGGTCAGAGGATTGCAAGCTACAAACTTCGATAAAAACAAAGAAATAATACCTCCCATGTGAAATATAATCAAAATTCTAGTTTTATTAGCTGGATATTTGCTTAATGCTAACTAATTATATATTCATCTATCTAGTCTTGCCTCGTATATGACGGACGAAGAGATCCAAAAGGGTAAATTCTATCCATCTATTGGCAGGTACCATTCTCATAATTTCACTTCACATTTCAATTTTACATTTGGTTATTAGGAAAGAACAAGTTTTTCCTACCCGCGCATTGCGATAGGGTTTGATAGAAGTTGTCTAAAAAATATTAAGGGAAGTTCAGAATATATACTTGCGGGTAGACTATGCTACCATCATATGTGAACTTTCTCTCAAAAACTATTGTTAAATATTGCCTAGATCGCTCAGTTCGCACTTCCTTGATCATCACCATCACCATCACCATCATCGCCATCATTATTATATTGTTAGCTTTCAGTAAAACTACAAGCACACAAGTTTGAGAAATAATTCATTTCAACAAGATTTTGATAAATTTGATTTTAAAAAATTAGGTTTGACTATAAAAATTACTTTTGCGGGATGTACTACTATGCCCTACAAAGGGTAATTATAAGTGAAAAGTTTTACTCAATTTCTGATATTATCTACTCTCATTCTGTGATTGCAGTATTCGAGATATAACTGCTGAAGTAGGAGCTGCTGTGCTTCGGTCAGCAGTCATTGAAGAACTAGCAGAAGGACGAGGTGAAGTAGGACCCAAAGATCTTGCAAATATGTCAAAAGTACGTATCAAGTTTCAACCCACTTTTATATAAACGGGTTAAACCATGTTGTGTTTGATCGACAGAGGATCAAACATGTTAAAATTCCAAAAACTAGTAAAAAATGAAACAGGTCAAACATGTTTTTTTGTAAATACTCCACAGTTTCATGTTTTGAGCTGAGCTTTTGTTGACATGTTAAAAACCAAAGTTGATTGTAATGTAATGTTGGATGCAGGTAGAAACTGTGGAATATGTAACGAGCAACATGTGGTATCCTGTTTACAGTCCCCTTGTTCATGAGAAATAAAGTGGCTCGAGTGTGGAATATGTAGGTCATGCAGATTAATTATTTTGGTCATTGATTACATTATTAGAGGGTCTGACTAGCGGCTAAAATATGTGGCTAGGGACAACTTAACTTTTTTGAAAATCAAGTAATCGAAACCGATTATGATAGAGTTTTTGTAGTCATCCCTATTGAATGTCATTATTTTTTTTCCTTGTAAACTGTATTTCAGTGTGATTTTTTGCTAGTGAAATAGTTGTCCTGCATGAGAACTACATTCACGAAAAAGACATTATCATCACTATAAATGGACATGGTCGAGCCGAGCTATCTAAATATGATGCAACACTCTGATTATCAACGTGTTAAACTTTTGTCAAAACTAAAAACTTAATTATACACACATCTTTAACTTTGCGGAAGCGTTTAAAACAGCATTTTTGCAACTGTTTACAAAGCTTTTGCAAAAACAAGTACATGACCCAAGTATAACCAAGAGAGGTCAACCCATAACATCATGTTTACAACCAAACAAGAACATAAACATGGTGTTATATTTGCTTACATCATGACGATTAACATAACTTCAAAAACAGCCCCTTTTGTATAAAAATTTACAAAAACAGTGTTCCAACATATAATAAAAGTTTCAAATCCAACAATCTACCTAGCCTCTTACAGTTAAGGTACCGGTCCATCTATCATTTGTAGATACACATTCGTAAAACTATAGGGTTTTTCTTCTTCTAAATAAGAACGTCTGCGGATGGACAGAAGTTTTCAAAAAAGACTTTGTTTAGAATTAGAAATAAATACTTTGCAGTTTTCACATATTTTTAGAAGTGGTAAATTATCACTTTAACCATATATAACTCGTAAACCTTAAATTTCTAGGTCATATTTCCCCAAAGAATAAGACAAACCTTCTATATCTTGACAAACAAATACCATCAAACTTTCTCAGCAAACAATAATAAGTAAAATATGATATGACAACCTACTAGTATGAATTATTAGATACCAATGTTTAAATGAAACTTCCTTAATGATTTAAACTGTCTGAATAATGTAAAAATTAAAATGAGATATCGAGAGTATCATTTAATCAAGTTGAATCTATATTAATATATATTAAAAGAAAACCATTTATTGGAAACTTTACTTAATTATTTTTCAATTAACCAATAAAAACTCTTCATTTCTACTATTTTGACCAATATACCCGATTTTGACTTCTTCTTATAGGAAGATCCGACTTTTTGCATTAAAATGGGTATTTTAACCCACTTCGTAAAAACACGCGGGCCTATTGACCCGGCTTCCCTTTTAATGTTCGGCTTCCCTTTCAATGTACGCTACTATCATTCGAAACCCTAGCCTGTTATCGACTCCAAGCTTCTGCCGCCTTCCTTCTTCTGCTCATTCACAATCGACAGGTAAGTTCCTTCTTCTGCTGATTCACAATCATTCATCATCTTCTTCCTCAGTCTCTGATTGTATTTTTGTTTGATGTTTACGACTATCATTGCAGAAAGGGAAGCCCTTTGTCGACTCAACTCTTCTGCCGCCTTACGTAAACATAATGCACATATATTTCTACTAGGTTTCAACCCTTCCGTCATTTCACATAACCTTTCGTTTTGTTCATCGAGCTTTTCAAAGAAACCCTAAGCTTACCTTCAGCGATTTCTGAGGCGTCGGCCTTTCAAGGATTCCGATAGGTAAAGTTCAAGATTCATTGTCATTCATCATCTTCTTCTTTATTCTGTTATTTTTTTCTTGATTTGGTTCGGTTTCTTTCGTGTTAACAGTGCCGTCATATTCCTTTGATTTCATATTCTTCATCTTGATTCGTTTTTCATTTGTTTTAATCTATTTTTCTTATACAGGTACACTCATAAAACCCTAAACTTCAAAATGTCTGTCAAAAGCCTAATACATCATCATCTTCGATAGCATCAGGTACCCTCGCAATTCCTTTTAACCAAGATATTATTCATACACTGTCTTCCTAAGGAAGAGTAATCTTTGTGTGCCTGTGTTCTCGAAGACTTCTATTTGCCTGGTGATTTTTTACACATGCAGTAGTCCTTAATTCTTTGGGTTCAATCATACTTCTTTTTAATGTTTTTGTAAGTATTTACATCACTTTGCCTCTTTGATTATTAACAATTTGGGTTCAATGACGTTACAATTCATGTTTGTGTTCATCCGATTTTACTAAGGTGGTTATTAATAATGATTATTAACAATTTATGTTTGTGTTCATCCGATTTTAGGTTTTGTTCATTGATTGTCTTTTACGGATTAGGTTTGGTTGATAAAGTTCCAACTAGGGTTCAACAGTTCAAGTAATTGATTTTATCATCATTTAGTCCATTGATTTTTTATTGATGCATATGTATGAACGATGTACATCACAATTTTGGCTTTGTTTATCAATTTCTTCATTATCATATACCAGCGGAAAATAAAGCTTCTCTGCGGTTATTCCCGTTCTGTACGGTTATTCCCGTCAATTTGGTAATAATCTCCCTTTTCATAATATGTATATTGCTGTAAGGCTTAAGTTATGAACTCTCTTTTACAAGTATACTCACAACTTGTAATCCTGACTGTTATCTGAATTCTTGAACCTATTCAGACAGTCTGTAGAGAAGAGAAGAACGTACAGTCATGATTCTACCAAGAAATAGATGGTGAATGGTGATAACCCAGATGAGTCGACGGTTTTTATGCTATCAAAGTTCACTCCAAGAAACAGATGGTGATTGCTGATGTTGGAGAAGAGCCCAATTTTGGGTCCTGGTTCACCCAATTGACGCCCTTGATCTTGCACCTCGATTGCTTGGCAAGTACCTCAAGAGGGATGATGTTGTTCTTCAAATTCCAAAGGTATAAACCAGAAATTTGTCTCATTGCTCTTAATCACAGTGCGACATATTTCTATTTTGCTTTATTATTTAGTTTAAAGGTAATTAGGGGCATGGCTTATGAATATTTGGTAAAATCAATTAGGGTTTAGGTGGTTCATTGCTCTTAATCACTGTGATCATAACGCCGTTAGGGTCACAGTTGTTATTTTCCCACCTAATTGGTAGTGATTCTCTACAGTGAAGTCCAAATAGCTCTTCTTATTTATGAGTTATGTATCTTTTCATTAAATGATATTGGTACTTAAAATTATTTAAGTGTTTTAGTGACAATTAGCTGTTAAATACACAAATCTCCACAAACCACTCCTTTATGGAACAGTTATTTTAAAAAACAAACTTCACATTACTGGCTCCGCAATAGTACAATACCGATGACGAATCGTGCAAAGACTTTGGAGCTTGGACCATCCTTGACCACAAAATGAAAGAATGAAAAAGGAGAAAATTGTCTCCCACTTAAACTGCAAACTGATCCACATACATATTGAGATACAAGATGTTATTGTTGCTCACCCAAGCTTTGTCCATTTCAGGGGAGTAGTGAAAATGGCAGGTTTAGGATTACTTTCAAATGATATGATGACCAAGGTTTTTGATGTCATGCAAAAGCCTGGTTTGTAACTAACATTTTATAATGATTTTTCTCTCTCTATTGCTTTGTTTGTTAATGAAATGTGTATACTGACATATAGGAAAAAGAAAATGAGACAGCTTGAGTATGTTGGTGGCTTTAGTCATTGTTTGGGTGGCATGGTTACTCTCATCTATACAGGTTTGTTCAATCAACCCCTTTATTGTTCTAATTAATGTCTTATAATTGATCTTTATTCGTGAGCTTGTCTTCATATCTTTCGTCATGCAAGTATTTTCGTTTTACTTGGCTATTGCTGGTTTTCTATCTTTATAGGAGAAGTGTCGTGCATTATTCAGGTATTCTTTAAAGGATAAATAGTGTATATATATGCATTAAGATACTCTTTTATAATGTTATATTGTTATGTTAGTTGTTTTGCTTAAATCCTATTACAAGGCCTCTTTCAATTTCGGTTATATACTAATAAAGCCTTTCACTCATTTACAGCTGGCCAAAATAGTAATACATACATGCATACACATACATACACAAACATATATATAATTTCTGGCCTCTTAACAAGCTAATTATTTTGGGTCATCTAGAGACTTATTACAGGAGTGATTAGTGATGACCAAAAGGCCGGCCAATGATCGAGTTTATATTAAACACTCTTGGCTTAATGTTTTTAAGCATAATGCATCAATAGTCACCATATAGCTATTAGAAAAGAGGGTATAAGAATGGGAAAATACATACAAAATTATTGCATACAAAATCTTTATTTAAGCAAAACCCATAAAAGCATACCCAGTCAGTGATAGGAATTAAGAGAGACATTAGTGAAATTAAAGAAGGGAAATTATCATATTTTCTCTACTTAAGTCATTGTATATAGACATTTCGATCTTTCTTGAAGCAGTAAATTTGCCAAAGGTCTTAGTTGCCCTAATGGTTTACAAAACTACTATGCTTTTAAGTTTGACATAAAATTATTCTATATATATTCAACATTAGTGTCAAAGTGCAATGGAGCTTTTAAGTTTGACATAAAGAAAATAAACCATTACTAATTCCAAGAGTCAAAGTCTCAAATCTAAATAAAGCTGTAGACTTGTCTATTAACTCTTAATTTCTTCACATATTTGCGTATTATCTCCTGTTTTTCAAATGCTCGTCATTTCCTTCTCTTTGATGTGCAAATCTATTTGTAGCGTATTATGTATTTATTAGTATTTTGATTTTTGAGGCTTGAAATTGTTTTTGAATTTTATTGTTTTAAGTTTAGTACATATTAATTTAAAATCATATAAACATATGTTTCTTTGCAAAATGTTGTTGGAGCTGTAATGTTGTGGTTTAGCTTGATCTTCAAATAAAGAGTTTGGTATACAATAACCAAGTTACATATTCAAATAGATCTTACCAGTTGTTGAGACTTGAAACTGTCTCTATATTTTATTGGTTTAAGTTTACTATTTAAGAATCATATAGACATGTGTTTCTTTTCAAAATGTTGTTAGATCTGCAATGTATGTCGTTTAGCTTGATCTTCAAGTCTTCAACCGAAGAGTTTAGTATACAATTACTAAGTAACATATTCAAACAGATCATTTGCAGTTGTTGAGACTTGAAACTGTCTTTGTATTTTATTCTTCTAAGTTTAGTACATATTGTTTAATAATATCCAAATGTGATAACAATTGTTATTTTCTCAAGATGAATAAGATTAGCTCTCAAGCAGTTAATTTTCTTCATATATAGTTGTTTCACCACATATATTTGCATCTAAAACCAAACTCTTAATTTTTGTTTATTTTTTATTTATACAGGTGCTCGAACATCTTATATTCTTCCAAGAGGTTAATTTTGTCCGTCTAATATTATTTTAAAAAAGACAATCAGTGCTCACTTTCATATCATTTATATTAGCTGTATATATCTTTTTATTGTATAATTTATATAATTTATACTTTCTTGCTAGAACCCTCCCGATTTGTTTAAGAATGCCTTACTTCCAGATGTCCCTGAAATGATCATAGTTTTTTGTGCTAACCAAATATGAGTTTTAGTGTTCGACTTGATTCATCATCTGGAATATTCAACTGTACGGGAAGACTCCTAAACAATTCTTGAAATTTAAAGAGGTTGAATTCGGTCACGTTTTTCAATTTGTAATTGAAGACAGGTGCGTTATTCAATATTGTTTTAATATCTATTACCAATTCTAAAGTTATTCTAATAACAGATTATTCCAAGTGAATTTTGGAAGAACATAAATTACAATAGAGCTTTTGAAAAGTTTATTATTGTTAGAGAGATCAGAATTTTTTTTGTCAATGTTTGGGATGATGAACATGAGAGAGGATTTGGGGGTCAATACTGGGAAGTATTGTACAAGGCCCTTGGTCTTTATGAAGAATGTTTTCTGGTCATACAATACTAGATTAAAGATTCTATGTTTTAGATGAAGGTATATAGTCCTAATGGCAAGCCATAGAAGAGTGATTTTCTTCATAGTTATCTATGTTTTTCCATTCTTGATTTTGAAGTCAATATCTCCATTAAAGGTTTCCCCTGGGTATCCTTTATTTCAAGTTCATTTGTGAAGCTCTTGCTAATGTAAGTACACTAACAATGCTACTCTTCTTGTGAAGCTTTCGATAAATTGTTAAAATTTTGTGCTCTAAAGCTTTATTGATTGTTAATTTTGTGAAGAGAAATATATGATATTTCAGTATGCTGATTTTTAAGTAATATATTTTGATCCTACCTTATTTTTGTATTTTAAGATTGTCTAATTTGGTATCTTTGCAGCTTAGGGCCTACCACATTAAGAGATATTTCTCTTCTGTTTTGGAACATTAAAAAGTCTGCTTAAGGAGTAGACTTTTACCAACCTCATTCAAGAACCTGAATACCCGATAATGAACATAAGTCTCATCTATGATTTCTTTATTTGGTTATTTTTCTTGGTTACAAATTTGTAATATGGATGTTTGACACTTATTAACGTACTCCAAAAGTCTTCTTTTATATAACAAGTTATCGTTTCGGGTTTACTTATTTAAGATACATTATTTACTCTTTAAGTTTAAATTATAATTTTGTTTAATTATTTTATATCTATCAGTTCATACAGATTGTTAGGGTTCAATCAGTTCACCAACATTTCAAATTTGTATATAAAGTTCTACAACGTATATGATGTAATTGTTTTTATTGGTTTTTTAAAGAACTTGTATGTGTGTAATTTTATTTATTGTATAAAACTAATTACTTTTTACTTCATGTGTCATACATAACACATTTATTAAGTACTTTTCTTCCGTTTAGAAAATTATTGCTTAATATCTAATTTTAACTACCCGTGCGTGCACGTGTCCCTAAATCTAGTTACTCATTATATGGGTTAAAAAATTTCGCGTATGTGATATAATTGTCTTAGCTTACATTAAATCACAGAACTATAAAGTTGAAACTATATCGATGTATATCACTTGTTGGTAAATACTAGCTAATTATAGCAAAAAAGAAAGTTTAACTTAATTTTGGGTTCAAACCACTAGTCATTTTCCCAATTGAAGTAAGTAAATAGTGTTTATTGAAAGAAAGTTATAACAAATGATACTATTTGTCCGTGTAATTGTCGTATATGTTGACTACTTAAATATAAGTAGACATCTTGATGAATTTTCCAAGACAACCGAATACTTGAAAAACGAATTTGAGAGGAAGGAAAAATAAGTTGTCTTGAGTTAAAGATTCATGATGAAATCATTATACTCCAAGAAACATATATAGAAAAGGATGACTTGATAAAATTCTTGATCCTAAAGTACCATACTTATGTGCCATTAGGGTATTGATGTTTCTCACTGGTCATTCACTAACTGATATATCATTTTCGTTGAATTTATTAGTGAAATATAGTTCATGTCATATGGAGGACATGAAATGGAATAGAGCAAATATTTAAACAAGGGTATTGTAACACTGTACTTTTAAATCAAATATTTACTGCACGCGGAAGCTAAATACATATAATTATCTTAATTACATAATAGATACAAAACATTTGTCTTGTTTTATACAACAAAACTTTTACAGTGTTAATCCAAAACAGGCTCTAAACAAAAAACTTTGACATCAGAGTGTAGGTCCGTCCATAATCCCAACCCAAAAGCATCAAACTCACCAAAGAGAATCTGTAAAATAATTTAGTGGGAAATTAGCACAAAGCTAAGTGAGGGAACCAATATCTAATCATAAACAAGGCAAACATGCCTAAACCCAAATAGCTCATGAATCCTAGGAGAACCGGCGGTGTTGCAAGCACCTACAACCAAGGTCGGCCAAAACCAAGGTTTACCGATAGCCCTGCTAACAATGATAACAATACCAGCCTTCTTGTATACAACAAATATACCACAAGATCTGATACGGTACACCCCCAAGCAACAGACCCAGCATCATGCTGATCTCCAAATAACATGTATATACAATCCAAACAAGAGCATTCCAAATAGGATATCATATCCTGTATATCAAAAGATATAAACCCACTCACCAAAGTCTTCAAAGCTTTGGAGCACACTCGAGTGACTAATTCACCGAGTCTTCTCAGTTCCTGAGATTGAAGTAACCCAAGTCAGTATTCAATTCATAAAACTGATCCAAAATAGATATCATATCTAACCATGTTAATCATATATGTATACATATGCATTTATATATATCATACATAAATTCCAAAAGATATACAAATCATGTTTATCCTCAAATCATTAATCCCGAGTAAATCCCAAATCTGCTTGAATTTAATCCCGAGTATAGGCCAAATACCGATAATCATCAATTCCGATAAAACCAAATCTAATTCCGATAGTACCAATTTCGATAGAATCAAATCCCGAGCAAAGGCACAATCCGAGAAAAGTTAAAATCTGATATAATCCTTCAATTCCGAGCAAAGGCAAATACCGATACAATCACAATACCGAAAAATATCCAATACCAATATATTATTCAAATTCCGAGTAAATATGTTAAGGAAATTCAATGATAATTTAGTTGGATTCCGATACATGTTCAATTCCGAGAGAAAAGTTAAGGCATCATATATATATTCAGTCGGATTCTGACACAATCCAATCCCGATAAAAGAGTTTAGGAAATTTTATAACTGTTATGTCGGTTTTCATCCAATACCGAGACATTCAGTCGGATTCTCACTAAATCCCGATAAAATCAATCGGATTTCACCAATCCGACTGATTCAATCCCCAATTCCGACTCATTCAAGTGTTCTTCCCCAATTTCCATTTTTAACATCATTCATCACTGATTTCTAGCATGTAAATGTTTTATGTTTCCAGTAATCATTCTAATCACTTAAAGAACATATAACAAGCATAAAATCTAACATGACCTAAGTTCATCAATTTATCAAGATCAATCGGAATTCATCATATATACTCAAAACCGAATACCAATAAAAATTAACAATTAACAATTCAGTAATCTAACCTTGATGATTAATGAAATCAGAAATCTAATTGAATGCAAGATCAAATCCCGAATTGTTGAATCTTGTTTCTAGATTTACGGCCGAGAGCAATTAACACAAACACACACTACACCTTTTGTTAATTTGCATGTAATTGGAAATGAGGTGGTGAGGTGGTGACTAATACCACCAAAACCGGCCACCTCACAAACCACTAATCAAATAAATAAACTAAATTAATTTATTAACTAATTAATCACAAAAATCAATTAATTTACATAATTAATTTAAATCCAAATCTAAACTTGATTAATTACCTTAATTAATCTAGGCCGGGTAAGAGGGTGTTACATGTATGTTTTATTTAACTAACCCATAAAAAACAAGTTTGGTTGGTTTAGTGGATAATGGATACATGTCAGATCAAACATAACCAGTTTCAAACAAAATATATATTCTTCATAGCATTCCATAAATCATATAACTGCAACTACTTCGTTTAATCATACACGGATTTTAGCAATTTATATAGCCAAAAGAGAATGTGTTTGATTGTTGAATATGATACAAAACATTCGAGGATCTTGTGGTACCTCTTAAGTGTCCTCAACAATCCCACAGGAAGATAATAATCACGCTTTGCTCAATTTAGGAAATAGCACATTAAAGGTGATGTGACCAAACATATATATTTTCAAAGTTATTCAACAAATTTGTGTATGATATAACTAAGCTAATTTATTTCTTAAGTTACTTTTGTCTTTGACATTTAATAAAGTAGTTCATGAAATTGGGTTATGTAACTTAAAAAGCTTAAGTGATGTGATTATCAGGAGGGATAAGTAGGAATAACATTCTATTTTACCTGGTCATGATTTCATTAAATTAGTTTTTCTGATAAGGTTTATGATAAAAGAACATTCTTAAGTTTACTAGAGTATTTATGTACTCTTCTTCTTTATTAAGATTTAGTCCCACTGCATTTTATCTAGTAAACGAGGTATATGTTTTATGGACATCTAATGACGATTTTATAGGTAATTACATGTCTTAAGCCTCAAATTTATTGAGTAAAATACGATTTAATGTTTAAATTTACACTTATAAACAATTTAATCATTACATTTGTTAGGATTAAAGTTTTATTAAAAATTTTGAATTTTGAACGTTACAGGTTTATTAAAATGTAAAATTTAATCATTTAAATCATATTAATTTAACCTTATAAGACTTTACTCAGAACTTGTAGTTTCACTGGTCAAACAAGCGTGTAAGAAACACTTTGAAAATATACAGAATTTCATTAGGTAAATCTGGTACATGTAAACAGTTGGTCCACATTTGGCTTCCGAGATTTAGGATTATATATTCATCCCAATACCGATTCACTCTACACCTTTGAGTCTCACTACAGCAAATCCTTCTCTATTTCTCTTCATATTGATCACAAACAGATCTTCGCATACTGCATTCAGTTCCGAGAATTGAATAACGACAACAAGATTCACATTGATCTTCAATAGTGCGGTAAGATTTTGTTTTCAAACTCTTCTCTACCATTGATTTAGAATTTGTACAGTACCTTAGGGTTTTAGAATTGAACTGCACAATATTGGAAGCTTGGATAGTTTTCTGATTCAAAGATCAAAATAGAAGATCCACATATTACCTTCTCTTTTAGATAATGCTGGCATTTATGAGCATTAATGTTGACAGATGGCTCGTAGTGATTTTACTTAACTACGTAACGTCATTGTTTATCGGTTGTGCTTGTGTATCATCTGAATTGAATAGTTTTGTGGATCTAAAAACCCATGAGCATATCACACAACCAGAATTTGGGGGTTTGATATTATTTGTAATTGTGTTTCTTGGCTTCAACTAATTTTACAGATCTTATAATGCGAGTATCCTACGCTTCATTCATTTTGTTGTATTTTTTCTTTATGTTGGTGACAGTAAAGCTTAGATCGAGGATGGCTCTTAGAAGACCTGGTTTAATTGCTTTATTTGATGTGGATGGCACTTTAACCGCTCCAAGGAAGGTACACTTGGTGCATTTACAAAGTCCAATAAGCTTCCTTCAAATATGATTTTGTTTATGAAGATATGGCAGAATATTATGATATTTTTTACTGAACATGATTTGGTACCATCTTGTCAAGGTAGTTGAATGTTGATGTTAAAAAACATTATTCTTTTAAGATCTTAAGTGATTTATCTGAGTGGTAATACTGTACAAATCTGTATTTTTCAATCATAATAGAAGTTGTCGGGTGAATCTGTAATTACAATTTGACAAGATCACAACAACAACTATACGCAATCCCGCCTAAGCGGGTATGGGGGAGGTAAGACGTAGAAAAGTATACCTCTACCCAATGGTAGAGAGACTGCTTCGAGAAAGACCGACGTTAGTTCGAATATAGACCTTATGCAGTTTGTTGAAGGAAAAATTATAATTTTGCATTCAGACACGATTTGATGAATTTAAATATTGAAATCAAATTCTGTTTTCCAAGAATACGACTTATGTTCACAGAACCAAATGTCATATAACAGATGGTGTTAGAGGGTGTAAGCATAAACCTACTCACACAACATCCTGTTTTTTCTGGTATTGCCATGCAAAGTTTAGTATTGTGGAACATCTTTTAAGGCAATTCTTTTACAATAAGTTCAAATTAGTATTAGATATGGGGTGTCAAGCAATTACATACCTGTGTTACTATGTCATATTATTGATATATAAGGATGCTAACATATGTTGGTCCTAGAATGTAAGAAGCTTCTAATAAATTCATTTTGCTTCTATTTCTCATACTTTTGTGAATGAGTAGATATATCCAAATTCAGTAATTGAATTAAAAATATGTATATGCAACCACAAGGTAAGAGGTATTTGTTTGTTACTTTTAAATACAATGAATGTTGTGGTGGTTTGTCCTGTTCAGATATGGGAGGAATGCTTATATACTTCTTATGTGAACTACATCCGGTTAGCATATATAATGCATCTAAAGCTTGACACTTCAAAATTGCAGGGGGTTACTCCAAAGATGTTGAAATTTATGCAGGATTTGCGGAAGGTACACTTATTGTTACACCTGCACCCTTGAGCACTTCTTTTTGGGGGGTGGGGGTATATACTCAGTTTTCTTGCTATTTAACCTAATTTGGTATCTTGGTGTCTTCCTGCTTGCAGATTGTTACTGTTGGCGTTGTTGGAGGATCTGACCTTGTTAAGATATCTGAACAGCTAGGGTCAACAGGTCAACAGTTCAACAGTGTGCTCTGTTTTTAGCACTTCTTTTCATTAATGAATACAAGATAATGTTGAAGTTCAAGTAAATCTTAACTTATGAAATTTTGATCTTATATTTATAAATCATTGCTTTGGACCCAAGTTCTTGATTCCAGCCTTTATAAAAAACTATGATCATCGATTGTTTAATTCATTTGTTCCTCCGTTATTCTGGAGAAAGTTCTTGCTGTTTGATGACTTTTTTTTTCTAACATATATAAAAGTATATTTCATATAAGTTAACAACCTCGCTCCTATCTGCAGTAATAAATGATTATGATTATGTGTTTGCTGAGAACGGTCTTGTGGCTTATAAGGATGGAAAGCTAGTAGGAACACAGGTACCTTCTAAAACATATGGAAGGATCATATTCAATCTTTCCCTGAAAAAGCTATAGTGTCTTCTATAATTATACACATTATCTCTTAGAAACTACTTTTCCTCACTAACAATCAAAAGCTAATGAGCTTGGTGCATGGACATTTTCCTTATGTACTTTTTCTATATTAATTGATCAATTCTCCCTTGACGGCCTTTCCAAAATACAAATAAAAATTCTCCTTTAATGGGTTTTCTCTGTGCAGAGCCTGAAGACCTATTTAGGAGAGGAAAAGATAAAGGTAATAGGGTTTTCTTCTGTTTCCTTATGGAATTATAAAGTGTTCTTAGCAATTTAGGGGGTGTTTGAATCATAGTGACTTGAAGAACTAGATAATTAGTTAACTGAAGTTAAGAGGAAATACTTTTTATTTCAAATAATGGGTAGGTAATTTTACATTTATTTCATTAGTCAGTTTTCTAACAAATACTTTATACACACACCTTGAGATTTGATTGTGTTAACTTTTTATGCAAATACTTAAAACTGATTATAAGGTTCAAGTGAAAACATCAAACACCCCCTTATTGTTTCACTTGGTCGGTTGGTCCCAAGGGGTCATGGAAAGTGATTGGCACATGAATCCCCTCATTCCTGTGATATTAAAATGAACTTCAAACCATCAAACAGGAAAAAGAGACATAAGTTACATTACTTGCTTGCAATGTAAAATTTTTTCAGAAGTCTTACAGGAGTTTATAATCTTTAATAATCAAACATGCACACCATTATGCAGGAGTTTGTCAATTTTACCCTTCATTACCTTGCTGACTTAGATATCCCAATAAAAAGGTGAGTGAAAACCTAAAATCTTGCAACAATCATTCCATCGTTTTTAGCTTTTTAATAGACCCTGATAATTATAGGGGAACTTTCATCGAGTTTCGAAGTGGGATGATCAATGTTTCGCCAATTGGGCGAAACTGTAGTCAAGAAGAAAGAGATGAATTTGAGAAGTATGATAAGGTACACAACTTTTATTCCTGGGGGACAAAAGTCTATATCAACTATTTGATTTTAACAATAACTTGAAATTCAGGTTCATAATATTCGTTCAAAAATGGTGGAAGTCCTTAGAGAAAAATTTGCTCATCTTAACCTTACATTTTCCATTGGTGGCCAAATCAGCTTCGATGTGAGCAACTTCTTGCCTATGAAAACTCGAAATATGATAAATTTTTCTATACTGATAATTTTGCTCAATTTCTTATGAAAATGCTTTGATAGGCTTTTCCACAAGGTTGGGACAAAACTTATTGCTTGAAATACTTGGATGAATTTGAAGAAATTCACTTCTTTGGAGATAAGACATACAAGGTAGCTCTTTTATCTCCTTGAGAGACTAATAATACTTGTGTTGTCTGAAGATTGAGTACAATGTTCCTTGACTTTTTTTGATAGGGGGGAAATGATCATGAGATATATGAATCTGCACGAACTGTTGGTCACACAGGTTAGCTTTTTTAACCACATAACAAATTGAATCGGTTAACTTGGTAATTAGTTCGAAAGGAGTTCTTGGTCAACTCCTTGCAATTTTCATGGCATGGTCTGATCTGAGATTCTTTTTTTTACTTAGTAACACTAAATTTATCGACCTGTTGTTCTTTGGTTTTCAGTTACGAGCCCTGATGATACCCTCGACCAGTGTACTACTCTATTCCTTAACAAGCAAGCTTAAGGTGTACTCGACTCATCTTTCCTTTGGTTTTCCTTAAGAAAGATGACTGTAGTGCTGTAAGTCTTACTACCCCGTAAGGGTTGGGAAGTAAAGTCCTTGTAAGCAATCATTTCTGCTTCATATTGCATAGAGATTGATTCTTTTGGTTTTGGTAATTGTATGAAATTCAGAATCTAAATTTGCTCGTGTAGAATAATATTAATGCACTTATATCACATTTCAAATAGTCATGAGCTGTATGGTAAGAAACATGTTTCTTATAAGAGACTAGCATCATTTAGCCAAAGGGTGGAGAAAATTGCAACAGTTTCTGTTTATAAACATATCCATATTGACTTTTTGGTATTAAAGACCTCTCCTCAGCTTTTGAGCTGTTTTAAACACACACACACACACACACGTGTATGTATTAATAGTTTTGTCTATTGTATTTATATATATATGTATTATGACTTTGCTAATGTGTCATATTAAACGTCAGAAGGTTGGTTTGAGTTGATTGAATAACTCAACGAATGCCGTTGAGCAGGAAAGGTGTTAGAAAGACGAAGGAGTTAGTTTTCTAGACTCATAGTCTATGTCTAGGATTAAAACCTGGTAAGGTTCGACTTAGTTAACATAGAAATAAGCAAGTTACGAGGGATTGTATCGGGCTAAAACAGACACTTTGATACGGATTAGGACGTTACTAAAATTTTATCAAATGTGTTTACTTATAACCAAAAAAAAATAGCGTTCAAAACAACTAGTATTGTTTTTGCAATAGTTTCTAACGAATTTTCATACTATAAAAACACCCAAGAGATGATCATTATAATATACAACATTTAGCAGGAAGTATGAACAGTAACTTCCTTGCTAAATGTTATATATTTTGTAGTTGGAAAATTTATCAAAAGAGGTTTTAGTTGGAGTGGAAAGTTACTGTTTGATCCAGTCTTTTTGCCAGCATATTTCTGACCACCTCCATTTTTAGTAACTTTCTTTATTGTAAGATTTAATTACTTTTTGATTTTCCTGTAAATAGATTCCGTTCTTTTTTCTACATCTGTCTTTTATTGTTTTTTTTATAATTTTTGGTTTTAGTTAGAATTAATGATTTTTATTTGTGTTATTTTTAGGTTTTTGTTTTGTTTTTTGTTTCTGTTATTGAGATTATCATTGTTAAATCATTTTTGATATTGTCTAATATAAATAAAATAATAACTTTAATAAAATTATTAGATGATTTTAACTATCAAATTTAGATAAAAAAATTAATAATCAAATTTAACTTTTTATATCGAATATTGAGTCATTGACTTTCCTTGGTCAAAATTGAATTCGATTTTAACTTTTCATATTAATCAAAGTTATTAGAAATAATCTCATATATATCTTTCTTAAACTCTAAAATATTATATTCGAACTCAATTTTGTAGTTTTATTGTTTAAAATATTTTATAATCATTTTAGTTCTTTTTATTATAAGCAATAAACATTTAAACCTTATCGTTCCTTGATTTTCTTAGACCCTAAAATATCGTATTTGTTCACCTTAATTTACTTAAAATATATTTACCATTTATAACCTTTCAAAATATCATATTTAACAAAATTCTTAGTTTTATCATTCTAAAATATCTTATAATCATTTTAGTTCACGTCTCTTCATATTATAATACTACGTTTATGCACGACGGGTCAGAGTGTTTCCTAGGTATGTCGTCATTTTTTAAATACTCATTCCATTTGTGTTTTATAATTATTTAATACTTTTTATTACTTTTTAGTGTTTTTTAAACCAACATTTGTATCACACAAGCATCTAATTTTTAGTTTTTGTTTCCCGCTGCAACGCGCGGGTACTTCTAACTCGTTACTAGTATTATTTTAACACAGCCTTATATATCACACATTGACACTAGATACAAATTAATAGTTTAATTTAAGAATATATGGATCCTATTTCATTTTTTATGGGGTTTATCCGTGTTATGTTCTTTTGGTGACCAGAGTTTGTCAATTAATTCAAGTATGATTATTATTATTTTTAATCTCAAGATTCCCGATTTGTGTTCGTTTAATTTATATACAATTTTCTTTGTTTTAAATCATTAAGATTGATGAACATGGATTAAGAAAAGAACATAATTATTATTTAAACAAATTACATAATTTTTAAGGTGGTTATATTTTCAAGTACAATATAAAGTAGGTTGATTGCATACAATGACAATTTTAATAAAGTTTTTTATATTTTCATATACTTTGCCTGACTTTAAAAAAATCAAAGATTTAACTTATATTTAATCATAGCATTTTGATTTAATTGATAGAATTTGAGGCCAATTCAAAATGTACCTACTACACGTTGTAAATGACTCGGATGAATTTCATTGTTTCATTGCTTTAATTTTCACACAACGAATCTCCAAATTTGTCATAAGTATGTAACTAATGAAGTCTAATGTATTGTTTTTGTATCAGTTTGCTGTTTGCAAACCAAGTTCTTTGAATTTTGTAGCTATCTAAATGTCGAAGGTTATAGAAATTAGAAAATGTAGCATTTTTCATGTAAACAATAGAATATCTAGCATTTTTCATGTAAAACAAATAGAAAAGTTAATATATTTTTCATGTAAAGTAAATGTAAGAATGTATCTAATTTTATTTATATTCAACTTCAATAAGATTGTTTAATAAAATAAATTAGTGTAAAACTTTTGAACGAACAAACATGGGGTAAGATTCAGTATAAAATCATTTATATGTATAAAACTTAAAAATCAATTTAGCGGATTTTTTTTAAAGGCAAATACCATACCATACCAAAGCAAACAAACAATTACAGAGTTTCATTGCTTTTGCAAGATGCAAAAGCATTACATAGCAGCACCTAAAAACACACATGGTGCCAAATAAAGAACCATTCTACTTGTGATCTAACCCACTAAAACTACTACTATCCAGCATCGAACTAACCACGATCCACATGAACCACGAACTAACCACTGTTTTATAAACGATATCCCGTAAAAGAAAGCTGTAGGGGCCGAAATCGGCAGTTAGCAATTAATTCAGGGGGCTTTCATGTAGTTGTTGTCGCTGGCAATTTGGGTCGGGTTCGTGTTATTAGGTTAGTGTTGTTCGGGTTCGGGACGGGTTCGGGTTATTGGGTTAGTGTTGTTCGGGTTTGGGTCAGTTCCGTGTCGACCCAATTCCGACCCATTTATTTTTGTGTCGGGTTCAGGTCGTGTTTCGTGTCAACCCATTTTGGTCAAACGTATTTGACGGGTATATTTCGAATACGGTTTTCGCATACGGGTTTAGAAAACCGTTTTTGAATACCGCTTTCGATTACGGTTTTCGATTAGGGGTTTCCAATACCGTTTTCAATTATGGGTTTCGAATACCATTTTCAATTACGATTTCCGATTACGTTATTCAAATTCGGTTTTTTAGTACGGTTTTCGTTATAAAATTTTTGAATTTCTTGTCCGTTTCCAATTTTCTCTACTAACTGGTGAATAAACCACGGATTGAAATATTGAATACCAATAAAATTTAGTAGCTTTAGAGAGGATGATATGGGTGTTATTTCTTTATGTTATAAGGCTATTACGACGTGGAAGTCAAAATTTCCCACACCAACTTTGTGTGGTTGTTGGTTGGAGGTGGTGTTTACCACACTAAGGTAGCTGTGTGATTTTTATTTTTGTGGGCCACATTGTTTCTTTTTCTTATTATTTTAATTTTTAATTTGTTGGTGGGTATTTTGTGGGTCCCAAAAATTGGTGTGATAAAATGTAATCACTACAAGGTTGAGTGGTGTGTTGAGTGATGAGGAAAAAAATCTGACGTGACAATGTGGTGGAAGTGATAGGGGGTGACCATATCGTTCACTCTTAATACAAAAGTACTAATTAGTGACAAACTATGGATTAAAATAACATAACGAAAATTATCCAAATTCAAAAGTCAAGTCTTCTTTTTCTCTTTTTCATTGTATTATTGAATTTAAACCATGATGTAATCTTATTTAGGTTTAAATATTTTATTGTTTATTTAAGTTTTTTTAGTTTAAAGGTTTTGTTTTTTTGTTTATCGGAATTTATTGCCTAAGATGTCATTCTCTTATTTGAATTCACAATCTCATATTTAAAATTAAAATTTTAAATATTAAAAAAAAATTATAATTTTTAGTTTTACCCTTATACGGGGTCAATTTCGGGTTGTCAGGTTGACCCTAACCTGACCCATTTATTTTTGTGTCAACTTCGTATCGACTTGTTTTGGACCCATTTCGAATTCGCGTCACTTTTTTTTTTTTTATCCGATTCGAGTCATGTTACACATCGGGTCAGAAATTGCCCGTTACTTGTTGACTTCTTGTCGAATGTCAATTTTTGTTGAATAGAATGTTCTTGATCATAATCTTCGTTCGGCTCGATCATCCGTGTGAGACTGTGAAGCAGAAAACAAGCTCTCTGCATTTACAAGCGAAATCTATGGAAGAAGATTATCTACCAGTAATGTTTCTCACCGATTTTTTTTAAATTTTTTAGTCACCTTCTGCTTGAATCCCTCAGTGACTCCTATCGTTTCCTTTGTCTTGATTTTGTACGTCAACCAGTGATTGTACTTGCCAGAAATGAACTCCAATTATTATACGCATTTAATTCGGCATGAATCTGGGAAAATTAGGATAAAGCTCTTTATAGTTGTAGGTGTATATGTGTTGATCGTATGGTAGAGTATGTACGAGTCAATCTATCCTGTAATTTACGATTCAGGACTTTTTAGGGTTTGAAAATCCCTTTCAAAGTTTTTCTGCGTGTGGGGTTATAAATGCTGCAGTATTTTATTTGGAAACAGTTGACTGTAAATTAATGAACTGGCAATTCTATGTAGTAGCATTACCATATGATAGAAGGAGGGGGGGGGGGGGGGGGGGGGGGTTGGTTGTTAAAGTGATTATCTAATTATCTTAAATTCTGTATATATTTATTTGACTATTTAGATGTCAAATTAATGGCTTTGAATAATCGAAGTGATACTAGCAGGAACAAAACTGGTTTTCAAAGAGTAGAATAATTGTACTTAATTGGCTTTTTTTTAAATCTATAGCTCCCTGCCTCCCTTAATAGTAAGAATTTGCCACTCAACATCATCAAATAGTGATTATTTACAACTTCAAGCAACAAAAGCTATCCAAACACTCTCTTTCGTGCAACATGTTTAATTAAGCTAACTACATAAATTTCATTATTCAATATCACATAATTACTTTCATCCAAACATCCGTTAATTCTCACATTTTATCTCCAATTAAGTAATACAAGTGCACCTGGATATTGCAGCTACCAGAGGGATACATCGATGTTGGTGAGCCCGAGACTCGTAACTGTGAGATCAAGCTGGTTAGTAAAGCCTAAATCATTTGATTGCTATTCTATTTCTTGTTGGTGTTTTAGTAAAAAAAGTTATGAGTTGAAATAAACTATGTTAAATGATAAAGGATCTGATGTGAACTATGATAGACTCTAATCCAATATGGTATTTAACTGCAGAGAGTAAGCCCTAAGAAGAGAAGGGAAAAAGTTTTTGTGGGTTGTGGTGCTGGTTTTGGAGGTGATAGACCACTGGCAGCTCTTAAGTTACTTCAAAAAGTAACAGATCTCAACTACCTTGTGCTTGAGTGCTTGGCAGAACGCACCCTCGCTGACAGGTACCAAGCGGTGAAGTCAGGCGGTGATGGTTATGACCCACGCAGTACGTTTTCGTCACTCATTGCTTCTTTAGTCCTGTTGCAGAGCGAACGCTTCTGCTAACCACACTTCAATTAATTTTCATAAAAATCATAATATTTTTTGTGTACATGAAATGGGAGAGTAATAAGAGAATGGGTGTAAAAGAATGAGATCAACCTCATAAAATACTGGATTTTCCTTGTACTATAGATCAATATATGGGCTCTATTAATTATTTAATCGTCAGCCAAGTTGTAAGTTTGTAGATGAAGAAGTTGTATGTACGGCCTCAAATTCTTCATTAAATGTATTTAGATAGAGGAATATTGCATCTTCATTGACCACTTTATCTTACTGGTTGATAATTATGCAGTTTCAGAGTGGATGCAGTTACTCCTTCCTTTGGCTGTTGAGAGAGGAGTCTGCATAATTACCAACATGGGTGCAAGTAAGCAACATAATCACATTCTTCTATATTTATAAGACCTTATGTATGCTGGTCCTCATCAGTTTGACATATAAATCCACTTGTTTAAATGCATGTTTTATGTTTTTATTTGAAGCAAATGCATTGGCGGCTCAGGAAAAGGTTTTGGAAACTGCAAGCAGATTGGGTCTTAGGATTACTGTTGGTGTGGCTTACCAGTTTGATATTGCCAAAGCAGGTCTCATGTCATTATTATAACTGCATTTGTGAAGCTGAGTTCTTCTCTAAATTTTTTTTTGTCACCATTGATCATATATTTTGATTTCACTGCATATTCAGGTCTTGGTTCTCAGCTCAGAAATGCGGATGGTGTAAGAATTCGGTACTCTTGACATATACTTCTTGTATCATATCTTTATTAAGCCATAACTGTGAGCATTTAGGATAATACCATCTTTGTGATTTGTTAAACACATGTATTTCAGGCATTGACCTCAAGCAACAGGAATTGGTATTGATGAGAAGTTTGAATTTTTTGAAACAAACGAACTGTTGGACTTCTTGTTGTGTGTGCTCTCCGTCCATCATTGCCACATAATGTTAACATTTTATCCTCTTTTTTGCTTTGGATGTTGTATTCAGGGTATAAGCATGTATCTAGGGGCAGCTCCTATTGTAGAGTGTCTAGAGAAGTACAACCCTAACGTTGTCATCACTTCCCGGGTTGCTGATGCTGCCTTATTTCTCGCTCCAATGGTATGAAATGATTGTTCTTGTATATGTCATGCTAATCTAGAAATTTGCATTTAATATATTTCTGGGTTCTATAAGGAAAAAAAAAGAATAGGGATTATTCTCTGGTTAAAAGCAGAAATCTTTGTTTGTCCTGAAAAGTGTAACTTGTAACAATATGAATTGTTTTAGATATTTCGAACCACTGACTTCTTGATCAAACATGTTGAGATATAAAACATGCAGCACGTTATGCTTGTTTACTGTTTTTCGAATACAATATGGATTGGATTGAAGATAATCATTTATATTTGTTGGCGTTTTCAAGATTTATGAACTAGGTTGGAACTGGGATGAGTTCATGCTGCTAGCCCAGGGCTCTTTGGCTGGACACCTGCTAGAATGTGGTTGTCAACTCACTGGAGGATATTTTATGCATCCAGGTACTAAAGTAAATACAAGTCTTGCTATGTCCTAGCTCCGTCAAACGCGTGTGATTTAAATTTTAAACGCGGTACCTTTTATTCTCCGAAATGATATGGTGTTTGGTAAACTTCTAGCCCCAGAAATCATTTCTGTTTGTGGTATGTTAAATTGTCCAACAAAGTTATCAAAATACACAAAAAGACCATAGATACATAGATTTAAAGCTGAAGATTTGATGTTTTGATCTCAAAAATCAAGTGTATTTCTTTTTAGTAAGTTCTTAAAGGTTGAGATGAGTACTCCATATATCTTGTGATTACACACCACCACCACCACCATACCCAATCCCATCTCAAAAGTCAAATATATCTTGTGATTGCAGGAGACAAATATAGAGACATGCCTTCCACACATCTTCTAGATCTATCTCTTCCCTTTGCTGAAGTTACTTTTGATGGGAAAGTGTGTGTAGCAAAAGCAGACGGGAGTGGTGGGATGTTAAACTTCAGTACTTGCGCCCAACAGCTTCTTTATGAGGTTGGGGATCCAGGTGCTTATATTACCCCCGATGTGGTGAGTTGCATCTCCACATCCATTTTCATATGAATTAGCCTAAAAAGAAGAAAGAAGAAAGAAACTGATTTAGGAACATTCTGGAAGCAGGTGATAGACTTTCGAGATGTTTCATTTCAGTCATTGTCTACCAATAAAGTCGTTTGTACTGGAGCAAAACCAGCTGCAGTATCTGTTCCTGATAATCTTTTAGCGCTAGCTTCTAAGGTATATTATCTGTATGTTAAATAATATGTGGGACTCTTCTAGTTAAATAAATTATTGTAATACACCGTTTCAATAATTTGAACGTGATCACGTTTTGCATTTTTGCTGGTTTGGAATCTACAATATAAACTAGATCTTGTTTACTCTCATTTTGCGTTCAGGATGCTGGATGGAAAGGATGGGGAGAGATATCATATGGGGGATATAAATGTCTGGAACGAGCAAAAGCAGCTGAATTTCTGGTACTGATCTGGAACTCCATCAATGATGAATACGATCTCACTACTTACGTGGCATATTGTATATTGTTATTTTTGGTAGGTGAGGTCATGGATGGAAGAAGTACATCCTGGTACTGGTACTCGTATATTTTCTTACATAATCGGATTGGATAGCCTCAAGGCAATAACCCTTGAAAATATCACCTCTACGCCGAATGACATTCGATTGAGAATGGATGGATTATTTGAGCAAGAAAAACATGCTATTGGATTCACCAAGGAGTTCACAGCTCTGTACACAAATGGACCTGCTGGTGGCGGTGGTATAAGGTATGACTCATATGACTTCTCTTCTCATTCCATATTTACCACATTGTGGATCACATATCAATGTTAAATCTGACACGTAAATATAAGTATGTTAATCGGCATAAATGAATAAGACCTTTATCATCTTCTATTGAATACTCATATTACATTGCATTCTCTTACTCTGAGAAGCTTACACTCTTGTATTATATAAAATGCAGCACGGGACACAAGAAAGAGATCCTGCTTGACAAAGGATTTGTATGGTCCCCTTTTTATACTCTACTCTTCATTCCCTTCTGTAATAGCACTTGATTTTAATTTTGTGATTAATATTTGACGGTTTTCGTTTTCCAAATTACCATTATTATTATTACCTTTTATCATGAGGGGGAATAGGACTAGGACTTCCAACTTCAATATGAATTAGGGGGCTAGCCTGGGATTCCTTAAATAGCAGGCAAGGAATTGTTGCAATAAAACTAATTTTAAAGAGTAAATATAAAATTTACCTAGCCATCCTAGATTTGATAACCTTTGTTACTTCTATATAATTCTAATTCATGAATGTCAAAATAATCACTTTGAAAATGCACATCCACGCCCTTTAAAAATAGTCTTGTCTGCTTTAAGGTTTTTGAGATCAGGTTTCATTAGCATTCTATGTTCCATTTGTTTTTTCTGCTCAGTGAATACTCCTTGGTAGAGGTACCAATTAAACCCATCAATTCATGAATGGGTCACTTAGTTTGTATTTGATCTCAGACAGGTCAATTGAAAAGGTTAGTTGGAAGGGGAACGAGTCAAACAGATTAAATATTGCTCAAAATCCATTTTTTTAAGCATACAACCTCCTGAAACAATTTATTCAAAAATTTAGATTATAATTGGAGCAATATTGATTTTGCAGTAATAGTTATTACATTAAGTACTTGTAGAAAAAATTGAAAGAATTCTACAATAAACTTGTTAGCGGGTCAATCCAACCGGTACTGAAACATGACCAATATCAACATGTACTTGTTTTGACATGTTACCTTAACACGCCCATTTTGCCACTACCCATAGACATAGGCGGTACATATTCTTATTGTGCCAACAACATATATCTCCACTTTAATGTCTTTTACATGCCTATTTGTTCTGGTATTTTATTTCAATTTTTGAATAATTGGAATTGTACAAACACTTTATAAAAGCATAGTTTTGAGTTAATGACAATCCTTTGTTTTTCTTTTTCTAAATTTAACAGGTCGGGCGTGAGCATATATACTGGAAAATCTCTGCAAAGCAGAACCAACCAACGAAATCAAACAATCAAACCAACATAGTCCCAGCAGAAACATCTAATCATCTAGACGGGTTTTTAGCTCCCGAGATTCACCTCTCACCCGCTCCATCAGGCCAAAAGATCCATCTCTATGACATAGCCCATAGCAGAGCCGGTGACAAAGGTAACGACGTCAACTTCTCAATCATCCCGCATTTCCCACCAGACATCAATCGTCTCAAGATCATCATAACACCAGATTGGGTCAAAAGAGTCATTTCACCTCTTCTGAACAACTCTTCTTTTCCAAAAGTGGATGATTTAGAAATGAGAGACAAATGGGTCGACGAACACACGAATGTGGAGATTTATGATGTCAGAGGTATCTGTTCATTAAACATTGTTGTGAGGAACATTCTAGATGGTGGTGTTAACTGTTCACGAAGAATTGATCGGCATGGGAAAACAGTATCTGATCTCATATTGTGCCAAGAAGTAGTTCTGCCCATGTGATCAAACGTTGTGCAGTGTTTGAAAAAACCATCATTTAGGCTTTTTATTTATGTTCTTTTATATCATTTTATACTTTATAGAGCCAACTACTAACTATCTGTCAAAAAAAAAAGCTTATTTGTATAGAGATACATTTTCTATAAATAAGAGCTCAAACATGAAAAATAAAATAAAAGGAACATCATCACTGTATTGCATCAAAATGGAACAATTAATTTACATTACTTTCCGTACGTGTGATTTATATTACTTAATTTGTGTCCGGCCGTTCAAATTGAGAAAACGTAATTCCATTACTTTGACATGGATGAATCTATAAATGAATGTTTGGCAATCCATTTTTGTTGGGTTCCTTTCTACTTGTTTAACCTTTAATTACTATATAATTTTTTTCTTTTCTTTTCGATTCAATTCGAAAGCAATTTGTATCTCAAAGAAGAAGATCGAAATTAAACCGATCAAAAGCAAGCTAATTGAAGAAAATGTCATTCACGGGAACTTTAGACAAATGCAAAGCTTGTGATAAGACGGTTTATTTCGTTGATTTATTAACCGCGGATGGAGTCACGTATCATAAAACATGCTTCAGATGTAGCCATTGCAAAGGAACCCTTGTGGTTTGTGTTTCACATCCATAGAATTGATCTTTCATTACTCGCTTTCATATTCATCATTTAGATTTAGATTGCATCTATATATCTCTATCTAGCTTCATGGAGAATGACTGTAGCAATGTAGCTAGCATTTATTATTCTTATTATTTGAAATTGATGCATTTTTGGAGGTGTTTGCAGCTCCTTTTTTAAATAGTCACAAGATAACAAGTTTTTGGAAGTGTTTGTGTTAGCTTAGAAAAATATACAAACCCCATCTTTATATAATAATGAAGTCAAATATTAATTAATGTAAAATATATATTGGCAGATGAGCAATTATTCCTCCATGGATGGAGTCCTCTATTGCAAGCCTCATTTTGAACAACTCTTCAAGGAATCTGGGAATTTCAGCAAGAACTTTCAAACATGTGAGCTTATTACTATTTCTTATAAGTATATATGTTCTTTTTTTATTATGTACATTTTTTATATATTACATATGCTACAAATATAAATTATAGCACTAGAAAAATAACAACTTGTAACATTGATACCGTAAACAACTAACTAGTGCAATGAATGATAATCAATATGTTGATATAATTAAACGTTTTTGCTTAATTTTGCAGCAAAACCAGAAAGAGAGAATTCATTGGTATGTTGATATATAAATCTTATATATGTGGTATAGCTGTTTAATTCTAATTATTTTGTTTGTTTTAAAAATATAATTTAAATAATTTTATGATCATGGATACATACAGACAAGAGCACCAAGCAAACTATCTTCTTTGTTCTGTGGAACTCAAGACAAATGTAGAGCTTGTAACAAAACTGTTTATCCTCTCGAAAAGGTTCGTCACTAAAGTTATGATATGTATAACTGACACATTGTTCTTCAATTAATGGTCGGGCATATGATCGATCAATCGGTCGTTGTGTGTTGTATTGCACATTCATAAATAGCAAACAAAATTTCGAATTGTATGTATATAAAAGATATAAAATAATTTTGAAAAATTTCTGTGTATTAATATTAATTAATAGTCCTCTATTCGATCGGTTAATTAATATTTGTGCTGTTGGCCTCCTTTTTCACGCTAATGATCGATATGATATTGTTGTGAATATAATATATATATACAGGTGACAATGGAAGGAGAACCATACCATAAGTCTTGCTTCAAATGTGCTCATGGAGGGTGTCCTCTTACTCACTCATCATATGCTGCCCTTGATGGTATCTTATATTGTAGGCACCATTTTGCTCAACTTTTCATGGAAAAGGGGAACCTATCACATGTCCTTGAGGCCGCGAACCAGAAGAAAAATATCACGGCCTCGTCGGAAGAGCAACAACAGCCTCAACCACCGGGAAATGAAGATGATCATGAACACCCCAGCGATACCCAACCTGAACCACCACCACCACTAGAGGTTGAACAACCGGAAGAAGAAGAAAAAGAAAAAGAAGAAGATCAGCAATCCAAAACAGATTAATCATACATGCAACCATATATACATAAACACACTTATCAATTTGTTTATTTTGTGCCACATTAATTAATTAGTTTGTATATTTAAGAAAAAGAATTCACTGTAATTCCTTCAATTCAGAGGAGACACCCTTAAGTTCCTTACATTCCTTGATCACTAGATTATTGTGAATTTGTGATTAATTTGATGGTCACAACAGTGTATCGATATTTCTTGAATTAATGACATATTTTCAAATTTTCACACCTACTAAAGGTAAAAAGGTAAGCCAAAAGTACATGTATATATGTTCAAGATCTATTTTTTAGAGTAAAGGTTAGGTGTGGGGTAGATTTTGACTCGGAGCTGATTCGAAATGCTTCATTTTTTACGATCCAATGAATCTAAAATTTGAATCCATCGACCCACTAAAGATTCAAAATGTCACCCAAGTGTATGGGTTGATCCAAGGTCTCTCCAGATGGACGTATTTAAATATTGAAAAATTAAAAATTTATTTTAGAGTAAATGAATTGATTTGAACCCAATGATTTGTTAGAAATCACTAATTTAGTCTTTTAAATTAAAAATTACTTAGATACCCTTAAATTCACAATTTGTCACAATTCCAAGCCTTTAACCATTAAAAAAAGGTCGAAGATGATGTTACAATTTGCAAAATGATCCCTTTGTCCTTTTATTATATAAACCTAATCAATTTGGTTTTCAAATAGTTTCGCATTTAGTCCTTTAATCTTTTTTTAATAATCTACTATATAGAGAGTCCGAGACTATATATCCATGGACCACATATATAAATACCCTTGTGTAGTAGGACCTTGATAAGCAATATCAAAATATCATAGGTTTTAGAGCTCTTTGGGGGTGGATATGACCATTTCTGCTTGTTTTAAGGCTCTTTCGGGTTTCGGGTTAATATGTTGGTGTAGTACCAAGATGGCAAGGATCTTGAATCAATAGTATATTTGAACTAGTAAGCCACAAGTTTATTGGTCAAATGTCATTGTGGTTGTGAATATTTATATGAAAAGAAATTGGAATAATATATATATGGTAATATAAGAAAGAGAAAAAGATTAAGGGGTTGTTTGTTAAAACGGAATTATTAAGTACTAAATGATTACGTGGTTTGAATAATTCAAAGGTTCTGAATGAATCTGATTCTGAATGTGACATGTTGTTTGATAAAGGTTATGAATGAATCTGACTCTGAATAGCTGCAAATGAGTCAAGTTCCCCAGGACTTGTAAATGACTTGCCACAACCCCGAGCTCTTATAAAAGCCCGACCCGACCTCATTGCGTACCCCGAACAGTCCTTACGAGGGCTCTATGACATGTTGTTTGATAAATGTTCTAAGTGAATAATCTGAATGATGTAAATTACTATTTTGATCTTAATAGTGATATATTAAATTATAAGATATGATTGTTTAACAAGACATCATGTGAAATACTTGGTGCTTAATGATTCAGAATGTAGTTTCAAGTAGAATGATTCAGCATGATTCTTTTGATTCATTCAGCACAGTCTTCATTCAGAGGCAGTAATTAAACATGCTGAATGTTGAACGATTCAGCATTCAGCGCTGAATGGTTTCATTAAACAGCAAACAAACGGGCCCAAGTCGTATAAATAAAGTTTGAGCATAAAGATGTATTTGTAGGAATGAAAAAAAAAATCAAAAAATAGTAATAATGTTGCCAGTTGGTCTTCCTCGATCTGTGTAGATGTGTAAAATGAGTATCCATAGATGTGTGAATGTAGGTGTGTGAGTTTAATCTGTTCATCTTCCTCAGCATCAAAGTTACTGTCATGTCATTGCCATGTAATAGAAACTTGTGTCACATAAGCATTAACCTACTATAACAAGTTACAATACATTAAGTGGTAGTTTTTGAAACTTCGATACACTAAATGGTAGTTTTAAAAATTAGATATGCACAATAGGAAAAAGTGACAAGTTCGGTATACTTTTTAAAACTAAACCCTAAAATTTATTATGGTAAATATAATATCATCCTTAATATATATATGAAAAGAAAATATGTCATAACGTAATCATTTTACTTTTAGAATTTATTCCTACTATTGGATTACATGCAAATTCCTTATTCCTAATTACACTAATAATTATCAGCATAAATTTGTGACCATGTCAATTTTCTTTCTTCGTCTTTCGATTTTTATAAATATTACTTAATTTATTATCGATAGATGAATATATTATATGTATAAGGTTTTACACCATAAATAATTTTAAATTTTTATTAAGAATCTCTGTATTTATACATGGGGTATTAAGCAAATTTACTTAAAAGTTTAAGTTTTTCTGCTCCACACTAAGAAGTCCAAACACTTATTTCACATAAATAATAATTGAGAATGTAATAAACAACATTTATAACATATGCTTTCACACTTATAAATATTTTGAAGTATGTTAATCATTTAATCATTTATATATTTAAATATTTATAAATAAAAAAAACATCTACTAGTATAGTAATACTTAATACAGTTTAAAATTCGTAACTACTCTTGTGTTAAATCAACAAAAGAGTCCAACGAGTATAAGCAAAGGGCAATTTAGAACGTGCGCTTCTTTTACCCTTTTCTGACCACCCAACATTTCCTTTCCATTTCCTTCGTCGTTACATCACCCACTCAACAAATTTCGATTTTCCAAAAATATCAGAAGCGGGTGAAGGAATTAAAAACCGTCAATCCTTCATTTCTTTTTCTTCCACACAGACAAGCAACCAACTCTTGCTCTCTCTTTCCCTCATAGCTGATCTCTTCTCCCATTTCTAACCTAATTTTCATGTAATAATCGGCTATTGATTGTTCTTCCAGCTTCAGATACTACTCATCATCTGTCACCATCAATCAGGCAAGTTTCACTCCCCGTCACATCATCTATACACTCCCACACAGTTTGTGTGCTCTACGTTTTCTTTCATTTAGTGTGTGTGTTTAGGGTACATTTTGATGAATCTCGAAAGTCAAAAGGATAAGAAGTTGAACTCTGGATTATTGTAATTTGACTTGAGAATCTGGCACGCTTCTATATGAGCAGATTTATTTGTATATGGCTAATTCTTGAAGTAGTATTTGCTGTAGATAGTTGCCTATGTTTCAGAAACTGAGTTGGTACAATTATATTAAGCGACTCAAAATGTACATTTACTCCATATTTGAGTCTAATTATGAAATTAGAAGTTATATGATTCAAATTATATTGTTGGGACATATATAGATGATGTTTAGGGAAAACTACGAATAACTTGTGAGTAGATCGAAGAAATTGGATTTCAGATTACTAGTGTTTCATTCGACTGTCTCTATCACTTTTATCGAAGCTTTAATCGATTTCTGAAAATTTGTTCTTACTGTAAAGCGTAAACTCAACTGACAGGTGCACATTTCGTAGATAACTAGATATTGAAGTCTAACTATTAGAATATGCCTTTAGACAGTTGAAGTTTACTTATTAGGGCTCGTATAGATATTGTCAAGTTTGAGCAATGAATTTCCATAATGTTTATTGGGTAAATTTGCATAACACTGAAGTCATCTGATCAGAGTATGATTTCTTTTGATTGGAATTAAATTGTAATTTTTCGTAACATTGAAGTCAGCTGATCTGAAATATGATTTCTGGTGATTGGAATTAGATTCTAACTTTCCTACTCATCAATGTCTGCAGATTCATATTTGTGTTAACCCCAAAGTATTATGCATACGTGATCCTTTTTTTACTTTTCATTTTAAGTTTTATATAGTAAAGTTAAACCGAGCGAGGTTACAGTTAATGAGTTCTATGCCTACTATCTTAGATGATTGAAATTATGTTAATAGGACATCCATAGACATGGGTAAGCTTTTGTAACTGATTGCTGTAATATTTAGAGGGAAATTGTTGATGGAACGTATAGTCCACTGATAGAAGATTAATTTCGAAACCTTGTGCATATCATCAGTAGTTCTCATGTGTTTCTGGCTAATTTGAGTTAGGGTGTATAATCGATACTCTCTTAGTTTTTGGAAGTTTAATGTCTCACGTCCAGTTTAATTAACATTGATACCAGATTTAGTAGATGTCCCCCTCTCCCCTTCCCAAAAAAAAAAAAAGAAAAAAAAAAAACAAAAACAAAAAAAGAAGAAGAAAAGGAAGTAACAAAAAACAAAAAAAAAAAAACAAAAAAAAAAACAGAAATTGCAATACTTGAAGATATGTGTCTGATTTATAGTGGTGTCTATGTTGGATTATATATGTTTCAGAAATTAATTGGTTACTGTAAACACAGACATTGTGGGTATATCAGTATATGTTTTAATTGAAGTTTAATTATAAGAATCTAAGATTTGGTGGTCGACATATTATTATGACGAATGTATGCACATAGTTAAGTTTGAGTGATTAACTATTATATTGTTTCTTGGGTGCAATCTTAGGAACAATAAAGTTAACCAACTGGAATCCAACAAAACTAATTTAGAGTACCCATAATGCATTCAGTAGCATTTAATGTGGAGTAGTATGTAGTATGCATGCTTGACATAGGTTTTAGAACTTGGTTGCCTATAGTAGTGTTAATTTGATAGGGGGTTTATTGCACAAGTGGATTTAGGGTGTATGCGTGCACTTGTTTTTCCATTTTGAACCCTAGAGCAATTGCATAATGGAGATTTACATTGATGACTTGATGTAAGTGAAGTCATTTGGTTTAACTTAAGCATTGCATAATTGAGTTCTGTTATATACCTACATGGCAGGTGTTTGATATTGCAGCCTAATGATAGTTGCTTTTACAATCACTTAGTAGTTAGAAACTAAGTAAAGAGGGAGATATGGACTTTTCAAGTAGTTTCCAGATTCGTGGTTGTCAAGGTACTAGTCTTGGAACATTTGAGCAGCTGAACTTGCAGTCAAGATTTGTCTATAATTGCCTTGGCAATTCTAGGTTTATGTCAAAAGCTGGCTCTAGAAAGAAATTAGTCACTTCCAGTAATCATCGTTTCATCTCAAATAAAATTGCTAAAGTTGAACTGGATACTTGTTTGAGGAGTTCCAGAAACCCATGTTATTCAGTTTGTATACTTAAGGCATCAAGAAGAAATCTTAAAACAGCTTGCCAAGGAAATGATTCCATCACATTTGTAAATGGGAATGGAAGGGATTTAGAATCTGTCGAGATAAAAAATGGAGAGAATTCAAAAGAGGGACCTAGTAGTCCAGAGAAGAAGAATGGATCGAAGGACAAGAGTGAAGAGACAGAACCTGAGGCCCCTACTTTGGATGAGTTAAAAGAGTTGTTGCAGAAAGCACTTAAAGAATTAGAGATAGCACAACTCAATAGTACCATGTTTGAGGATAAGGCTCAGAGGATATCAGAAACAGCAATAGCTTTGAAGGACGAAGCTTTAAAAGCATGGGACAATGTAAACTTGGCATTGATTGCTATCGAAGATATTGTAAAAGAAGAAGATCCCACAAAAGAAGCTATTCAGAGAGCAAAGATGGCCCTTTCTCTGGCTGAGGCCAGGCATAAGGTGGCTCTTGACTCACTAGAAGCTGCAAAAGCTAGTAGCTCTTCAGACAGTAGTGAAGATGAGAATTTGAATTTATTGAAAGAGGAGGAAGCTCTGTTAGCTGCTCAGAAGGATATGAAGGAGTGTCGGGTGAACTTGGAAAATTGTGAGAAAGCATTAATTCGGTTGCAGAACAAAAAAGATGAGTTGCAAAGAGAAGTTGTTATGCTGAATGAACTAGCGGAGAAAGCACAACTAAATGCTTTAAAAGCCGACGAAGATGTGGCAAACGTAATGCTTTTAGCAGAGGAAGCTGTTGCTTTTGAAGTCGAGACTATGAAACGTGTTAATGATGCTGAGATTGCATTGCAGAAAGCTGAGAAAAATCTTGCTATCTCTCTTTTGGATAGTTCTGAAACTTCACCATCTACAGATGGGGAAACACTTGGTGATGAAAATGCTGCTGAAGTGAACTCATTTGAAAGCATTGATGACAGAGACACGGATGATGGGCCAATTGAGGGTTCTTTGAGCGAGCCCAAACAAGACAACGAGTTAAATTTTGTAGGTCAAATGTCTGAAGAATCTAGATTTTCTGATGATAATGACCAAGAGAATGGACAAATGCCCTATGAAACTGATGCTGAAATCACGAAGATTGGGGTTCAAATAAAAAAGCCAGAAACCCAGAAGGATTACGCAAAGGATAGTTCACCTTCAAGTAACCCAAAAGTATTGAAGAAATCATCTCGTTTTTTTTCTGCATCATTTTTCTCGTTGGAGGGAGATGGCACTGAGTTTACACCGGCTGCAGTTTTTCAGGAGCTTAGTGACTATGCAAGAAAGCATTTACCTAAGCTGTTACTTGGGTCTTTGCTTGTTGGAGCAAGGTATAATTTATAGTTAACTTTTTTAAAGGGGAAAAAATGACAGAAGCAGCAATGTTTATTATCATAGACAACTTCTCAACTACTAATTAGTAGAATACTGATGGTCATATGTTTTTGACAGTTTTGCTTTCTATGCTAAGCGAGAAGAACGAATTGGTAAACTTTTTCAGCAACCAAACCTAGTCACCACTAGCATCGATGAAGTCTCATCCAATGCTGTGCCCTTGGTCAGACAGTTTAAGAAATTACCTGAAAGGCTTACAAAGCTAATTGAGATGCTTCCACACCAAGAAGTTCGTCGTTCCCCGCTCACCTTGTAATTTGTCTGTGTTGGTCTCTATGGTTAAGATTTCTGCTCCTTATGACGTGTTTAATTTCTGCAGGTTAATGAGGAAGAAGCTTCTCTTTTTGATATCTTATGGTTGTTGCTCGGAAGTGTTATCTTTGTGCCTATATTTCAAAAACTTCCTGGAGGTACATACTAGCTAAGTTATGGGGTATAGAATGTTATGAAGTTACCATATTGGTCACTTTTTGCTATAGTTATAATATGTTTCTCTTCTAAAATCTTGTATGTACAAATCTTCTTAATTAACATTTCTAAGTTTTAAAAACTCTTCTCTATCACTTATGGTAGTTTTCTGTTCTGTTACGTGTAGGAAGTCCTGTTCTTGGGTATCTGACAGCTGGCATCTTGATTGGGCCTTATGGTCTTTCGATCATTCGTAATGTTCATGCAACAAAAGCAATAGCCGAATTTGGAGTTGTTTTCCTTCTTTTTAATATTGGCCTCGAGGTTAATAAACAAGTCTAATTTAAAATTTTTCTATGTATTACATTCCTATCAGAAGAGAGTTGAAACTTGATACTTGTATGCTGTTTACAGCTTTCTGTTGAAAGGCTGAGCTCCATGAAGAAATATGTTTTTGGACTGGGTTCAGCTCAGGTAAATGGAAATATATAGTTGAAGCATACTAACAAACCTGCATAGCATTTTTTGTTTTGCTAAACCTTTGTTGGTAACACAGGTGTTGGTTACAGCTGTTTCGGTTGGCTTAATTGCCCATTTTGTCTGCGGACAGCTAGGACCCGCTGCAATTGTCATTGGTAATGGTCTGGCATTGTCTTCTACAGCAGTTGTCCTGCAGGTAATTATCAATTGCAAAAAAATGAGTACTTGCAGAGTTGCAGTTATATTTTATATTTTTTTTCTTATTGTATAGTTTTATACGTGATGATATTGTGCTATTCAATCACATAACCAATACCTGTAAATCCCTCTGTTTTAGTATTTTTTAATGCGCTTAAAAACAAAATAAAAGAAAAGTAGGCTCGTTTCATTAAGAAGGTTCTTGTTTCCCTCGAGTCTAAAGCTTATGCATGCAGTTGCTCGTTAGAAAACTGTCTGAAGTGCGGGTACTAGTGTCACCTAACAGGCAGGTGATACAATATTTTTTAAACATCTTATAAAGACACTGCTAAAGATTAGTGTGTAGTTTTGGACTTGGGAGGGGTAGTCTATGAATTGCAGCCTGCTCAATGTAGGGCCTATGCTAGATTCTTTGCAAACTAGAATGACTGAGATACTTATAACTTATCCACATACTAACATGTCACCATACCCACTAACCTTTTTAATTTTTGCTGTACAGAAATTGTCTTTATGTTTTTTATAGACCTAAGGCCCAATCAAGATGCCAGCTGTCAAATACCTTTTTTTTATTCTACAGAACTTCCTTTCTCACTGTTGGTTGACAATCAAGTTTATACACATTATTTTTATGCAGGTATTGCAGGAGCGAGGGGAGAGCACATCACGTCATGGACGAGCAACATTTTCTGTTTTGCTATTCCAGGTTTCTTGCGGTCTCTTGCTTCCTTTTGTCTTCCCTGTTTCTGTCTCCACCCTCCCTATCTCTGTCTCTCATTGTCTTGTTTGGTCGTTGGTTGAGTGACTATGTGAACCAAGTAAGCAGTAGTTTGTTAGTTATGACTTATGAAGACACTGTGATCCTTAATTAGTCCTTTTACGCCACAACAGATGCAACTGATGGTTTTGCTTCAATACGTATATCTAATCACATTAAGTGAAATTGGTGAGAGTTCAAAATTTTAATTTATAGACTATTCGGGCCCTGTGTACATGCATTTAAGTGATATGTAAATATGTTTAATTTAAAAAAAAAAAATCCCAAATGAACATTGCATCTAATCACTAATCAGATATCCTAATTCTCAAGATAGTATTTATTAAAAATTTAGTTGAGGGAGATAGTCTTTTCTGAATAAAGGGCTATCAAATTACTTCTTTCATTCCTTTTAATTTTGGTGAAGACTCTTGCAGTAATTATCTGATACCCTGGTTGAACATGATAGCTGCCTCTCTGGTGTCTATCTAATTATCAAAAAAATCATTGCAGTGTTCAACCTATGGGTTTCAGCCTCATGACCTCCCTTTTAAAGTGCTTTCTTCAGTTTTAACCTTACTATTGTGTAATTTCATTTTTCGAGAGAGCAATCCCGCTCTTTCAACCTTGTATTGTGTCTTTTTTTTTTCTTCTTCCTAAGTTTGACTGCTGATTGTCTTTTCTTTTACCAGGATCTTGCTGTTGTGGTTTTGTTGATTCTCATACCTCTTATTTCACCGAATTCATCCAAAGGAGGGGTAAGAATGTTCTTTAGTATGTAGTTTATTCTTTGACATCATCACTTTTATATCTTTTACCAACGGTCTTCCTCTTGTTTGAGTTCTTAATGAGTTTAACTGTTTAAGTGAGTTGGTAACTTCACCTCATAGTTGTAAATTCTCATGTTCTGTGATCTGAAAATTGTAAGTGTGTCCTAAAGTTGCAGCTTGCTTTATTAATATGCCATCTTTTTACATGTTCAGATTGGCTTCTTTGCAATTGCTGAAGCTCTTGGATTGGCTGCCGTAAAGGCAATTGTTGCTATCAGTGCCATTATTGCTGGAGGACGGTTGGTAAGTCCTCTACATTTCTGAAATCCGGGTGGCCTAACCAACGTGGTGATTGTTCCGTAGAAGGCTGAAGTTCATGGAAAATTTGTGTTTGAGCATACTAGCAACAGGCTCACCCACTTTAACCAATGATGGAAATGTACTTTAATATTATCAGAAATAGCAATATACTTTTATGTTTTATTTATCATAGCAATCACAGGTGATTACGTTGCTATTATTATTAAAAAAACAAAAGTATGTTGCTATGCTGGTAAAAGTTGAAAAAAAGTTAATTTCTGGCAATTTCAAAGCACGTTGCAAACTTGCAAATTTGGTAAAAGTGTGAATGTACGTAGCTAATTGCTCAATTGACTCGTTATATAATACGAATGTATGCTTAAAGTTAAACTGTTATATACTCAAGTTACTAGGATAATACTGTTAGATCCATGAAGTACATTATTATAATTTTTTATGCATTTTCTGTTAGTTACTTAGCTCTTACTTGTGCTGAATGCAGCTGCTTCGCCCAATTTACAAGCAAATTGCAGAGATGCAAAATGCGGAAATATTTTCTGCAAATACTCTTCTGGTTATTCTTGGTACTAGTCTACTTACTGCGCGTGTAAGTGGACCTCCGTTTTTTGTCCCTATTGAAATCACTACAGTATTATTGAATCCTTTCTCCCCATTTTATATGCAACAGGCTGGCCTTTCAATGGCACTTGGAGCGTTTTTGGCTGGTTTGCTACTAGCAGAAACTGAATTCTCTTTGCAAGTCGAATCAGATATCGCTCCATATCGTGGCCTTCTATTAGGTCTCTTTTTCATGACGGTATGCCTCATAATCTTGATTTCTCATAAGTGCTTATGTTTACTGGTCATCCGGTATATAACAGCCTTCGCTTATGTGATAAAAGTAATCTTTATTTCACAAAACTTTACTGTATTCTTCCTTTGCTTCAGTGGCTTCACGCACTCTGTATATACAGCAGGGTTAGTTACAGTTATGACAACATTCTGTTTCTCAGGTTGGAATGTCGATTGATCCAAAACTTCTTGTCTCAAACTTTCCTGTTATTATGGGGTCATTAGGACTTCTAATTGCTGGGAAGACCATAATGGTGACTGCAGTTGGTAGACTTTTTGGTGTCTCGTTAATATCTGCAATTAGAGTTGGTCTTTTACTTGCACCTGGTGGAGAATTTGCGTTTGTTGCATTTGGTGAAGCTGTCAATCAGGTGAGCCTCAGCTAACTAAGTTGTTCACCAGTTCTTTTATTCCATGTTCTATGCCATCGTTTTTAAGTAGTTGAAAATAATGAGTGTTGCTCATAGGTTCTTCGAATTGTGTCCTTTTCAGGGTATAATGACTCCTCAGTTATCTTCGTTGCTGTTTCTTGTGGTGGGGATCTCAATGGCCCTCACACCATGGTTAGCTGCAGGGGGCCAGTTAATAGCATCTCGTTTTGATCAGCATGATGTCCGTAGTTTATTGCCTGATGAGAGTGAGGTAATATTCCTTACATGCGTAAATTATGCTGTTATTCACTTCCCCAGTGCCATACTAAGATTTAATTTGTGATTCATAGCATCGAAATATTTTCCTTTTCATTAGCATAATATAATGTGTTTATGCAGTGCTTAGTTTGTTGGTTCCTCTCTTAAACAAAGAAGCATATTTTGCTTGATACAAACAGTCAGCATACATGTATATTGGTCCTTTCACAATTTGGAACCAATACCATATATTTGTGGCCTGATTCTCATAATTCTTTGAACTTCTTCCAGACAGATGATTTACAGGATCACATCATTATATGTGGGTTTGGACGTGTTGGCCAGGTGTAGCACAATCATCAATTAGTAATTCTGTTTATCATATGGTATGTAAAGTGGTAGGTTTTTTAACTTGTATTTCCAATTTTCTTTTTGTTTCAGATCATCGCCCAGCTTCTTTCTGAAAGGCTGATTCCATTTGTTGCTCTTGATGTGAGGAGGTATGAATTTGTTTATTACTTGAATTTCATTTAATTAATCTCCAATGGGCGAGCCATGAAGCAATTGCAAACTAGTGGTTTTCATCTACTTCTCTCTAGAATGAGTTAAGAATATAGCAAAACTGCTGACACAAAATTTATATTCATGATGCAAGTGATCGAGTGGCAGTGGGACGAGCCCTTGACCTTCCTGTATATTTTGGCGATGCTGGTAGTCGAGAGGTGAAGCTATATTTGATTTTAACTAAAACATGAAACCTGAAAAATCAAACTGCGAACCCATTTTCTACTTCCCTTGAAATTTTTAGGTGTTGCATAAAATTGGTGCTCATAGAGCCTGTGCTGCAGCAGTAACTTTAGATTCACCTGGTGCAAATTATAGAACCGTTTGGGCTCTCAGCAAGTATTTCCCGAATGTGAAGACTTTTGTGCGCGCTCATGATGTTGATCATGGACTCAACTTGGAGAAGGCTGGGGCTACAGCGGTATGTTTACTATATCGACTTACGTTTAATCAAAAGCAAACAATTTGTAAAGCGGGAGGTTTTAATCACTCTGTTTTCAGGACTTAGTTCTATCATCTCTCTTTTCCTTTTAACTATGTTTTACTTGCAGAGTTGCAGGTCAAATATTTGCTGTGTATAAAATTCTACACGCCATTTATAGTTCCTTTGACTTTTGAGTAAATAAAAATGTATTGCAGGTTGTGCCAGAGACCTTGGAACCAAGTTTACAGTTGGCATCTGCTGTTCTTGCACAAGTAAGTAATTACATTTACCTGCCAACTACAATCAGTTGTCATCATTTTGCATGCTAAATTAGTTGAATGTATAAGTAGGTTTAGATCTTATCTTATTTGTTTGTTGGTTTTTGCCATATGTTGGTAATGTTATTATATAACCAACAGAATTTATGATCATATAAATGTTTTGTTTGATAGGCTAAGTTGCCAATGTCAGAGATAGCAGCCACTATCAATGAGTTCAGATCCCGTCATCTATCAGAGCTTACTGAGGTATCAAATCTTACTGTGTACCACAAATACAGGTGGCAGAATGATTAGGCTACACGGGATGGGTAATGGGTAAAAATGGTGTTTTGTTTTGTACAAGTTTGGTTAACTAAAACATTTTCATCCAAAATTAAAAATTTTATTATAAATAATTAGTATGCTTGATATGATTAAAAAATTGTTAATTTGATTATTTCCGATAAAATCTAATTTTTCAAATAATATGATTTAGGAGGTTTTATACTTTTATGCTTAAAAAAACAGGTTGACCTGTTTGACCCATTTGATCCATTTCTTTTTATGAAATGATCTATAATATTATAGAGGAAGAAGTTCCATTGAGAACCATTTTTAGTGCGAGAACCGCGAGAACCAATCCGAGCCGTCGAATTCCCCCTCTTTCAATGTCATTGTCCACCCATGAATTCCTCACATACACCCTGCCACACTTGATCCCCCCATGCTCTCCATCCATGAATTCCACTTATCAAATCAACGGCTAAGATTGGTTCTCGCGGTTCTCGCAATAAAATCGGTTCTTAATGGAACCCTCCCCATATTATATAAATAGTAAGTTCAAGTTTCTAAAAACTAAGAGATTAAAGAACAAAATGATTTATAATATGGTATAAATAACCCTAGTCGATCAAATCATAAGTTTATGAGTAGAAATTGGACTATAACCTTTGATGATGCATTATGCAGCTGTCGGAAACAAGCGGAAGTTCTCTTGGTTATGGTTACTCACGGATGATGTCAAAACCTAAATCATCTTCGGATCCTGATGATAACCAAGTCAGTGAAGGAACACTTGCAATATAAACTACCTCCATAATACAAAAACAAAAACAAAAAAAACAAAAGGAAAAGGAAAATGAGAAGATACGAATAAAACGGATTTTGAAGGAGTGGATTAAAATTTATCGCCATTCCAGTACAAATTGTACAGAAACATACAGCTGAAAAGGAAGACTTCAGTTGAATTCATTCTTCTTTGATTCATGATACAGCCTTCTTTAATAACTTTTTTTTTAAATTCCTTTTAACAATTCAATTGCATTGCAGGACCATATTTCGTCGTTAAAATATGCTCATGAGATTTTGATTTTTTTTTTCATAGTTATTCCATACACGGGAATGTCAAAAACTCAAAATGAATCTTCGAAAATGTAGTTTAAAATTTTCATCATTGCTTTCAAGGACCGTTTCACTCTTTACATGATTCGAGTCGGGTCACAAGATTATGCTCAATCAAAGTTTGAATATAAAAACATTAGTGCAATGCAACGAATAGAGATTTATATAACTGATTAGATTCTTATAAATTTTGATGTTTATGAAATCTACTTTCATATGTTAGTTAATCATTTATCAATTTGCTTTTTTTATATTATATCAACAAAATTAGCATATCTGTTAATTTTACTTTACTAATTCAGGTATATGGTCTAAGTTAGATTCTATGTATGTAGAGATCTTATCAAGGATTGAATTTTAGTTGAAATAAAATTTATATGATCTTAAGATAAAGATCGGGATTTTAATAATCATGCTTTTATTCTTTCTTTTGATTAAGATTCTTACAGATTATTTGTTGTCTGAGTATGACATGAGTAAATAATGTTTTTGATTTAAACTACAATAAAGTTGACGTTGTTAGTTAAAAAGAAAAGCAAGTTAACTAATCGATCAAATGACTCATAAGAATAAATTTTATCTATCTCAACCAACAAAAAACTTAGTCACCATGGAAACTGCACTTTTTCACTATCAAATCACCTCTAATTTATTTTTGCTACGGTACAACAACTTTTTTCTTCATTTAAATCCAATCCAAAATTGCATCCTTCTACTCCTATTTTCCTAACCAGGTTTTAATTTTTATAGTATATATACATTACACTCACATACATATTGGAAATGCAAAAAAGGATAGCTCACATGAAGGGAAAACCATTCACGCAAGTGAGAAGATGTCAAACGGCTTCACACCATGAAGATGTAATGTACTAATTATATTTCTTTTTTATTGATTTTGAAACTTGTTTTATTGATTTTGAAACTTTTTTTGATTAAGTAGAAAGATAAGTTAACTAATTTTGTAGGAGGATATAAAAATGTGTTTAGCATGAGAAAGAAATTCCTATTTTGTGTTTTATGTGAAAAATGGCGGAGTTTCGTTTTCTAATAAAAATGGAGAACGTAGATGTTTAGATAAAGGGATGGAGTTTTCATTTTTCAAGAAGAAACATAAAACATTTGTTGGTTGAGGTACTCTTTTAGAAAAGTTGTATGGAAAAGTATGAGAGTTTGAAAAAATCTGGAAAACAGGAAAGGTGAAGAAGTGGAAGAGTTTTTATGTTTTTTTAGAAAAATATGTAAGTAAACAAATTTTTTAATTTTCAATGTTATTAGAAATTTTTCTAGAAAAATAAAAGATTTTTCTGAAAATGAATGCATCTTAAATCTCTCGAGAATTAATTGCATCATCACCTATTATTTGTTAGTTTTTCATTTGATTGTATTTTTATCATGGGAAAAGAAACTGTAACGCCTCAAGGTTCGAAAGTTCCCATTTAGTCTTATCTTTAACTAATTATTAAGTGTTCATGTGTTTGGTTAGTGGCTTTTTGTGTTTTGTGTTTTAAGTGTAAAGTTGGAGGGTTAGTTTTGCCAATTCAGAAACTAAAGAAGTACAGGGGTTATTTTTGCAATTAATCCAAAGTTATAGATTGATATGGCTTGTTTGACTCATTTGGAGTCAAACCATCAGGAACTCTCTTCACTTTCACGTACACACACATAGCCCCAACTTTTTGTGTTAATTTCCAATCCATAAGTGAAGCTTTGATCGCTGGAATCCAGTTCTTAGAGAATCAGTGACCCAAGGTATGAATTTTTAGTTTAATTCATGAGTTTAGGTCAAGAAAGGGTTCATAAGGTTGAATCCTTGTTTTTAGATTGGTTAAAGTTGTTTTGTGTTGTTTTGTGTTGCAATCTTTGGTATAGAGTCAGTAGTGATGTAGTAGGACTCAATTGTATGATTGAATCTGAGTTTAATCGAGTTTTGATGGTTTAAAAGTGAGATTCGGCTGCTGATTTACGAACAGAGCCAAATTCTGTTGTAGCATTAGTTCCTACGGTCGTAGGAAAGGTTCTCTATGGCCGTAGGTAGTTGTTTTAGAGATTTAGTAATTTTGTCTACTACGGCCGTAGGAACTGGATCCTGCGGGCGTAGTACAGTATTCTCTTGATTTACCGTCTAAGGACGAAGGAAATGAACCTACGGGAGTAGTGCATATAGCCTACAATCGTAGGAAGTAGAGATTAACCACTACGGGCGTAGGAGTGGAGTCATACGGCCGTAGCGAAGAAAACTACTACGGGCGTAGGGCTTTTAACCTACGGCCGTAGTAGGTGGGTTTATAGTAGAACTTTGTTAGTCAGTCAGAATCTTTGCTTCAGCGTCTAGGAGTTAATACAGTATTAATTTATTGCTTGTAGGCAATAAGAGTTTGACGCTTTTGCGATAGGAGTGTAATCCTTAACTGCTGCTATGGTGAGTGTACTTACCTTTAATCAGATTAGCATATGCGTATATTAAATGCATGAACTGTGACTGAGTATGTGATCATTTTATATTATGAACAGAGTTAGGGTATATTGAGATCCTTATACCCAAGTAAGTGTCAGGGGTTACTAATACTTTGTATAGTACACTCTGGGACCAGTTAACAGATTTGGAATAGAATTGCAGATTACAAGTTGGGATGTGAGACATCCAGAAGAGAATTTGTTTTCATGTTTTGCTTATTATTTTAGTAATATACTCACTAAGCGTTAGCTTACATTCAGTGTTTTCTGTTGGCAGGTGCGTCAGGCTCAGGCAAGGGGAAGGCCCCAGCGGCTTCTTAGGCTGGATAGCTCCTAGTTTGTGTATTAGAAACGTTTTTTTTAAAACACTACTTTTAGTAAACCAGTTTAGCACCAATGTATATAGTAACAGTATTTTGTAAAACTCCGATCCTTTTGGGTGCTAACAGTTGTATAATATGTTTAATAGTTTTCTAAGAAAAGTGGTGTTACAACTTGGTATCAGAGCCAAGGTTTGAGGGATTTGGGCACACACGAGTGTGATGTCTGAACTTAAACCGTGGTTTTGAAGTTAAGAGGAGCTATCCCTGGGGCAGTAACCTTAGTGAGTATATTCAGTAGAAGGACTATGATTAGCTAATTGTCTTACAGTTTGAGCATGAGTAGTTATGTTTATGCATGCGTAGTTGGTTTTGCCATACGTAACCTAAGCTTGTGGATCTGGGTGTTCTATGACGGCAACAAGAACAATTGTATATAACGTGTTTCCTACAACACTCGGCCAGTGTATGTAAAGAACATGTGATATGCAATTGAGCTTGGAATTGCCATAGTGATACTCTGTGGATCAAGTGAGGGGTAATACGTGACAGTATAGTACATGTGAATAGTACCAAAACAGAATACTAGATAGATGTAGTATTAACAATATTACATACCTTATTGTGAAACAGAAAAAGTTGTTATGGTACCGTATGTTAAAGTTTTCTTTATTTTAGAATGGAATACGTTCAAGGGTTCGTTGCAGATCCAACCCAGCAGTCTGGGGTTAGTAGACCTCAGGAGAGTGGAGGTACTTATGTTTCAGATGCAATTCCCATATAGACCGAAAGACCTACGGGTAACCCTTCCGGGGTAGTTGGTACAGAGGAGGTACAAGATCCAGTGAATAGCGCAATAAAAGAAACGGTGGCAACGGAGTTGGGAAAGGCTTTACAAGCCAACGTTCCTTTTATAATCAACCAAGTGGTTGAACAAGTCTCTGGGAGGATGGAGGTTTTACTGCAAGAGCGTGTAGATGCAGCGGTACAGGCTGCGACCATAAATCTGCCAGCAAGAGTTGAACCAAGTCAGGGATGCACGTACAGAGAGTTCGCTGCTTGTGGAACACCAGTTTTTGAAGGGGTGACAGACCCTATTGTTAGCAACCGATGGTTATCGGATACAGAAGGAGCTTTTCGTACCAGTGGATGCTTACCCACAAGACAGGTTATGTATGCCTCGAACTTGTTACGCGGGGCAGCGAAAGATTGGTGGACCACCCTGCTACAAAGAAGGGGAGATGCTCAGATGGAAGCTATGTCGTGGGCTCAGTTTAGAGAATTATTTGAGAAACAGTTCACTCCGAAAGCTCGTATAGACAAGATAAACGAGGAATTCCTGACCATGAGACAAACCACAGAATCCGTAGATGATATGACGAAGAAGTTCTTGGAGATGGCTCGTTTTTGCCCAGAATATGTAGCTACAGAATCGATGAAGATGTAAAGATACATTTCTATTCTTAGGAATGATATCAGAGAAGTGTTAGCAACCTCCACCTGTACGACTGTTGATGAGATGATGGATTTAGCCTGGAAGAGGGAGCAGGAATTGCTCAGACAGGGAATAGTTAGTGGAAAGAGGAAGGTCGAACAGGTCAACATGCAGAACAAGAAACCAGCGGTGGCACCACAGCGGGGAGGCACAGCTCCCCCACCTAAATGTGTCAAGTGTGGGAGGAACCATTCTGGAGAATGCAAGTTTGGTATGCCGGGCTGTTACAAGTGTGGGAAACAAGGGCATGTTGCCAAATACTGTAAGACTCCTTTGTTGGTATGTCACAACTGTTATCAGCCGGGGCACTTTAAAGCTCAATGTCCCCAGCTCCCAGTAGTAGATAGGAGGCCAGTGAATCCCCTACCCCCAGCCCGTGGTATTGAGGGTAGAAATGTGAAGCAGGAACAACCCCGACCGAAAGGCAGAGCTTTCCAACTTACAGCTGAGGAGGCCAAAGTTGAACCTGATGTGGTAGTAGGTACTTTTGTTGTTAATAATATGCCTGCTTTAGTATTGTTTGATTCTGGTGCCAGTAGATCTTTTGCTGCTATTTCGTTTTGTGCTCAGTTTAATATGTCACCTGTTAAGTTAGAATTTCCTCTGGAAGTAGAAATAGCAGACGATAATAGAACGATTGTGACTAGTGTATTTAAGGGTAATGTGATAGAGATATGTGACTGTAAATTCCCTATTGACCTTATCCCTATGGCTATGAAAGAGTTTCAAGTAGTCGTTGGTATGGATTGGCTGGGTCTACATCAAGCTCAGATTTTCTGCGATCAGAAAATGGTGCGGGTACAGACCCCAAGTGGGGAAGAGCTGATTATTCGAGGTGACAGTAAGAGAGTCAGTCTTTCAGTTTGTTCTCTACCAAAAGCAAGGAAGTACTTGACACACGGGTGTTCTGCATTAGTAGCATTTGTGGAAGATGTAGATGTGACGAGAAAGCCGCCACAGATTCAAGAGATACCAGTGGTTTGTGAGTACCCAAATGTCTTTCCAGATGAGTTACCAGGAGTCCCACCAACCCGACAAGTAGAATTCAGAATTGACTTAATTCCAGGAGCAGAGCCGAAAGCGAAAGCCCCGTACAGACTAGCACCACCAGAAATGCAAGAGTTGATGACTCAACTGCAAGAGCTGACAGATAGGGGTTTCATCAGACCTAGTAGTTCACCGTGGGGGTGCACCAATTTTGTTTGTTAAGAAAAAGGATGGCACGTTCAGAATGTGTATAGACTACAGAGAACTCAATAAGGTCACGATCAAGAACAAGTATCCGCTTCCTAGAATAGACGATCTGTTTGATCAGTTACAGGGCGCTTCTTGGTTCTCCGAGATAGATTTGAGGTCAGGGTACACCAGTTAAAGATCCGAGAAGAGGATATAGCCAAGACAGCGTTCAGAACACGTTACGGGCACTTCGAATTTGTTGTGATGCCGTTTGGTCTTACGAATGCTCCAACAGCGTTTATGGATTTGATGAATCGAGTTTGCCGACTGATGCTCGACAAGTCAGTGATAGTATTCATTGACGACATTCTTGTTTTTTCCAAAACTTCAGAGGAGCATAGTGTTCACCTCACAGAAGTGTTAGAAATCTTACGCAAGGAAAAGCTGTATGCGAAATTCTCTAAGTGTGAGTTTTGGCTTCAGGAGGTACAGTTCCTAGGTCATCTCATTAATCAAGAGGGAATTAAAGTGGATCCTGCAAAAGTAGAAGCTGTAATGAGGTGGGAGTCACCTCAGAATCCTACAGAAATCAGAAGTTTCCTTGGTTTAGCAGGGTATTATAGACGATTTATTCAAGACTTCTCCAAAACTGCAGTACCTTTAACTCAGTTAACCAAGAAGAATATAGAGTTTAAATGGGGTGAAGAACATCAGAAAGCATTTGATATGCTAAAGCACAGGTTGTGTAATGCTCCGGTTCTTTCGTTACCAGAGGGAGTAGAAGATATGGTAGTTTACTGTGATGCTTCATACAAAGGGTTGGGTTGTGTTTTGATGCAAAAAGGGAAAGTCATTGATATTTCCGGATTAAACTACGTTTATATCCGCAAATATTGCATGTTCTACATGTGTTTAGTGCTTAAAAAGATCATATATTACACTAATCCACCATGTTTGGGGTGTTTGCAGGTTAACTGGATAAATGATGGACAAATGTGAAGAAACCAGCTGAAAATAGAAGAAAAACGAAGAACTGTGCAAAAGTTCAGTCTTCGCGCCGCGAGCATCACTCTCTTCGCGCCGTGAGGTACTACAGAAAATGACAAAATTTCCGGAGGATGCTTAATGCCGCGAGGATTCCTGCTTCGCTCCGCGAGCTCGGTCAACGAAAATAAAAGTACGGGTCAAACATCTTCGGGCCGCGAGCAACCTATGCTTCGCGCCGCGAAGCATCGCAAAACAGTTTTCTATAAATTCGATTTTTTCTTTCATTCGATCCCAACTTTTGACCTACGGCCGACTTCAGGCGACATTTTCCGAGGTTTACAACCCTGGAGGGTGAGGAAACACCCTTGGAGCTTGGAGGATCCATATTCCATCACCATTCATCATCATCAACAACCCGGTTTGTCAAATCTATGGCTAGTCTTTCATCAGGCTTGTTTTCTCAGACTTTGTTTGGTTGTTTAAGCCTAATTATGGGCTAAACTCATCTTGTATTCACCTTATGATTGAACCTTAATTGGGATATGCTTTGATTTCTTTGTTTATCGTCGGATTGATACTAGTTCCATGTTCAATTAATGAAAGTTTGGATCTTTATGGTTTTAATCTTCGTTTCTGGATTTATGGTTCATATTGAATTTGAATAGGAAGTTCTTATGATGTATGTCCCTCTTTGAATGATTTGTCTATGAATTGTTTAAGGGTTACTAGGAAAAGTAAATAGAATCCAGATTCCATAACTTAAACCTAATTTTCTAGAACTTTACAATCGAGGAAACGGTTGATTTATATTAAACTTGTTTGATATGCGTGTTGAATTATGCAATAGGTTGTGTGGATTTAGATGATCAATAGGAAGTTGTTATTCTTTATCCGTTGCACAATAGCTATATGAAATAGGAAGTGGAGTATAGCTAAGTCAATCCAGGTAATCAATTAAACTGATCTTAAAGTATATCACAACATGGGGGGATAGATTAAGGTGGATACTTGCTTTTAATTGGCTGTTTTCAAAAGTTCACTTTATTGCTTTGTTTTTCTGTTTTTGATTAGTTAGTAGCTTTATCACTTTCAAACTGAAGAAACCCCCCCATTTTAGATTAATTATTAGTCTATTTTAATTCTTGTGTTGCACTGCTCCTCGTGGGTTCGACACCCATTACTTGCCTGTCTATATGCTATTTCACGATTAGGTATACTTGCCTAGTATGTGTGCATGCTAGATTAGGTGAATTTTGGATTTAAATTTATAACTAGATTTCACATATCAGTCGTTGCCTATGCTTCCCGCCAGTTAAAGATACACGAGAGCAACTACCCGACTCATGATTTAGAATTAGCAGCAGTTGTTTTTGCCCTAAAGATATGGCGACACTATTTGTATGGTGTCAAGTGTACTATTTATTCAGATCACAAGAGTCTTAAGTATTTTCTAGAACAAAAGAATCTGAATATGCGACAGAGGCGATGGTTAGAATTATTGAAGGATTACGATTGTGAGATTTTGTATCATCCGGGCAAAGCTAATGTGGTGGCAGACGCACTGAGCAGAAAGTCAGGCATTATACAGATACAAATGCAACAAGTACAGTTGTCAGTAATCAATCCGATATTAGATCAGATTAAAGCAGCACATATTGAAGCGGTTAAAGAAGATAATCAGAAAAAGGAACGTGTGAAAGGCCAAGTGTCAAAGTTAGTAAAAGATAGTCGGGATCTCTTGATGTGCTATGATCGAATTTGGGTACCTAGCTACGGGGGTGTGCGACAAGTTCTCTTGGAAGAAGCACATCGCTCGCAACTTTCTATTCACCCAGGGGCTACAAAGATGTATAGAGATATGAAAATGAACTATTGGTGGCCGGGAATGAAACGAGATATAGCAAAACATGTAGAGAGATGTTTGACGTGTTTACAAGTCAAAGCAGAACATCAGAAACCACATGGGAAGTTGCAACCGCTTGACATTCCTGTATGGAAATGGGAACACGTTACTAAGGATCTGATTACCAAACTACCTAGGACTTCTAAGGGGTTTGATGCTATATGGGTAGTAGTTGATAGACTCACGAAGAGTGCGCACTTTATTGCGATAAAAGAGGCTTATTCTTCAGAGAAAATGGCAGATGTGTATATGAAAGAGATAGTGTACAGACATGGAGTCCCAGTTACGATTGTTTCAGACAGAGATACTAGGTTTACTTCCAGATTCTGGAGTAAGTTTCATGAAGACATGGGGACAAAGCTACATCTGAGTACAACATTCCATCCACATACTGATGGCCAAAGTGAAAGAACTATACAGACATTGGAGGATATGCTCAGAGCTTGTATCATCGACTTTGGTGGTAGTTGGGATACATACTTACCATTAACAGAGTTCTCTTATAACAATAGTTTTCATTCAAGCATTGGCATGCCGCCGTACGAAATGCTATATGGCCGAAAGTGTAGGACTCCTGTTTGTTGGGGTGAAGTTGGTCAGAGAGAACTGGACAGTACAGAGATAGTACAGCAAACTACCGAGTGCATACAACAGATACGCGAACGACTGAAAGCAGCCCAAGATAGACAGAAAAGCTACGCAGATAAGCGGAGGTCACCACTAGAATTCCAGATTGGAGATTTTGTGTTGTTAAAAGTATCACCATGGAAAGGGGTGATCAGATTCCGAAAAAGGGGCAAGCTAGGGCCTCGATTTATTGTTCCTTTTAAGATTATTGCGAGGGTTGGGAAAGTAGCGTACAGGTTAGAACTTCCAGAAGAAATTTCTCAGATTCATGATACATTCCATGTATCCCATCTTCGTAAATGTTTAGCAGACGAATCAGCCATTGTCCCTTTACAAGATGTGACGATTGATGAGAAGCTTAGTTATGTGGAGCAGCCAATAGCTATTTTAGAGAGGAAAGTAAAGAGTCTGCGTAACAAACAGGTGGGTCTTGTGAAAGTTCAGTGGCAACACCGAAAAGGATCAGATTATACCTGGGAGCCAGAAAGTGACATGAGACAGAGTTACTCTCAGTTGTTTGCACAGTAGATTTCGGGGACGAAATCGTCCCAAGTGGGGAAGAGTTGTAACGCCCCAAGGTTCGAAAGTTCCCATTTAGTCTTATCTTTAACTAATTATTAAGTGTTCATGTGTTTGGTTAGTGGCTTTTTGTGTTTTGTGTTTTAAGTGTACAGGGGTTATTTTTGCAATTAATCCAAAGTTATAGATTGATATGGCTTGTTTGACTCATTTGGAGTCAAACCATCAGGAACTCTCTTCACTTTCACGTACACACACATAGCCCCAACTTTTTGTGTTAATTTCCAATCCATAAGTGAAGCTTTGATCGCTGGAATCGAGTTCTTAGAGAATCAGTGACCCAAGGTATGAATTTTTAGTTTAATTCATGAGTTTAAGTCAAGAAAGGGTTCATAAGGTTGAATCCTTGTTTTTAGATTGGTTAAAGTTGTTTTGTGTTGTTTTGTGTTGCAATCTTTGGTATAGAGTCAGTAGTGATGTAGTAGGACTCAATTGTATGATTAAATCTGAGTTTAATCGAGTTTTGATGGTTTAAAAGTGAGATTCGGCTGCTGATTTACGAACAGAGCCAAAGTCTGCTGTAGCATTAGTTCCTACGGTCGTAGGAAAGGTTCTCTACGGCCGTAGGTAGTTGTTTTAGAGATTTAGTAATTTTGTCTACTACGGCCGTAGAAACTGGATCCTGCGGGCGTAGTACAGTATTCTCTTGATTTACCGTCTAAGGACGAAGGAAATGAACATACGGGAGTAGTGCATATAGCCTACAATCGTAGGAAGTAGAGATTAACCACTACGGGCGTAGGAGTGGAGTCATACGGCCGTAGCGAAGAAAACTACTACGGGCGTAGGGCTTTTAACCTACGGCCGTAGTAGGTGGGTTTATAGTAGAACTTTGTTAGTCAGTCAGAATCTTTGCTTCAGCGTCTAGGAGTTAATACAGTATTAATTTATTGCTTGTAGGCAATAAGAGTTTGACGCTTTTGCGATAGGAGTGTAATCCTTAACTGCTGCTATGGTGAGTGTACTTACCTTTAATCAGATTAGCATATGCGTATATTAAATGCATGAACTGTGACTGAGTATGTGATCATTTTATATTATGAACAGAGTTAGGGTATATTGAGATCCTTATACCCAAGTAAGTGTCAGGGGTTACTAATACTTTGTATAGTACACTCTGGGACCAGTTAACAGATTTGGAATAGAATTGCAGATTACAAGTTGGGATGTGAGACATCCAGAAGAGAATTTGTTTTCATGTTTTGCTTATTATTTTAGTAATATACTCACTAAGCATTAGCTTACGTTCAGTGTTTTCTGTTGGCAGGTGCGTCAGGCTCAGGCAAGGGGAAGGCCCCAGCGGCTTCTTAGGCTGGATAGCTCCTAGTTTGTGTATTAGAAACGTTTTTTTTAAAACACTACTTTTAGTAAACCAGTTTAGCACCAATGTATATAGTAACAGTATTTTGTAAAACTCCGATCCTTTTGGGTGCTAACAGTTGTATAATATGTTTAATAGTTTTCTAAGAAAAGTGGTGTTAAAGAAACTATATTGCAACATCTAAGTCAGGTTCAACTGTATTCATACATTTTAGCCGCTACACTGCTAAATGATATAAATACACCTCATCTATATTATTTTGGAATACAACATCACCTAAATTAAGTTTACACATTTCCTTACCATTTTATCATATATACATTCATCATAGTTATCTACTTCTCAAGCACACCTTAGTCAATTACTCATGAACATATTTAATATCAACTTTCTAAAAACAATCATATTATTAAACAAAACAAAATTATTAAGAATAAATAAATTACAAAAATTAAGTAACAAATTACAATCATATAATTAAAAATATATACATTTTAATGCTATATTAGACCTAGTTTAATTATGTTATCATCTTTTAGTTTTAGAATGACTTAGGTGCTGTTTGTTTATTAAGAGGTTCTGAGTCTTAATCTGAATATCATGTCTGAACATTAAGAGGTGATTCTGACGTCTGAATGTCAATTCATATTATGCTGTTTGTTTTTTAAAATATCTGAATGGTTGTAATTATCTATTTAATAATATTTTATATTCAATTGTTACATATATTGCTAAATTTAAACTTTTCTAATTATAAAGTAAAATATTTTAATAACAAATATCAAACCATAATAATATTAGAAATTAACATCAAAATATATAGAAGAGATATGTGTGGCGGCGTGTGGCGACCGACATAGACCATGAAAGGTGTCTATGTATGTAGAGTAGTGGATGAGTAGATGTTGACATGAATTAGTGAAAGAAGGAGTTTCATTGTTATAGTAAAATGAAACATATATATCGTTAAGATGTTATAAGAGGTTAATTTATCTCTTATTCATTAAGAGGTTTTAAAAACTTTTCAGATCATAATGAAAAGTAAAAACAAAGAGCTCATACATCTTAATACCTCTTATTGATTCAGATTAAGACGTATTAAGACCTTTTTTCAGAAAAACAAACGATCCCTTATTTTCTTCCGTCAACCCTATTCTAATGTGGCAACAAACTTCATTTTTTTTTCATTTTAATGTTATGGAAATCTTCTTTTTTGGAAGAAGTAAAAATTATTTTATGTATATTATTAAAACGAAAAAAGGGGTTCGTTGTATACAATAGCTTTTAACCGTGAGTATGTGACCAGTAGAGATGCAAATAATCGGATTTTTATCCGATCCGGATCGAACTTTTTGTGTTGAAAAAAAACCGGATCGAATTGAAACGGATTTTGATGGGTAAAATGTGTATCTGGTCAAATCAGTTTCGGATTAAAAAGCAGGTTTTTTTCAAAACCTTTTTTTTGTCTTAATTTTAATTATTAAATACGGTAAAATGTGTATCCCAAACATCTTTGTTTCGATTGTGTTCCACCACTCTAACGATTTTAAGGTTTTTTTGGATAGAAGATTCAACCGTGTGGGGTTGGTATTATTAGTAGCCATGAAGAATAAAAAAGAGTTTGAGAGTTGAAATTTAGAATAAATCAACTAACTACATTCACAAACTATTTATATATGTTTATGGTAGTAAAGTTGTGAAATTTTAACAAAAAATTAAAACGATAACATGTACCCATAAATGACTAGTTTCTATAATTTGGATAGGATTTTTTCCGGATAAAAAATCGGTTTCTAAACCGGTTTTTATTTGGTTCAAAATATGGTTATCCCACCAATGTTCAATCCGGTGAAAAATTTTGTTTCAATCAAATCCGATCTAGTTTTAGAAAACCCAGTTTCGTAAAAAACCGATTCAAATAGTTTTTACACAAAATCAAATATTATTTTTTTGTCTACCTGAAATGACCAGTCACCTTGCCCACCCGAATATCTTTTTCGGTCCAGTCTACGCTACGTTGCTAGAACCCTAATTTTCAGACAGAAGCCTTAAACCCTAACTCCAATAGCCGAGCAATATAGGTTTGACGCTCCAGTCAATCTGTAAATTACGTAAAATGGCGTTAACGGAGATGGCAGTGACTAAGATATTTGCCGATTGCTCATCGTCATCTTCTTCGACAGCTCGGCTTCTCCACTTCAGTAGCACGAAAGTTCAGAATATTCCAAACAGTATTTCCTATTTTCGTCGCTCGAATCCCGTTCAATTTGGCATCTCAAGCCCTAAACTTTCCCGAACCGTCATCACTCACTGTTCATCTTCATCTACCAGTGGTAACTTCCTACTTTAATTGTTGATAATGGTTTCCAAATTTATTGAATTCTGTATCCTTATTTTCGACCCCATATAAGCGACGCAATTATGGTCTTGAGGTTCAATTTATTTGCTTTGAATTCAGCTTTGAAATGATTGTGATAAAATAAATAGTTTTAATTCACTACTCAAGCTTCTTTTTGAATTTTGATATAACAAAGTTCATGCATTAGTTATGAAGTTGAGAGTTAGTTAGCTTACCAATTGCATGTGTTTGTGTTTCTTGACCTCGTTATTTTTCTCCACAAATGAATCTATCACTTTCCTTTTGATTGATTTTGTAACCCCCATCTCTTGCAGACGATGTATTCAGAGTACTGTTAGATTATTTGGATACTAATTGATTATATCACCGAATTAACAGCAGAATTGTCGACTCTAAATAGTTATGATGTTATAATTAACTAGTTATCTAAATTCCAACCAAAACTTGGTATAAGTACTAACTTGAAGATAAGATTAAGCCTCATTGATCTCGAATTAAAAGTTTTAAGACACAGGTGTTTGTATTTATCTGTTCAAGATAAGTGTTTGTGTTGGTTGTTTTCCGACTTGCTCCATATTCAATGTAAGCTTATTTCTATGCATATTTATTGTTAGCTGGTAAATAGTACAGGCATTCACAGGCTTGACTATATCATATGTAATCAGATGCATGAAATGCTCCAGAACCCAATAGATATGGAGGATTCAAGTTTAGATTTTCAGATGATTGAATTTCATTGGAGTGTATTGTTCCACTAGAGTCTATACAGCCTAAGAAGGTTGTCAAGTCGAAGCTGGCTTAAAAATAATAACTAACAACCTCGTATATCCATTTATCTTGCAGCTATACAGGTTAATAATGAGACCTCTGCAAATGTTATTGATGGAAAACGTGTTGCAAAAGACATAAGGGGGGAAATTGCTATTGAGATATCCAGAATGAAGGAAGAGATCGGGATTGTCCCTGGATTGGCAGTTATTCTTGTTGGGGATCGGAAGGATTCTGCAACTTACGTACGTAACAAAGGGAAAGCTTGCGAATCAGTGGGGATCAATTCGTATGAAGTGCGGTTGGCTGAGGATTCCGCTGAAGAAGAAGTTCTCAACCACATCTCAAAGTTCAATGACGACCCCTCTGTTCATGGAATACTTGTTCAGCTTCCTTTGCCTTCTGTAAGCTTTTGAATTGAATATCTACTTCATGTTTATATCTTTGTGAAATGCATGGGTCTGGTTTCATATTATGCGATCGTTTCTAAGGAATAGGAAAGAAATGATTAGACAGTTAACAGAATGATGTTTTGCTACTTTTATACACCTTGATCTGTCATCGGTGTAATCACATACAATAATTTTGTATTGTTATAGTTAGCCGGTTGATGGAAAAAATAGTTAATAGTGTATTGCTCAAGTATTTGTTATGCTGGCAACGGCTTGCAGCCTAATCTAGATTATATAACGGTCAATACTTCACTTACTCAGCTTTATAAGAAAGGGCTCGTGCTCCAGTAAAGTTTTGTCAGGTAATAAAAGATGAAGATAACAAGAAAGATTCTAGAAAAAGAGCAGATGTAAAAGAACGACTGTTTGATGATAATCCCTCTTTACATAAAATGAGAATATCAGTCCTTGAATTTTCATAACCGTAATACCTTAGGTTTAAACTGAACTACTATAGATAACTGGCCCTTACAATGTTACACTTTAGTCCTCCATTATGAAGAAATCCCGCTATACTTTTAGTAAAGGTAAACAATCTTCTTGTTCTATTCTTTTGTTGTTGGAATTTTCGTTTTTATAATTGCTTGTCTAACCACAACAAAGTGGAACTTTTTTTCAAAATAGGTTTTTGCAATGCTTGTGTAAGTAGGTGGACTGTCAAACTATGTGAAGACCGTGTTTGACTGTTCATTTCGTAGTATATTACTTTTGTGTCTGTGATGATCAATCCTAAAACAATATATATACATATGTTCACAAGCTTCAATGTATTTGTTGGATCAGCATATGAACGAACAGAACATCTTAAATGCTGTTTGCATTGAGAAAGACGTTGATGGATTTCACCCTCTGAATATTGGCCGTCTAGCGATGCGAGGGAGAGAACCGTTGTTTGTTCCCTGCACACCTAAAGGATGCATAGAGTTGTTGCATAGATATGAAATCCCCATCAAAGGGAAGAGAGCAGTTGTGATTGGCAGAAGCAACATTGTTGGCATGCCTGCTGCACTGTTACTACAAGTAAGACTGACAATAATTATTATGTGAACAAAATGATTTTAGGAGGTTTTATTATTGATTAAAATAGAATTTGGGCTTTGGTTGAACAGTTTGGTCTGTTTTCCTTTAAGCTATGTTTATGATTTTACCTAATTGACTTGTTAGAGATGGAAATAAAAGCCCGAATAGTACCATTTAAAAACATATGTGGTCAAAGTTACTATCTCAAACTAAAACACATTGTATCATCGTTACCATTGTAGAGAGAAGACGCTACTGTTAGTATTGTCCACTCAAGAACAAAGAACCCGGAGGAGATCACTAGACAAGCGGATATCATCATATCAGCAGTGGGGCAACCAAATATGGTCAGAGGTAGCTGGGTCAAGCCCGGTGCAGTTTTGATTGATGTTGGAATTAATCCAGTTGAGGTTGGTATTAACTAATAACTCTATTTTTTCATATCTTTCCTGGTCAGGTATTCAAGTAACTTTCATTGTTATAAAAGGAGTTACTAACTGGAAAGCTGTAATACATACAATTAGCATTTTGCCAAAATATGGACAGCGCCACTTTGTTTTTCTAATTGTCTTTAACAAAATGCTCTGTTGATAAATCCGGTCTAATTTTTAAATTTATGAAATTGTGTAATTATGATTTCGCATGAATGAGTAGTGAATGACACTTGTGACAACCTTGAGACTTGAGTTTGTTTATTGTGTCAACAGGATCTGGATAGCCCAAGAGGATATCGGTTGGTTGGAGACATTTGTTATGAGGAGGCAAGCAAGGTTGCTTCAGCAATCACCCCGGTTCCTGGAGGAGTTGGGCCAATGACAATAGCTATGCTTCTATCCAACACTCTTTTATCTGCCAAAAGAATTCATAACTTCAGGTAATCTTTTTTATTCTTTTTCTTCTTCTGGAACTATGTTGTTAGTTGTTACTATAATTACTGGGGTCTGCTGCCCTGTTGGATAGAAGCATAGCTTCAGGTAATCTTTTATCTGCCAAAAGAATTCATAACTTCAGGTAATCTTTTTTTCTTTTTCTTCTTCTGGAACTATGTTGTTAGTTGTTACTATAATTACTGGGGTCTGCTGCCCTGTTGGCCTTTGGTAACATTCCCACCAACAACGCCCATTTTAGAGGTCAATGAGAGAGATAAAGAGAGAGAGAGAGAGAGATGTAATATCATTTTGTTTCTTGCTTAAAAATTTGCTAAATGTATAGCATCTCATTTTGTATGAGAAGTTTGTTTTCTTGCATTTTGCAAGCTGGAACATGATGAACGTTCCTTAGGAAATAGGCGTCTCCGCATGCAAACTGTTTGTCTAAAGGTGGCAAGACAAGCTATCTGTCAGCTTGGATTAACCTCTAACATTTTAACCCAAATTTATAAGTAATTAAATGCGTTACAGAAATACTAATGTTCTACAATAACTACATCTTGTAAGTAAACAACTTAAGAGGTTGCAATCTATTTGACTCATACCCTTTGAAATACATGTTTTCTGTTCAACTCGTTTGAAAACCGGACAACTCATTTGACCGAAATCCAAGCACTGGTTCGATGTCTACATATATACCATGATATGATACAGTTATATAGAAACACATGAACAAGATTAAATTACATCATTTCGTGATCAAACTTCAAAAACGAAATAAACATCTTCTGATCTGCATGTATGTTATATTATACATGTCCATTTGCCTCCCAAGTTTCGACTTGCCTCGTTAAGTTTAGTTTCTTTTGGAGTAAAGACTGAAGCTCGTAATCTTCAAAAGGAGGGTTCATAACACATGGACTGGCATCTGATGGACTCTTCACCGATGTCATTTCTTTAAATTCTTTCACCATACCCTTCCCTAAACACGAACAAACTTCAACCGCGTTTTTTGTGACAAAGGGTCTGTATTTGAAAAGCTTTGAGTATTCTATCAAAAGATGGAGCATGTAATCGTACACAAACTTCATACGTAATTCATTTTTTATGAATTCGCTTCCCGCTCTTCCGATTTCTTGTGCCTGTAGCAACAAAAATTCAAAAATTGGTTATATATGGTTAACGAGTATTTTTAAACACGTTTATTTACCTTTTGTGTATTATTGTTTCCCCAATCAACAGCAAACTTGATTGAAGAGCACTTTTTGTGCTCGTCTATAGGCCAATAATGAACAGTCGGCATTAAACCTCTGGAGAAAAAATCGTAGTAGTGAGGAGTTATGACCAGACTCATCGAGTCACAAGCCAAAATGTATTTCTCGCTGACTGACCATGCGTTTCCTTCAACGTATATTTTGTACCTATAATTAATTATTTAATTTTATAATTTTGTTAGTCATGAAAATCATTCGTAATGTTAATATAACTTAACTTAGATGATATTATACTTACAAACCACTTTAATAAAGGTAACTTAGTCATTTTAGTATATATTTATTTAAATAGTTAGTGAGTGTAACATCATTAACATTATGGATCATTTTTTAATTAATTAATAAATAATACAAAATCAAAATAAAGCATAAAAAGTTGACATTTGGAGATTTGTTTCACTTGCAGAAAACAACCCTAGTTTTCCATAAAACTATATATGTTTATTTCATACACTTTTCTAAAAAAGTTGAATATTGAAATCGAAAATGAAAACTACGTACTTTTTCATTTAAAAATGTTTTTTATTTTTTTGGAAAATAAAAACCTTACCACCTTTTATACAAAAATCAAAAACTTTTCTCCAGCTTTCTAACGCTGTATAGCTTTTGTTTGTTGCTACTGCATCTTAATGCAAGAGTTCTTGTTAATTCCTGAATTAAGTAGTTTATGAATTTATTAGGAGAGAAGATTATTATATATACATTAATGCAAGTAGTTCATGAAAAGTAACTTGTGTTTGGAAAATGCTACATAGGGGTTATGGTAACTAGTTTGTTACCTACCTATGGGTGCATTGGCTTGCTAAGTCTGTATCTCTAAATCCTTTACTCCAATCCTGCAATTTTTGAATATAATACAAACAATCAATCATTCTTTTAAACGTTTACCAGTATCCAAACGCATGCCATATAAATGTGTGTTAGACCCTAAACCCGAAATACGTTTACCAGTATCTCTAAATCCTTTTCCTTTTTTCCTAAACCCTAAACCCGAAATACGTGTGTTAGACTCATTAGAATTATACTCGTTTTCAATTCATTACATGACTCAACCATTTTTTTTGTGACCAAGATGGCGCACAGGCAAGAGATTTATTTAAACCAATTCATTGTACGTCCCCAGAAGAAACAATAAATTAGATTACATGGCACCAAAACCAATAAATGAGAAATGTTTTTTATACGAAAACTGTGATAACCAATTTTGACCATTGATTAAATAAATCAATGGTTAATAATTTTGGCGGCTAATAATTGGCTTATTAATGACACATTAATGAAGAGTATTTTGGATAAATCAAGTCTCGCACATTAATAACAGTCAAACTGGATAAAATTACAGTTGGGAAACATATATAAATAACCAAAATACATCTATTAATAAAAAACAATTGTTGATTAAATTTTTTTCCGAGAATAACGTACCAAATGGTGGATTCTGGCATTCCATTCCTGTTTCCCATCAGGATTACACCTTGCAAGATCTTTCCGGGCATTGCCCGTGTGTGTATTCCCTTTCCAATAAGCAAAAGGTTCCCTTTCCTTCCATTTTTTTCTCTGATTCCCTTGTTCCAATTCCTTTCCCAGTTTCACCCATGGCAATATATTTACCTCCGGCCTGCAATGCATTTATATATATCAGACTCCATCCTTAAAAACCCGCCTCATAAATATCTAAGGGTATGTTTGGTTGGACGGAAATGAATGGTAAATGAATGGAATAGACAAAGGAATGAAATAGTTAAGGGAATGGAATAGTTCATTACTATTTCATCCGCTTGTTTGGTTGCTTTCTCATAATGGAATGAATAGTTAATGTAGTATGTTTGGTAGATAGGAATAAACATTTGAATGAAATAAAATAAATAAATAATAACCAAGATGCCCTTGTAATGAAATGGAAGGAATCTCATTCCTTATGGAATGGTTCATTCCATTCCTGCGTACTATAATTAATGTTTTTAATTATAAAAACTCTCATAATTAAAAATATAAGTAGAAAAAGTTTTTTCGATTATAATCCCGTGTATCACTATTATATTTCTGTTTTACCCTAGTAGGAATAGTAAGTCATATATATATTACCAACCCCAGAAGGACCAATCAGGGAAAACAATGTCATAAGTCGAATCATCGCCACAATAGTGAAACAGTGGCGGTATAATGCTGGTGTTCTCTAGATAATCTGATTTACGAATTAATGGCCAGTCGTGACACATGAACATCAAATCAAGGTCCGGAACTTTGCCAGGATAGAGTTCAAGCAATTGTAAGATCCCCCAAATCGTGAATACATCTCGAGTTTGGAAAACATAATCGTATTTCTCCATGTAAAGCCTTCCATCGACTATAATTAATCTGAAATGTGCCTTTTCTTTAGCTTTTTCCACCATTTCAATAGTGATTCCGGTGTCTTTCCATGGTTTTAAATCCTCATGAATCCACCGGAAGTATTCTGGACACGTCTGAGATGTTGAATTATTGATGGTTACGTTGTCTTCGAAGGGGAGAATATCTCTTTGACGAAATCTAGCTGTTATGATAGACTTTAAATCAACGAATTGAAGAAGTGTATTAGTAATTTTCTAAAATGTTTCATGTTAAAAAAATTAACAAATGTAGCTTTTATTATGCCACTATATTAGAATCGAATAATTAAAGTAGCACAAATTCTATGTGTTAATGATATGATTAAAAAAGTGTACGATAAAAATTGTATTTAATCATTGTTTTTTACAACTCAATTATACAGAGAATAATTACATGGGTAAGATATATTTTTTGGAAAAAGTAGTTTAAGTGATATCATATGTTCAATATCAATCATTTGTTTAGGAAGTTCAATATAAAAAATCAATTAAATTTTAAAAAGATGTAATGGAAAATATATATTCTTAATTTCATCTAAGTATGAAGATCTATACGTAACCTAATGAAGATTAAAAGAACTCTCCCCGGATAACATATGCTATAGGAATAAATTTTCGTCTAATAAAAAAGTAACAGACGTTATCAAGGTTATAACGTTACAGCATAGTCAAGTCTTAAGTTTAGAAAGTTATAGCGTTTGATTAGGCATAACTTGACGCGATAATTTCGTATATAATGAGAACCGTTTTTCGTACGAGAACTTGGTATAATTTTCGTAATTTAAAACCTTCGTAATTTGGTATAATTTTCGTAATTTAAAACCTTCGTAATTTTCAAAAACGTGGGGGTAATGCAAAAATATCCAAATTACCCTTATTTAATTAAGGATAAGTTTGATTAGTTTAAGGTTATCCATTAACAACTCTTTAATCTCAACCATCTATCTCTTTGATCAATGTATATAATTGGTTCTCGCAGTTCTCGTACGAAAAATGGTTCTCGTTTGAACTATCCCATATATATATATAACTTGATGCAGGATGTCATTTCCAAATTAAATGCAGGTTGCTTACAAAATTCAACGACTGGGTATGTTTGGTTGGACGGAAATGAATGACAAAGGAATGGAATAGACAAAGTAATGGAATGGTCAAAGGAATGAAATAGTTCATTACCATTCCATCCGCATGTTTGGTTGCTTTCTCATAATGGAATAAATCATTAATGCAGTATGTTTTGTAGAGAGGAATATACACCAGAAGGAAATAAAATAAATAAATAATGACCAAAATGCCCTTACATTAAAAAATAGATATAACTTAAATTTTAAAAAATAGATATAACATACCCTAATGCGTAAATATCATTCCATTCCATGATGGAATGAGGAAAAACTACCCTTCTCCATGGAATGAAATTGAAGGAATCACATTCCTTACGGAATGATTCATTCCATTTCTGAGTATTAAACAAACGGATTTTTTTCATTACGTCGGAATGAGTTATTCCATTCCATCTCCTAATCCTCCATACCAAACACTGAGTGAATTATTTGTTTCATCCAAGTCATTTATATATATATATATATTATTTAAAGAATTATACAACGTAAATGTAAAATGATCGTATTTTATTTTTGTTTCATACACGTAATTTAGAACTAACCATTTCGTGTAAAACTTGTGTCTCGATCCCTTTTTCTAATGTCACACAAACATAAAATTTTTGATAATTACAGAATGAAAAATATTACCCGACAAACATAAACTTTTCGATAATTTCTGTAGATTAAAATTTTCCATGTAATTAGTTAACGAAGGACATTAAATTTTTTAAAATTGCCGATCTCTTGTTGATTGTCATCCCGCAATAGACGTCAATAGCAGGAAAAAACTCGGCAAGAAGGTGGGGTGGGACTGGGAGGGATGACAGTACGACACTGACAGTGACATAAGGGCTGGAATTGTATCGCGGCCTAGATAATAATTCCAGGGAAAGCCTCGACTAATTTTAAAGTTATGATTAACATAGTTTGTTGTATATTAATTATAAAATTATGATTATTACTAGATAAATAACCCGTACCACAACAGTGATAATACATGAGGTAGGTACGTAATTTTAATGTAGTTTGAAATTTTAAAAATTTATCCAAATCCCAATTTTATCTATTTACTACGTGTCCCCGATAAATAAATGATATTCGCCCATGTTTTTATATTAATAACTATTTTTAAAAAGTTGTTTAATTAATCAAGAAAAGTCAGAAGGTTTTTACTTTCAATCAAGTTGAATGGCTCGTTTTACTAATTAGTTTTTTTATCTGAATCAATAACTTGAACTATTTAATAAATTTTATTCATATTAGTTTTTTATTTATACTAAAAGATTACTTATCTCCTTGTAAGATAAATAGTTATTGATATACAATAATTAAAATTAAATAATAAATAATTAATATGGGTAAATATGATATTTTAAAAGATTATTAAGAATATATATAAGACATTTTAAATTTAGATTAAGCATATAATAAATGATAAGTTTTAATAAAATAATACGATATTCTCTGATGTCCATAATATATATAGTTAAACTGATATTAAAATAGGGTAAGATGAACATCCAGTCAATTGTAGAAGTTGAAATATCACTGAAACTTCTTTAACACGTTCAAATTTGAAAAAAAGAAAAAGAAAAAAGAAAGAATTATGTGTATGTGTTTAATGTGTATGTATCTATGTGTCTATTGGTGTATTTCTTATAATATAGTAACTAGTTTAATACCCCGTGTATAAACACGGAGATGGTTAAAGTATTTTTTTAATTAATAATAGGTATAGTAAAACAACTATAAAACATATATGGTTATTTAAAATAATTTTAAAAACTATAAATATATTATTAATCATTAATTTATACATAATCTTTATTAAATGTATAATGTAGAATCTCTTTATAAACAAAATTTTGTCGTTTTATTTATACGTTTACCTACTTCATCGTAAATAAAAACTTTTAACCATAATATTAAATATATCTATAAATATATCAAATAATTATAACAAAAGTGTTGTAAGAGAATAGAGTTAGCGTAATTGAGTTTTTAAAATAAAAGGCTTCTATTGTTCAATAATATTTGAAAAAAGAAAATTTTATCAACATTCATATTCTTTTAATAATTAAACGTGTATGTATAAGATAATTATTTTAAATTAAATTAGATTAATGATTATCTTTATCTTAATTCATATTAGTTAGTCACATTAGTTTGACTCTAAAAAGTCAAAATCAAAATTTTAAAATTAGATAAATGAACGGTTAAGATTAAATCTTTTATTAAATGAAGGGTCAAGATAATCTAATAAATTTTTTCTAATTAGTCTTTTATATATATTAGAAGATAGATTCAATGCATATACAATACATTGCTCTGTATAAGAAATGATAAATATTACATTATTAATAAAAAATATATTTAATATTATAAAGCATGAAAGAAAGAAAATTAAAAAAAAAAGACAACAGACAACAACAATATCTAGAATGGTGGTGAAGGCGTCAACACGAATGGAAGGGCACGCAAAGATGTGTATGACTGTATTTCTTGTACGAACAATCGATGACTAACATTACACAAAGATTTAAAATGATTATAAAATATTTTAAGTGATAGATCCAAGAATTTGGTTATATATGATATTTTTTGAAATGTCATAAAAGGTAATATATGATATTGTAAGTAAGAGTGGACAAATACAATACTTAAGGTTCAAAATAAACATATATAATATTTTCTTTTATAATTTTGATTTAAAATGAAGATAAAATTGAATCGAATTTAGAAAAATAAAATAAAATATGGATTTCAACTTTCACCAAAATGGATGGTTCAGATTTGATAGTTAAGAAAAAACATATAGGACCATATGAATATAAGTATAAGTATGTGTGTGTATATCTTTTAATATATATAAAGACTGGGAGCGGTTCAAATAAGAACTGTTTTTCGAACGAGAAACTGCGAGAACCAATTCTCGCCAATCATCTAATTTTCTGTCTTTTTAAATGATTAAATAGAAAAAGGTAGTATGAACATATTTACATTTCCCACACTTTTTAAAACTAATATATCTATCAAACGAAAATGTGTTTAATTAGGAAAAAAAAATACACCAAATTAACGACAAAATAATTATGCTCTTTAATTTGAGACCGATTTTGCTATATTTTTTTAGAAAAATAAAAATCATGTTTGCTGTTTTTTTTAGTACAGCTCGACATGTGCATATCAACATATGTGCTGCAATAACTAGGTGAATCTGTGCATATGCACAAGTGTAAAATTTGCACTTGTGCACATGTCGAGCTGTGCTAGAAAAAAAACCCAGTAAACAAAAAAAATTGAAAAATTATAACAAGATCGGTTTCAAATTATGGATTTTATATTCCATGAAAATAATCAGTCACGAATTATCTAAAAAGCCAAAGCAGAATTATGATAAGAAAAATTAATACTTACAACATCTACCCAACGAGTGAATAAAGCAGCAGTGACGAAAAGGATGACTAAAAATACAGACAGGAATATCGGTACGCCGGGGTTCTTCATAAGCATGCCGGAGATGTAAGGCGGTTTCCGCCCTACGACAGCCACCGGAGAATTAGCAGAACTACCATCTGTACCACTTATTTCTCCCATGGATAAGGGCCCTTCTTTAAAAATTAATTAAGCTCAGGAGGAAACCATGGTGCTGGACTGACTGCTGGTTTATACAGAACAACTTACGTACGAGAAAGGAAAATAAAAGGTTTAAATAGAAGTAGAGACGTAAGAAGTGGGATTCTTTGATCTTGAACTTGATTAATTAAGATATAAATAGAATTAGAGGCGTAAGAAGTGGGATTCTTTGATTTTATACTAAATTAAGATTTATATATACTTTTATTTCCATTATTCACATTCTTAATTTCTTTTAATAAAAGTCAAACCATTATTATTTTAATAAGATTATAAATGTAATCACGTAGAAAGATGAGGTGGTAACGTGGCATCCTTCGCACCATCATATATATATATATATATATATATATATATATATATATATATATATAGGGTAAGGCTATTGTAAGATGTGTATAATTGTAAGATGTGTAAGATGCGATATGGATCGTCGATCTTTCATCAAATCTACAATTTATGAGAGGTTCTCATTTCTTAAAATAATTTAATAAAAATGGCAATTAAGGGTATTCTTGACTTTTTATAAAACTCTAAAATTAATATGTTACCATTTTTACATTTACGTCATTTACACACCAACGTAAAATGTTTGAAATTTGATGAAAATTCTTAATGAATCAACATTATACAATAATTTAAACAATATTCTTAAAATTTCATCAATTCAATTCTCACAATAACATTTATCAATTTTCAAAAGATTCATAATGCTTTTTATTCATGAAATTCACTGTAATTCAAATATACATCATTGTTAATCCAGATGAACACAAAATAACAAATAAAACATCACACTACAACTTTAATAAAACAATATAATTTGAGATACAAAAACAGTATATACAAATAATCAGATTTGTATACAAAAATCATCAAACTTGATTCATCAAACATAACTGATGAAAACAGATGAAAAACCTCTTTAGATCTGTTGCAGCCATGGGAAGTGATCAGATGAGGAAAACAGATGAAAAACACATGAAAAACCTCTTCAGATATGATGAATAGTCCTTCTTCAGAACAAAAATGGATTCTTTTCAAACACAAAATCGAGTCTTTAGATACAAAATTGATACAATTTTATACAAAACTGATGAATATAATACATGAAAATATAAAAACCCAAATCTTACAAGGATGAATATGAACAAAACTACAAAGCTAGACTAGATTATGAACAAAAATTATTAAAAAAAGATGAAATAATTTGACCTACTATAATGAATATGAACAGAGGTTTTGTTTCACCACAGAACAACAAAAATGGTGAAAAAAATAAACAATGAAGCAGCTGATGAACAAAAACCATCAGATTTAGATGAAAACCATATTTAGATGAAACCCTAGTTCATCTCAATGTACCTGGATAAATCGGTTCTTCCATGAAACCCCAATAGCCGGCGAGTGATGAAAACCCAGTAGCGTAGAACCGCGTAGACAGCCGGTAGATAGGAATGTCGTCGAGGGCAGCAATGGCAGGCAGTTGTGACGGCGAATGCAGCTAGGGCAGCAGTGTGGCAGATGCGACCTAGAGCAAAATCGACGGCGGCTGCGGCTAGGGCAGGCCAGACGACGGCGGCTGCGGTGGTGGATTCTGTAAGGGCTGTTGCGGCGCAATGATACAATGACCGGAAAACGCAAGATGCCGATAGACTTACAAGGCATTGGCGGCGGTTCCCGGCGATAGCAGATGGTCCAACGGCGGCGGTTCCCGACGATAGCAGATGGTCCAATGGTGGCGAGAAGGTTAGGGGCTGCAAACCTTCGACGGTCACAATGAGGGTTTCTAAACGTAAGAAGTATTTAAGAAAGAGAAAGTTATGAGTTGCCATATTTAGGGTTACAAATTAAAGTAATTAATTTAATTACAATGATAAAAGGACTATCTTACCCTTTTGTTAAAAGTGACATGTGTCCTCCTCTCCATACATCTTACACATCTTATTTTAAAGCACATTTTATTTGATCTTAATCCTATATATATATATACACGGTTCAAACGAAAATCATTTTTCGTACGAAAACTGCGAGAACCAATTAGAATAATTGATCAAAGAGATGGAGGGTTGTGTTTAAAAAGTTGTTAATGGATAATCTTAAACTAATCAAACTTATCCTTACTTAATTAAGGGTAATTTGGACATTTTTACATTACCCCAACATTTTCTAACTAATATATCTATGAAACGTAAATGTATTAAATTACGAAAATTATACCAACGCAGAGCGTGGAGGGATAGAGTATGACATGGTGCATATGATGAATTCATGGGCGGACAATGATATTGAAATAGGGGAAATTGAACGGCTCAGATTGGTTCTCGCGGTTCTCGCGCTAACAACGGTTCTCAAATGAACTTCTCTCTCTCTCTCTCTCTCTATATATATATATATATATATATATATATATATATATGGGATGGTTCAAACGAGAACTGTTTTTCGTACGAGAACTGACCGCACCAATCTTAGCTCTTGATTAATATTAATCAATGGCTAAGATTTTTTGGCGGCTAATTAATGTTTCATTAATGACTCATTCATGACGCATTATGAGGGTTATTTCGGAAAAATCAAGCCTCGCAAATTAATGACGGCTCACCTGGACGCAATTTACGGTTGGGTAAATATATAAATTACCAAAATACCCCTATTAATGAGTCATTAAAGGCGTTAAAAAACAGTTCTCGTACGAAAAACATTTCTCGTTTGAATTTTTGCATATGTATATATATATATATATATATATATATATATGCAAAAGTTCAAACGAGAGCTATTTTTCTTACGAGAACTGTTTTTAACGTCATTAATGACTTATTAATAGGGGTATTTTGGTAATTTATATACTTACCCAACGTGAATTGCGTCTAGGTGAGTCGTCATTAATTTGTCAGACTTGATTTTTCAGAAATAACCCTCATTAATGTGTCCTTAATGAAGCATTAATGTGTCATTAATGAAACATTAATGAGCAGCCAAAAAATATTAGCCATTGATTAGATTTAATCAATGGTTAAGATTTCTTCTCGCAGTTCTCATACGAAAAATTATTCTTGTTTGAACTATCCCATATATATATATAGGCAAAAGTTCAAACGAGAACTGTTTTTCGTACGAGAACTGCGAGAACCAATATGAGCCGTCCAATTTCCCCTCCTTTAATGTCATTGCCCACCCATGAATTCCTCACATGCACTCTGCCACACTTGATCCCCTCCACGCTCTCCATCCATGGACTTCCCATATCCAAGGAACGGCTGAGATTGGTTCTCGCGGTTCTCGTACGAAAAACAGTTCTCGTTTGAACCCTCCCCTATATATATATATAAGTAATTTTAATGTCAAATAGTTATTTGACTGTAATGAAATTTAAAGATAGTGAATAAAGTTTAATTCATTTTTATACAAGTTAAGGGGTGCGAAGAACACACTTGTATAATATGAATTTGATCTCGTTATGATAAATGGCAGAGGTCAAGGGGGTTGTGCCCCCTTGCGTGCAGGGTCCTAGGGGCAGTGCTTTGCATCAAAGTTGATTTGTATTCATTCGGAGTACCAGTAAATTGGTTTTTCCTTCAACTCTCGGTTATCAATTGCCATTAAATACACTTAGTTATATTTACTCAGATCATATGTATTTGGTCTTCTTCTGGAATTCGAAGTCTTCCTACCATCCAAAAACTTGGACGTTTTGATCTAGTGCCTTGCATCAAAGTTAATCTTGTAGAATCATCTCAATAGTTTGAATTTCGTAATACCCAAACACTAGTGTCAAAATATCAAATTGGGAAAGTGATTATCACAATTCTATAAAACATCTAAGATTATGTGATTCCAAAAACGTACTCTATTTTTATATAATTTCTAACATATATCGTTCTATTTAGTTAAGGGCTCGGACCTAAAGTTGTTAAGGGTCAATGACCTCATATTTTGTACATACATATGTTTCGTCATTCAATATAGGTGCTTGCAGAAAACTCAACATGTTTCCAGAATATTTTTCATGGAAAAGTAGAAAAGATGTTCAAATTGGGGTTTTTCAAAATTTTCATGTAAAACAAAATGTTCAGTTGCAACATAGAAAGAAATAAAATCAAAACATCAGTTTAGATACTTTATAAACTTATTTTGGTTATTATAGAATATTTGAGACGCGCGTTTTCATCCATCACCACATGCTTCAATTCAACTTCAGCCACTAGCGCTTATCTTCATCAACTTAATTCGTCACTTGTTGGCCGCTCTTGTTGTTTAGACATCACCACTGCTCAGCTAGTCATGTCCATCAGTCACCTACGCTACCGACCACTTTCATGTGTTGTCACTAGCTCCGTCACCAATATTGCAACCTTCATCTGCACAGGTCGCTGCTTGCTAGCTTCCTTGTTCAACGTTGGCCACCTTAACTGTGTTGGGTAAATCGGGTTATGTTCACGGGTTATTGGTTGGTCAAGAAGTCACATTGCCAAAATGACAGATTAGTGTTTGATATTGTTTTTTATTTTCATGCATTGTGACGCTAATTATATTTACAAGTGGTCACATCTTTTCTAAGTTAGCGGATGGATAATTTAGTCTTATTTTAATTTGTTAGCTTGTTTTTAGGATTCAAGAAGTGGTAGTATGGCATGTTTGTTTATAGTTGAAAGTTAGGAGTTAGTGGTAGTTAGCATATTAGTATTACGTTGTTTTTTCTTTATAATATGTACATTGCTTCCGTAGAAATTTGATCATAAGATTTGCTCCATTTCTCCTTGTATATTTTTTTACTCTATCGTGCTCCAACAAACTGGTCACCAATATCATACGTCATGAGCGACCTTCATCGTCCATCATCATCTTGCACATTCAATGTATAAGACCATGTGCATCCATCCCCCTCAATTATTGTCAAGTCAGCGTCATATCATTTTTTCTTACCACCCAACTTCTATAACTTTAAACCCACATAAATCCCCCTTTAACCACACACACACACACACACACACATATATATATATATATATATATATATATATATATATATATATATATATATATATATATATATATATATATATATTGTTAGGATCGAGACACCTAAAACCAGCGTTGGAATAATGCGGAAAACAGAAAATAAACGAACACGAGATTTAACGTGGTTCGGTCCAAACACGACCTACGTCCACGGGCAGGAACATAGACTTATTTATTATGACTCTAGAGATATTTCGATGTACACATGACTTGACCCCTAGCCTTGATATTTATAGGCAACAAACTAGAATGCTAATCTATCTCTAAATCAAATACATAGAGATAACCATGAATTAACCTCGGCCGTATATCGCAATCCTTATCTCAAACTCAAGATAAGGATAAACATTAATCTATTTTGATTTCAAAATATAACTCCATGATATGCTGCATTCTCACCCGACGTCGCACCAAATTCAATTAATTAATCCATGCATGAATTAATTCAATTCCATGCATAACTAATCAATTCACACGTCATTATCTCCATGCAAACCATGCATATGTTAATTTCCGAAATTCAAACCGTTTATCACCGAGCAACCATTCTAGTTCCAAATACCAAACCGCTAATCAACTCACACCCAACATATATATATATATATATATATATATATATATAGGGGCGGGTTCCATTAAGAACCGATTTTAGTGCGAGAACCAATTTTAGCCGTTGATTTGATAAGTGGAATTCATGAATGTAGAGCGTGGGGGGATCGAGTGTGGCAGGGTGTATGTGAGGAATTCATGGGTGGGCAATGGCATTGAAAGAGGGAGAATTAGACGGCTCAGATTGGTTCTCGCGGTTCTCGCATTAAAAATGGTTCTCGATGGAACTTCTTCATATATATATAGACAAAAGTTCATGCGAGAACCGTTGTTAGCGCGAGAACCAATCTAAGCCGTCCAATTTTCCCTCCTTCAATGTCATTGCCCACCCATGAATTCCTCATATGCACCCTGCCACACCTCATCCCTCCACGCTCTCCATCCATGATACTTCTCATATCCAAGGAACGGCCGAGATTGGTTCTCGCGGTTCTCGCACTAACAACGGTTCTCGCATGAACCCTCCCCTATATATATATATATATATATATATATATATATATATATATATATATATATATATATATATATATATATATATATATATATATATAGACAAAAGTTCATGCGAGGTTCTCGCACTAACAACGGTTCTCGAATTAACCCTCCCCTATATATATATATATATATATATATATATATATATATATATATATATATATATATATATATATATGGACACACAGACACACACATAGTCGCACACACAAAAATACCCGACGTGAATACAAACCAGCTGGGACGGGTTAAGGGGGTGGGGGCGATGGTGTATAGGGTGGTCACACACCAACCAGCTATCTTACACCTAGTTTTAAAAGTTACTTTCAAGTTTTTTCTTCCGAATATAACTAATACATTATTCTTTCAAAACAAAATACTATCGGTTCCAAAAAGCTACTTACCAAACACACCAATCAATTTGGAATTTTTTCCACGGGAGCTTCCAACAATTAAAATACATAGTTTTTAATCCTTTTTTTTATTAATATTTGGCATTATTTGGTTTTGAAACTACACCCATATTTATAGACTTAACTAATAGTAAATGCTTTATTCCGAAGATAGTTCTATAAGCGATGAAATATGCAAATCAACGTTAGACAATATATCTAATCATCCATCACTTCGAAAATGCAGGAGCTAGCTTTAACCACTTATGAATGTGCCTACAAAAGTGCTTGTTAGATGAATTTAGAGGCTTTATATGAACGGGTAACTTTATATAAACAGGTGGGCCTCATATGAACGGCTAATAGTTAGATTTTTTATTCAATTTTTATATATTTATATAAACAAATATTTTTTAATACTATGATTGTTACATCAGTAACCAAAACAGAAAATGGGCAATAAAATAGTATTATTACTTCAATAAACAAAAGTTTTCATATATTACTATAAAGAATCATAACATTATGTATATATCTAGAAGATAAACACCGGTAAACGAAATACATTATGATATCTATATGATAGTTATTTGTCGAGTGAATTTCGTATTACTTTATCTAGGTTATCTGAACTCGACCAAAAACTCGAACTGGAATATCGAACCAACCACTATTACGATCTAAAAACTCGAACTTGTGAACTGGAATCTTGAACTGGAAAGTCAACTTGTGAACTGAAAACATGATCTAAAAAAGCTCGAACTTGACGAACTGAAAACACGAACCGGTGAACTGAAAACTCGAACTTGTGAACTGGAATCTCGAACTGGAAACACGCACTTGTGAACTGTAACTCAAACCACAATCTGAAACATCTGAAAACTCGAGTAAGAGATCAGAACCTCAAACCACGATCTCGAACCACGATCACGAACCACCTGAAAACTCGAACAGGGATCTAATACTCGAACAAGGACTCAAACAGGGATCTATCACTCTTACCACAATCTGAACTGAAACCAAGATCCGAAGCTTGAACACGGATCTGAAAACTCGGACCACGATCTGAACTAAAACAAGTTCCATAGCTTGAACTGGGATCTGAAACTCGAACCACGAAACTCTCGATCTGGAACTTCTGAAACTCTTGATCTGAACTAAAACGAACATTCTTTACATGACTTTCAAACATAAAAGGAAAAAACGAAAGATGAAGGAGGAGGTTCTCCGAGCGGCGGCGGCTGAAATTAGGGTTTTCTGGGGGAGCGCTGAAGATAGAGAGAGCTGTGGGTTTAAAATGTTGATTTTTTGAATAATGAACAACTATGATTAATTACAGTAAATTCCTTAAGTATAATATGTTCAAATGAAAATAATAATGACATATAACATTTACAAAGAATGTTCCTAGAAAGAAACTTTAATAATAGGAAAAGCTATTAAATTCAAACTCACAAAAGTAAAATTTTCAATTCTAATCTATATTACTATATAACTCATTTAACATTTTCTTTCCTCTTACACTTAAAACTTTTTAAAATTCAATCAACAATACATCATAACCCTTCTTTTTATATAAATTAATCTAATCCACTCAATCTTTAACAATTTCACTCTTCTAATTTACTCTAACTTTTTATTCATTTAAGATGTATTCTCCCACTAACAAATTCTCTCAACATAATTTCCAAAATCTTATTAACTTCTCTCTTCTTATTTCATAAATATAATTTTTTTTATTTTAATGTTATTTAAAATCAATAAAATAGCTTAAACCAATATAAGAAATATTAAAAAAAGGACATTGTGCTATTTTTTCCATGATATTGAATATTACGAATAATATATCATTATTGTAACACCCCAAAATGGGGCCTAGCTGTAAACTGTTGTACATGTAGCTTTATGGTTTGTACATTGACCTTAATTGGTGTTTTGTTGTTAATTATAGTATACTTGTTGTTAAATGGTGTTTTATGTGTTAACTGGTGTTAATTGTGGATAAAATGTGGTAATGTGAAAAGTGTCATAAGTTGACCAAGTCGGTGTTTTATTGAACGGTTTTAGATAATGGTTCCAAAAATACCTCCGTTACTTGAAACGGATAAACCTAAGTCGCGTTTTAAGTTGAATAGGGGAATAAAATACCCGAGATGGGGTATTGACCATTTAAGTCGGCCTTTGACTCTTTCTTATCCCCTGGATAAACTAAAACACACATACAACACATACTACACACATATAAACACCTACACACCAAACCTTTGATCTTTTGAGAAGGAAATCAAGAAGAAAGTTGCTGATTGTGGTTTCTTTAACTGATTTCAGAAGCAATCCAGCTATCGTCATCTATCTTGTAAGTATTTTTGAAGCTTAAACCTAGTTCATGAACTTGATGAAGAAGATGACCCATTTGTTGATTAAATTGGGTTGTAAGATGTGTTTTGTTGTTAGTTTGTGTCAAGTTTATGTTAGTAAGTTCATATGTGGATTAGAGATGATGTATAAACGCTTGAATACGGATTCAAGTCGATTTTTGAGTAAAAACGTGTAAAACAGTGGATGTGCTCGAACAGAGCAAGAATACATTGTACAGTGGTCCTTGCGGTCGCAGGGGAAAAGCCTTGCAGTTGCAAGGGGGTCTGAAGTTCCTTACGGTCGCAGGCGTTGGGTCTTGCGGTCGTAAGGAGGTCGTATTATGGTTTACCGCCTACGGGTGAAGGAATGAAGCCTACGGGCATAGGTACATAACCTGCAGCCGTAGGTACCCTAAGAACATCCTTTGCGGTCGTAGGGATGATCCCTTGCGGCCATAAGAGTGGGTGAATTGGGAAGAACCCTTGCGGCCGCAAGGAGATCCCTTGCGGTCGTAAGGATGGGTTTAAAATGGCCCTTGCGGCCGTAAGGAAACCCCTTGCGGTCGCAAGCAAGGGTCTTACGCTGACAGCTTTGTAGCCTTGTGTTTTAAGCTTCATTGGTTATTGTTGATTGGTTAATTAAGTTTGAACCTATTGTGTTAGGTGATTCGGAGGACTCTAGGGATTCCCGACATTATATCTGCCTCTTGTAATCTCGAGGTGAGTACCGGTTTTCCCATGAGGCTCAGTAAGTAGAGTTGTCTGTGGTTAGTTGAAATAAGTCGTTGATGTTGTACACATGCGTATATGAGGTACTGCGTCTTCTCAGCACCATGTTGAGGGCCCGCGGCCCGATCTTGATTATGCAGCGTATGTTAGGCGTATAGAAGAGGAGCTCCAATTAACAAATGAGTTGTTGCTTGAAGCATTGAAGGGAAAGAAACAGAAGCGATGTTCGTATAAGAAGTTCCTTACTTGTGGACCAAAGGAGTTTGAGGGTAGTGATAATCCCTCAGATACCGTACGTTGGTTACGAGAGACGGATCAAGTCTTCGAGTCGTGTTAGATTAGATGTTGCATTTTTACGGTTTTATTTTTCTGATTCCAAACTCATATACCAACAAATCTGTTTTATTAAAACCAAAAATTAACTACAAAACCTCAACACAAGTCTGCAAGAAACAGACTAAAACAAACACCACAAACTTAGAGTGATTTAGTTGTGGAAAAGTTTTTCTAGTTTTCTTTTAAAGCAGTTGAAGTTTTATTTGTTAGACATATGAAAAATGCGTTTAGATTAAATGTGTGAGTTTTCTTTTTTCATAGAAAACATGTTTCGATATAGTATTTTTCTACAATATATAAAGGTAATACAACCCCCTCACATATACTGATCATAGTTTAATAGTTACCACCATGTATATGGCACAACCTATAATCCGACTATCACTACCACCCACAATAAACTTATGTAAGGCGTGCTCTCTCTCTCTCTCTCTCTCTCTCTCTCTCTCTCTCTCTCCCTCTTCTCTCTCTATCACTCTCAGTGTGTGTGTGTGTGTTATTTCTATTTTCCATGAAACTCGCTTCTAATACTATTAATGACTTATTAATAAGAGTATTTTGGTTATTTATTTATTTACCTTACCGTAAATGATATCCAGATCGATGATTGACTTAATTTTTTCAAAATACCCTGCATTAATGAGCTCGTTAATATATCATTAGAATTCTTAGTTATTGATTTATTTTAATCAATGATTAAGATTTGTGCACACATTCTAGTACGTACAGAAAAAAATCTCATTTAAACCATCCCATTTATGTTTGTGGGTGTGTGTGTGTGTGGAACTTTAACTATCAAACAAATGGCTTATATGCACTTAGTATCAAAAGACTATTGCTAAGGTGCACAAAAAATCTTATTATCTTACCAAGAAATAAACTATGTACGTTATCTTTGAAGTTACAACTCAAAATAATATATAAGAAATGTTGCATTCTCTAATTATATATATATATATATATAACAAAAATCAGGAAGATGAACAGTGAATTTTTTATCTTCTTCTGCAATGAACAAATATATAAATTTTTTTCTGTCCTAGAAATTCCATCTTCATCACATGGCCCAATGGTTAACTCATATTTTGTCATGGCTTCCATCCAGTGTTCGAACCTAGCCATCCTATATTTACATTCTTTTCTTCTTTTTAAACTTTTGATTTAATTAATTAATAAAAAACTTATTATCTTTTGATTCTAACTTAATTAATAAGTCGATTGTATTTTTTTTTATTGTTTCAGCTATCTTTGTATTTAGATTAAGTTACTATTTTTATTTTAACAAAACTAAAGTGCACCTTCTGTTTAGACTAAATAATATGAAAAAAATTCTATTCCTATTCTTTAAATATATAATATATATTTTTATGACTCCTATTACTAATCTTCTAATATATATAAAAGATTAATTTGAAAAAAATTATTATACGATCTGAACCCTTTATTTAATAAAAGATTAAATCTTAGCCGTTAATTTCTTTAATTCTAAAATTTTGATTTTAACTTTTTAGATTCAAACTAATTTAAATTAGATAAACATACAAGTATATTTAAAATAATTATATTATTATTGTAATACGTATATCTTCTAATATATATTAGATAATGTTTTGGAATTGTAAAATATTTCTTACAATCAAATTTGGGAATTGCTTGGAATGTTATTAAAATTATAAAATAAATTTTTAAATATTAACTAAAAAGATTAAATTAAAAATAAATTTTTAAATATTAATTTAAAAGATAATAATTGGATAACTTTTAAATGGTAATGCAAATTATTATAATACGTTATTTTAAATAGTAGTAATTTTGATTTAAAATAAATTTAATTTGCCTTAGAGGGATCATCCACTTCAAATTTTTTATGCACTACATTAATTTAGACATAAATATTTAAGTTCTTGATCATCATCTACGGTTATTATATGATACAAACTTTATCGTGATTAAATTGTATATTATTTTTAAATTTATCATTAAATTACTTTTATATGTCAAATAACTTTAATTTAAATTATTTTAGTTTTCAAGAAAGTCTCTTATTGTGTTTTTTTCGTCAGTACAAAACAAAATATATATTTAAATAAACAGATATAAAACAATAATGTTATGATTATCCGTGTGATTACACGGACATTTAAACTAGTTTTTTAATATACCGCTATTTTTGTTACTATTCTTATTTTCATTATTAATTTGTTTTATATAATGATTACTCTAATGTATTTTATAGGGTTTAGTTATAAAAAGTGTATTGAATTTGTCACTTTTTGCTATTGTGTATATCCAATTTTCAGAACTACCATTTAGTGTATCATTATTTTCAAAACTACCCTTTTATGCATCAAGAAACCTCTTGTCTAGGTTGCCAGTTTTCCTTTTCATTTTTCATTTATTTTTCTCTCTCTAAAATCCATGTCAGATGCCATGTCATTATTTTTGAAGAAAATAAATGTTAAAATATGAACATGAAGATCACTATGAAGAACACCATGAACATTATAAAGAACACGAGCAGATGTTGCCAAATCGATCTAGAATTCCAAGCCATTAGCATGTACGGATCTGGAATTCAAACCAAAAACTCTAAAGATGAAAACCCTAAGATTGAAATCTGAACCAAGAACCAAGAAAACGAACATAAACATAATCGATGTACAGAAACTCTAAAAACGAACTCTAAAAATGAAAACCCTAATCGATGTACAAATACAGATCTAACTTCACAAACATAAACATAATCGATGTACAAAAACACATGAGTTGCGATTTACAGAAACCCTAATCGATGTACAGAAACCTAATCTATTAGAATCGAGTGACAGATGTAGAAATCCTATTCGAAACTTACTTGTGAATAAACCCTTGCAGATCTCCAACAATGGTGGTGGTGGTTGTGGTGCCTTGTCGGACGATATCAAAAACCCCAATGGTTGGGATCTGTTCAAAAACCATCTGGAGCCATTGAAGAACCGTAATCGATGAACCCTAAATCTGGAGCCATTGAAGAACCCTAATTTGGAGCCATTGAACAGATGCCATACGCAGCCCTAATCGCCAATCTGTGAAGAACCCTTCGAATTTTGTACAAATGATGATGAAGCAGAGGTGGAAGGAGGTGGGGAGGTGGTTGTGGGTGGCGCTGGAGGAAGGGTTGAAGGAGGCGGAGGTGAAGGGCTATGATGAAACAAATGATGATCAATGTAGTCCCTTAATTGTTTTGTTTTATTATTATTATTATTATTATTATTATATTTTCAATTATTTTTAAACAAGGATTATACATGTCAGCTCCAAATCAGATGTCACCTCAGCAAAACCTACGCCACATCAGCGTTACCTGTTGAACAGGTAACCGAATACATAAAATGGTAGTTTTGGTAAGTTGGATACACTAAATGGTAGTTTTTAAAATTTGATATACACAATAGCAAAAAGTGACAAGTTCAATACACTTTTTATAACTAAACCCTATTTTATATCATGTTTTCGTATATATCTAAATTGAATATATTCATAGCTAAAATAAGATAATTCATGTTTTTTAGATAGATAAAATATTAAAAATTAATTTTGGCAAAAAAAATGATTCCACCAATGCTACAAACTAATAAAATGTATACATGTTATATCCCGTAGCGAAGCACGGGTGAGAAGATCTCGTTAACACCAAATAATACTTCACAACAGTTTGTTGTAAAATTAGGTACGTATTTTTCTAATCTCGTGAAATTAGCGACTTATAATTACGTACAATTTTTGTTATTAATATGCAGAATAGTTTGTTCCAAAATTAGGTATAAAATGCGACAGGATCCTACATGTGTTGGTTTAGATGGTGTATAACTTTCTATTACACAATAGTTTTAAGAGTGCGATTTGATTATTCTAGTAAAATATTTGCATGTTTGGACGGGTCTCTAAACCAATTTTAAAAATAACATATAATGCTTTTACACTTAATTACACGTTATAAATTTAAGGTTCCGTAATTATATGTACTCCTATACTCTTTAAACTAGTATAAAATAAATACAAATCCAGTTGAAAATAATATCATATAGATATATATACTTTAAAGTTTAAACCCCAATTCATCGCCTTAAAATAAAAAATACCCATGCTTTTGTTATGTGTGTGTTATTGTTTCTTTCTTTAACATATTGCTTTGTGTTTGGTTGCAGATAATATAATGATGAATGAATTGAATAAACAAGGTAATGAATATAGGTGATAAAATTGGATGATTAATTGCATCCTATTGTGATGTTTGTTTTAAATATGAAATGAAATGAGTCATTTAATTAAATTGTCTTTATACATATAATAAAGATCCTATTAAAATAATCATTACATACATGATACAACATTTTTAGAGAAAAAGAAAATATTTAGTTTATTAATCTATTTTTATTTGAAAATAATATCTTCTTTATAAAAATTGCATATAGTATACACTCATTCAAATATGTATTTAATTTATTCTTAATTAGTTAATATTTTAACAAAAGTGTGTAGATTAATAATTTATTAGATAGAAAGATTAATCATAAAAAGATTAAAAAATTAGTTAAAGATCATTATATAAAATATCCTCTTTAGTAAGTTTAATAAATACCTAAAATATTTTTGTTAATGTTAGTAAAAAGCTATAAAAAATTATAGTAAGTATTAAATTCATTTAATTTCATGATAGAATGAGAAAAGAAACATCCCTCTCTCATATAATGAAATGGAAGAAATATGCAATTGTTCATTTCATTCCTACATGAACAATAAAAAGTTTTTTCTATTATGACAGAATGACTTATTTTATTCTCTCTCACAATCATTACCTATACTGTCAATTTGCAAAGTAAACAGGTAACTTATCATGATATTTTTAGGGATGTTTTAGTAATTTAACAAAATATCATGAGAATTTGGTTTTCTCATGATATTTTCAAGGCTTTAGCATATGAGTTCTTTGATGCTATCATTACATTACATATATACTCTAGCCATATAATAATTTCTAACTAATATTATTATTATTATTTTTTCAATCTTATAATTTTTCTTAAAATGGTAGATTATTATGTTATATATTTTTTTAATCTTTTTTCTCCTTAATTGTTAAGTAAATTAAGGCCCATTAAGTTTTATATATATATATATATATATATATATATATATATATATATATATATATATATATATGGGAAGGTTCATGCGAGAACATTTGTTAGTGCGAGAACCACGAGAACCAATCTCAACCGTTCCTTGGATATGGGAAATTTCATGGATGGTGAGCGTGGAGGGATATAGTGTGGCAGGGTGCATGTGAGGAATTCATGGGTGGTCAATGACATTGAAGGAGGTGAAATTTGACGGCTCAAATTGGTTCTCGCACTAATAATGGTTCTCGCATGAACTTTTTCCTATATATATAGGGGATGGTTCAAATGAGAACTGTTTTTTGTACGAGAACCACGAGAACTAATCTCAACCGTTCCTTGGATATGGGAAGTTCATGGATGGAGAGTGTGGAGGGGATCAAGTGTGGCAGGGTGTATGTGAGGAATTCATGGGTGGGCAATGACATTAAAGAAGGGGGAATTGGACGGCTCAGATTGGTTCTCGTAGTTCTCGTACGAAAAACAGTTCTCGTTTGAACATTTACCTATATATATATATTAGCATACTATTATTCCTCAAAGTAAATTTGCATCAAATTTCCCTTTTTTTTAAATAATCTATAGTAATTTTAAATAATTTAATATAACAAAACTAAAAACCAATAATCATAAAGTAAAATTGTCTAGACTCACTCATGATCTACAAAATCCAGAAAATTTGCTTTTAGCATACTGTTATTTCTAAAAAAAAATTGCATCGAATTTACCTTTTTTAAATAATTTTGTAGTAACTTTAAATAATTTAATATAATAAAAACTAAAAAACAATAAATTAAAAGGTAAAATTGTCTAGACTCACACTCATGATTTAAAAAAAATTCAAAAACCATTTAAACAAATATTTTTTCTAGGTTAAGAATAAGGTTTAATTTATTAGCATAGATAATATATTTTTTTCATTAATATCAATATTAGTTGCTATTCATTATTTAGTATAGTATTATATAATCTCTGGTCGACGGGTGTTTGTGATATTATCAGACATTTTAAAATTAATTGAGTAAATAGTGGTTAATTTTTATAGTTGTTTTATTGATGTCGTTAAGTTTTAATTACTTAAGAATTGTTCATACTAATTAAAAATATAGAAAACCACGTGGCCTTTAACTTTTAAAGTTTGAATAACTTTTGTGTAACAATAGTAAAACTTGGTTACCATGAAATATTGTTTATTCTAAAGAAATAACTATATACATGTAAGAAGCGAATGTATTAATCTACTTTCTCCCGTCGCATCGTGCGGGCCAGTGGCGGATTTAGAAATTTATTTGAGAGTATGCACTGTATAAAGGTTTAACTTAGAGGGTAAACACATCTACTGTTTTTACTTAAAAAAAATTTTGTTTTAAAAATATAACACTAGGAATTTTGTTTAAGCACACAAGTCCGCCACTGGTGCGGGCAATGTAAAACTTGTTGATATCAAATAATATCTTAAGGTTTAAGGATTAATTTTGTTTAAGTATTAATTAATAACCTAATGGATCGTGCTAACTGCTAAGCATGATGTAGTTGACTAAAAACATACTTTTGATTGGTCAGAGAGGAATTCGGCTCAAGTCGCTGCTAGGGTCGGCTCAACCCAAGACTCCAAGTCAAAGACTGAGAAAACAAGAAGCTTGCTTATTCAAATTTCGTTTTATATGAAGCTATAAACCTTTCATGAAACTTATCTAATAATTTAGAATTACTAATCATGTGTGGATTATTGAATTTTCTGGTTCATAAGTCTTTTTAAGAATCTGATAAATCCATAAGTCAATTTTTTAAAGCTTATAAGTTTATTATCTTTTCATCAAACTCTGTAGATTGAATGATTATATAGATGAAAATGAAGATTGAGTTATATAAAATAACTACTTCAATCGGTTAAATTATGTAAAATTCTATTAACTGCATATTATATATTAGATTAAATGTTCGTATAATATGCATGTTAGTTTAAAAAATTGATAAAAGGATATTATATAATTACAGAACTTGAATGAAATGAGAATTAAAAAAATAACAATAAAACAGCGTCAACACTTAGTCCCGGTGGAAATATTGAAGCAAGGGTCTATCATGATATGAATAGACTTGATTGTATTTTGTAATAGTCATCGATCATTATTATAAAATTAGAGACCATAAGGTTAAGAGTTCATTGGTTACAATTAAAAGAATTATAAAATATTTAGAATGATAAAACCAAGAATTTGGTTAAATGTGATATTTTAGTGTAAATATGATATTTGTAAATTAAGGTGTATAAAATACGATATTTAGTGTTTAAAGACATATTTGAAATTATATTTAAATAATTAATGTCAAAATTGAATACCGAGAAAAGTCAAAATTAAATTTTAACTTTTAATAAAATGAATAACTAAGATTTAATAATTAAATATATTTTTTAAATTTAATGGCTAGGAATTCTAATAATATAATTAAAATTAACTTTTTATTTTTATATTAAAAGATTAATACATGAAATAGAGACGACCATAAAAAATGTGAAATATTTGATTGGATTCGTGTTTTCAAATAAATTGGGTGTATCTTGCTAAAAACTTTTTAGTTGACCAAAAACGTACTTTTGATTGGTCGAAAATAATATTAGCAGTACCTATTATCTATATAATTAACTAGTTTATTGCCTCGTGCAAACACGGGTATTTCGAAAGTGTATTTGAGATATTAAAATTTTCAAATAAAAATAATGCAATAAATGAAATAACACTGTAAACTTACATATGTCATAATGCTTAACAAAAAAATAACTAAATTTTTTGAAGCACTTTTTTGTAGACCATATTGTTATTTTGTTTGTAACATTACCACTGTTATCACAAATTAAAACTTTTAATCTTTTTTCACTTTTAACACGTGAGACGACAACATACAATTGACCATGTTTAAACATAAGTTCCTGAGGAATAAACCAACTTTTGAAAGTGACTATCCTTGACTTTTGTTAATCGTCATAGCAAAACAAATCATCAGAAGAAATTGTCTTCTTTAGCTAACTACCTACACTAATAATATAGTTTTATGACCATCAAGAACACATATCTTTACATCTCTGAATTTAAAGTTTTTAAATATATAATCTTTTAATGATACATCTTATTTTGAACCATATTTATAAAAAATTTCATACATCTTTCTAATAAGATTGAAAATACGTCAAAATCAATAACTAAACACTTTGAATAGCATATGTAAGTTGACCACTCAACTCATCACTATAATCCCAACAAATCTACTCAACTCACTACTATTAGTGGATTTCAAAAAATTAAGAATATACTAATTTAAAAAAAGTATCATATTACAATAAAATTTATACCAAAACGTAGATAAAAATGAGACGGTCGTAAATATATAATTATTTTTTCTCTAAACAAAATATTTGAAAAGTTACTAACAATAATTTATAAAAAGCTTATAATTAATTACATTAATATACAATTTTTATATAACCCCCTCATATTTTCTTAAAAACCCCTCACATGTTTTATAAAAGTCCCTCATAATTTTCATCCAGCTTCCTCTTTATTGATTTCAAAATTGAATTCCGATCGACATTAACTTTTCTAAAATTGTTTTAAGAATTGATTAATTTTGAAATTAAAAGTTATGATTGGTTGATTGAGACTCAATTTATGGTTATTTTTAGAAAATTTGCATGTCTTTTATATAGATATATAGATTCCTAAACTAAAATCATTATTTATTTCAATTTTTAATTTTAACCCTCAAATTTACTTTTTTCATCATACACCCTTAACCAATTTTCAATTTTATCCTTCAAAATTTTTTTATTATACAACCTTAACCCAAGTAAATGAATATTCAAATTAAGTCATTAACTTTTAATTTTAACCCTCAATTTTTTTTGTTATACACCTTTAAGTTTATATATATTACATTTGATCTAATACTTCATTTCGATTTTTCAATTCAACCCTTAATAAATTTTTACTTTTTACCCTTCAGTTTATATATGCTACTTTTGATCTTATAAAAAGTACCAACTAATGTAGCTCATGTACGTAATGTAATCAGCAAATACAGTATATGCATGTTAACCTAAATATTTTCTACGTATTCTAACTTTGAACAACTATCTTATGTATTATATCATATATAAATTAAATTATTAAGAGCATAATTATTTAAATATCACCGGACGCAACACGTGAGCTTGATCCCTTGTAATATATCAATTCAAACAACGTTCTAATAATAAAATTAAATAATACACACCTCTATACATATATATATAATATAGAGAAATGTTCAATATAGTTCATACTTAATGTATAGTCCCAAGGAACTAATCTTAGCCTTTGGATCAGCCTCATCATTGGTCCAGATTGAATTTTGAAAATTTGGGCGGAGTGATATTTTCGTATTTAATATGTAATGATTTTACAATCACATGTGATTGTATAATGAATCAAATGTGATTGTATATTAAATCACATGTGATTGAATATTAAAATTCAGGACTATGTTTTTTATATAGACTATATTAAACACAACTCTAATAATATAATGTGAAGCATGTGTCAATACCAAACACACGCGGCCATCTCCCAATCGAGACTTCCATGAAATTAAGACATACAAAATTATATTACGTCGAAATTAATTAATTAAAGTCACTAATTTCAAATGCAGTAACTACTACTGATTAACGACTTTTATAAATTGAAATGATGTTTTTATAGACTCTTGAATTCTTGATACTTGTTGATGGAAGGAGTTGGTGAGAGTAGTTAAATAATTGTAAATTTTTATCACAAAGTATATATCTTATTATCTTAATTTACCCGAAATCAAACAATGACGTATATTTCTGAACCAGATTGAATCGGGACATATTTATAGAGATTCAAAATTGGTCTTTCACGTGAATAAAGTGCGGGAATCAAGTTTGAAGTTCGCTTGACGAGGATTTCTGAACTGGATCGAACTGTGATGTGTTTAGTGTTGGTTGTTTATTACAGGGGTGAGCATTATGAGTACCGAACATACCAAACCGTATGAGAACCGATACCTGTACTGGTACCGAGTTACATTTTTCGGTCCGGTACTCGGTACTTGAAATATTGTTAAATCGGTACACATGACTCAATATTCAAGACTAGTACCGAACCAACAAGATAAAATACGTACTCGTTACGGTATACGGTACCATCTTTAAAACAAATTCGGATTCAGTAAAATCGGTACCGGTACGGGTCCGGTACCATGCTTAGCCCTAGTTTATTGTATTCTTTTGCCATTTGTTCATGTTTTGTTGATCGGAAGTGTTAATCTTGTACTTGGTTTGTTTTGTTCTTTTAAGCATATTTATGAGAAACAATGTCATAAGCCCTAACAAAGAAGATGATTAGAATTACGTCTTATAAAACATAGCTATAAAAAGGAAAGAAAATAAATAAAAATGTATATATACACGAATATAGTTCACGTAAACTATTATATAAATAGTTAAAAATCACATCTTATAAAAATATATATTGTTACAAAATCAAAATGAAAACAATCATTAAAAACACATTAACGTAGTGTAAATAAATCATTATACAATGAAAACGATTGACTCTTATAAAAAAAAATGAATATGTTATTATTAAAAAAATAAAAATAAAATAGAAACACATCTATGTCTATTAGACTATTATCAGCAAAGGAGAGAAGAAAACGCCAAAAAGGGTTGAAGGGCTGAAACCCTAACCGTAAGGAACAAGTTAAGGGTGCCAGGGTACAATGTATATTGATGAAATTTGCCTACTAATATATACAATACATACATTCAATACAAGTAATTTGTACGCCAGAGAAAGTTTGACTCCACGAGGGTCGAACTTCCATGTGTAAACATTTATTTGGTAAAACTAATTGTCTTTGTATACTTGTTTATTCTTACGTCGTCGTATCGCAAGACACCATGACTTTGACTTTTAATTTTGTTGACCTTAGACTAGAATTGAAAGTCAATGACCCATCTCTACTCAATCTCACATCCCGTCCCGTAACAATGAATTGTGCACACCCAATAAATGACACCACGGTTTACTAGTATAATACTAAAAAATAGAAGCAAGCGAACGCCAAACACGAGGTCAAATTATGGTTTTTAAGAGACAAGTTGGTTCATGAAACTATGAAAGCTCTTTAGTTGCTTATCTTAAGACATTTGTTTCTAGCTTAATAAACTAGGGGCGTTCAAGAAAGGCCTATCTGAATAACCCGTCCGAATAAAACCCCTATAATAGTATAATAGAATATAAACTCAGGATCTTTATTTGGTAAAACTAATTGTCTTTGTATACTTGTTTTAAAAAAATTAACTTGTACATCTTACAGAAGATCTAGATACCATCATAGCGAGAGCCACAACATAGCGAGAGTTTCTGTTGAACCCATAAAGATCTAGATACCATCATATTCGTAACATTATCATCCTGTAACATGGTTGTAACAAATAATTTCTACCGATAAAACCACCTCGGTTTCGAAGAATAGTAAGGCCAGGAAAAATAATCTAAATTAAATTGAGAGGTATTCTTTTGACAAAGTAGATGTTACAACATTAACTTGCATGAAATCTCAAAAAAGAATGAACTAAAAGTGAAAATGGCAAAGATACAAGAGAAACAAGACTTGAGGCCTGGAAAACAACTCATTCCAACAGAGGTACAATAGCAGCCCATCCATCTAGAAATATGGAGTTTTATGGTCAAAGTTAGAATCACTAGAACATGCTTTCAAAATTAGAGCCACTAGAACATGCTTTGTACTTTTCTAATAATACAAGTTTTAATAACCCACAGAAGTTAATGCCGGTCCCTTTCATTCCAATAGAAAAGGCTAGAACTTGACTTTGTGCCTCATGTGAGTTGACTTCTAAAATCGACACTGAAGTTGTTTAAATTTTTGGCCTGGGACCGGATTTCATAAACTATTTGTGTTGGTACGTGTGTATGCATATACATATATGTAAATCTACACATGTAATACACACTCATAGATTTTTAGATATACATAACATATTGATGCCCAAAGCTCAGACAGTTGAGCTATGTAGACACCAAGAAGACTTCGACTTTTTTGAGTTTTAATTAATGTTGTCTAGTCATAACAGCTAAGCATTGGAGCAGTCTGTAAGGTTTCTTATTTATAGGCTGAAAGAGACATGTTCAAGGCATGATATAGAAAATGTGTCCAAATGTGCTGAAAAAAAAATCGTTTTTAGCAAATGGGCACTGGGCTACAGATTGGGCTTTTGTCAATTTTCCATAGATAATTGTTCTGTTTATTACGACTGTGAAAAGTGAAGACAATTTGTATTTAATAATCATGTAATTTTGGGTAAGAAGTAACAATCTAGGAGGTTGTATGCATTCAGAATGGACTTAAGGAAGCTGTTAACCTGTTACCAATTTGACATGTTAGTTAACCTTTTTAATTCCCATTTAATATAAAACACAACCCATATTGACCCATTCATTACTAAATGGGTCGAAATTTGACCCCTCTAGGAAATAGTCATCTTTACAAAAAGGAAAGGGTGCTTGTACCCATAGTGCACCTGCCTCTTCCTTAAATATTGTTTACTCATAGGATTCAGTTTTTTCCAATAATTATTGGAGAAAGAAAATGAAATACCTGAAGCTCAACTTATTGTCCCATAAGAACGGGAGGCTCAAACTGTAATGGCTTCACAAGCCAATTGCTAAACTGCGGGCTTTCTTTAAATACTTTCAAGGCTGAATTATATTCCTCAGCCTTCTCCTGTAGAGCAATTGAATGCATCAAACAAACAGAATGAGCTTCAAATTGTCAACTTACGGATTAATATGCTAAAGTGAACCATTCAAAGTATTACTTTTAGTTTCTGGTATGAGGTTTCCCTCAATGGAAAATTGGTGAAAGATCGACTCATTGACAAGAATAACTCTAACATTCTCTTCCTGGATAACAGAAAAGAAACGAAGTTAGATAAAGAATTGCAAATCACATAAAGGGGACTTAGAAGAACTCAAGACCGTAAATATTAACAACAAATTATTCTGTTGAGCTATGTACCAAGTCAGAAGTTGCAATTATTTTGGGACGTAGGGACACAAAGTTTCGATAAACATCTAAACAATGGATGTTAGCTTACTTGCATAAAGATGACTCTGAAGAGGGGTGCATTGCACCTTTTGCAGAGGTCCCCTGCTTTCGACCAGTGGTTCCAAGAATGACTTCATGCAGGCCAGACTTATTCCAGCTTATTGAATATCTGTAGTCGCTCTTCAAATAAGAGTAACTAATAATTAACTCACACTTAAACTCTACATTAAATAAATCTTACCCGCATGTTAAAGTGGATGCAGCAGTTTCAGCATGACGAAATACCTCAAGAGGTACTGAAGCTACAGAAAATAATGGCTGCAAGGTACAGAGGTACATAAACATTTATTGGAAAAATAGTACTGAGAATCTTGAAAATGACTTTCATGAAAAAATAAAAAGGATTATCTAAGCACCTTACAACCTTATTGACTTTAAAAGGACTGGTCAGTTTCTTTGATAATGGTAGGATTCTATCACTCAGAGCCCTTGTCAATTGCTCTTCGACTTCCTTATCAGAACAATCACGAGATTGCCCAACAGTTATTGATGAAATGTAAACTGGCTGTAAAAAGTGAGAAAGTAAAGCCCCTGCAACACATAAAATAGGCTTTCATTGAAATTATATTGTTGAAGACCATAATGACTAACAACTGTAATTGCTATCAGAAGCCTGTGAAGCTTTATTTAATAGATGCAACTCGTCCTTTCTTTGATCAAGGTTAGTAACCTCAAATTAAAATGGCAAGTATATTTTCAAAAAGAAATCTAACAGTTTACAAGGCTGTTAAAATGTGTCATCATCAATACTGGATACGAAAATAGTATATAATGAACCTTGTATGCCAACAATGTTCCAACGAGAAATCTTATCCGAACAACTCACTGACAAAGTTGCATCACCACGACCAGGTTTTCTTTGAACAGTGCCAATGACCTGTGAACAATCACCTAAAATTGATATCTGCTTAGTACACATATCTGATCAAGGAAAATTCACCAACTAACTATTAAATTTTATTGATTACTACACACATCTAATCAAGGAACATTCAACACTGACCAAAGTCAGCTAAACCGAAAAGGGGGAACCGGGAAGGTGGGCACAAAATTTTTGTTTTGCTGAAGATACGATATGGTCACAAGCAACACTATAAAATTACCATTGTTCTTCATGGATGACTCCAAGAATTCCTCCATAAGATCATTCAATTTGCTTGTTGATGATATTGAACAACCTTCTTTTAGTGAACTATTCAAGCAAGGGAAAAGCTGAGAATTGAGGGAGGCATCCCCACCTACAAGAAGTTAAATGCATGTGTTATATCATTGAACATACTATTCCAAATGCTTACAAACGATAAACTCGATGACAAGATAGGGAAATGAATGGTGAAATGGCAGACTGGCAGTCTTACAAGGCAACTGTGAGATGTATAAATGCAACTGCCAACCCGGTTTCATCTTGTATTTGCCACCACCAAAACCACCTGCCTCCAGGCAGAAAAGGGAGTCTGTGGCAGCAGTACCCGAAAACTGCACACTAACCTTTTGAATCTCCGAATAGAAGTACCTGAAAAATTCATAATGCATATTGTTCATCCTATATTTTGGATTATACAACTAAAATGTGTTTTGTTTCTCCCTTTCATTGCAGTGTATATTCAGTATCCAGTTTGAAATATTCAATTCAGGTAGGAAGGTGAGAATATCTAGAGATGGATTTGAGTTCTAGTTTGACAGATTTAATGTGCTTACTACCCAGCCTTCTATGCGTATATGCAAAATAGCGTGCAAAACAAACATCATATAAAGTGAATAGAGAGGAACACTACCAAACAGGCATCAACTACCACTAAAACGAATACTGTTTCTCAGCTCATATAAATGCTTATGTTTAATAAATATTCAGATATTGATGGTTTCGCAATGGGCCCATGGCAATTGGCAAAGATTGAATTTTCAATTTTAGGAAGATAGCATCTAAGTAATAATTAATTATTTCAATGAATAATATTGTAGTGAAAAACAAACATTCTGTTCTCAGAACATGGCTTGATGTTGGTGAATTCTGATACTTATAAAGAAAATATGAAGTGATATACTATTATTATAAGTGATTGAAGATGATTAACTTGAAAAAGGAAAGCAAGTAATAACAGATGAATAATATAACTTAGTAATTAGTATACAACAATCCAATTTCCAACCATCATCCAGTAATAGCTAATGACTAAATCAGTCAGTCTTCCACTTAGTACTCATATCATTACACAAATTCACAACATTGACATGTTTTCAACACGACCACTTCCAGAAGGCAGAAGCCCACTTTGATACAGCAAAATTCAACAAAATTTAGGCTACATTCTCATTTTGCAGTAAATGTTTTAACACTTCAGATTTTGCACACTTTTTACTCCAAAGTTATATAAATCTGGAGTTAATGATTGTGTATTTAACTAGGAATGCCAAATTGTATCTCTGCTCTTGAAAGGTTGTTTTTAAAAACATAGTTCCACTTTAAACATTTATGATATATATCGTTTAGAGGCTATGAATGCATTAACCTGTATACCCTATGAATGTCTTATGTTTTAACAACGTTGTTACTGAAGACACAAAACAGATATGTAAAAAGTAACAAAAATAAAATAAAAATAAGGATACACTTAAAATTAAAAGAATCCACAGTTCCACACACCTCAGTAAAGCTCTTCTAGCTACAATTTCAGCATGAGAATCATTCAAAACATCGCCACGAACACTAAGACGCGAACGCCCAATGCACTTAGTTCCTGTCCCCAATGCAACCACTTTCAATTCTGCAAATTCACGAAATCAATTAATCAATTCAGGCGATACGTCGATTCCCTAAAATTTCGTACTTCAAGTAAATCTTCAACTAAAAATCACTCTTTTATTGATAATAGAAAGTCTATTGCAGCAATTCTAAGTTTTCCGGAGAATTGAAGAGCAGAAGCAAGACCTTGGGCGGGGGAAGAAGTGAGGAATGCGGCCAATACGGTGACTTCACGGCCTTGAGGTTTTCCTTTCTTTGGGAGACGGTTGTACGCCGAGAAAACGGTCTGTGAGACCTTCTCTCCCCATTGTTTCTTCTCCGGCGACGGTGAACTCATTGGTGCTGCGGGTAGATGGAGGGAAATGAAGGGCAATGGTGTGGATAATTGTTGATAGAGTTTGAAGAATCTTATATATATGGAGCGAACTACAGAAATGGTGCCTCTAGTATTTTCAGCAATCAGGTATTATTGTCCTTGAAGAAAAAGTTTTGCCATTTTAGTCCTTGAATTAATAAATTTCGACATCTTTCATTTTAAAAAGTTATCATTTTTTTTTTGAAAAGCATCAACTTTATTAGAATAATGTAACATTCTGAAAATGGGCCTAGTAGTACTTAGTTGTACTTCATGCTCAAAGGGTTGTACCATGACTTTAATTATGAGTAGTAGTGATTAAATAAATATTTTGTTAGTTAAAGTGGATACATGAGGGGTTATATGAAAGGAAGGGTTAATAAGTAAAAGTAATAAAATGTTAAATGGTTCCATGTAATGATTCCGTAGATGTCCCCGTTAGTTGAAACGGGTAATCCTAAGTTATGTTTTAAGTTGAATAGGAGAACAAAATACCGTGTGGGGTATTAGACCTTAAGTCGGTCTAAGTCTTTAAGACTTATCTTCTTTCCCAAAACACACACATACGTACGCATACACACACTCGTTTCTTTGGATTTTGAAGAGAAATCAAGAAGGGGAAAGGATTGGCAAGTGATTTCAATATCAAACCAAGCTCCGATCTGCTGTGTACTCACAGATTTGTAAGTGTTCTTGAGCTCCAAATCTAGTTTTGGGTTTGTATATAATAAACCCCAAATTGAAGGATTAAATGGTGTTTTGATGTGGGTTTTTGTACAAAAGGTGTTAGTCAACTTCTATAGATGTTAAATAAAGTATATAAACGATTGAGGTTGAGTTTTAGTTGATTTGGGTGTCAAAACGCGGGTTTGCAGGTCTGTACACGAACAGGGACGAAGCCTGTTGTTCGTGGTTTCTCTACGGGCGTAGAGGATAATCTCTACGGCCGTAGGACTCTTTTGTGTTCTCTACGGCCGTATGGTAGAGCCTCTACGGTCGTAGGGAGGTGTTTTGTGTGGTTCGCAGAAGGAGCAAGCTCTACGGGCGTAGGGTTTAGGGCTTACGGTTGTAGAGATGTATTGTGAAGTGTTCTACGGCCGTAGAACAAATCCTTTACGGCCGTAGGGGTCTATTTTGTGCAGTAGGCTGTGTTGTGCTGTTTTTCGATGTTCTGTTATACGGGACGCTGGTTTAGGGCTCTAAGTAGTTTAAAGACATCATTAGGTATATCATATGAGTTTTATTAGTAGATGTACTAGTGTGAAGTGTTTAAACATGAGTATTATCTTATAGGTGAATCGTATGACTCTGAAGAAGAAGACGATCGCGATATTTGCTTACTGTAGCCTCTAGCCTCTCAGGTGAGTATAGGATAACATAAGAATTAATATAACCGTGTTACATGTTATCTATATGTGTTATGTGTTAAGTAATTCCATGAAATGTAATTAACCTTTATGTATGCTATATTTATGCATGACACATGTAACAATTGAATCATGATGTATGATATGATTATGATTATGCAAGAAACATGTATGAATTGAACCATGGATATTATATGGTTATGATATGCGCGCTATGAGGCCCGAATGGGTCAGATTTGTATTTGTGATCGGATCCGAGATATGGGGGCTGGTTATAGTCCATGAACGGGGCCAGTGCGCTGGGGCATTTTGAGACCTGCGGGTCGATGATAGCGTCAACTACCTGGGGTTGCAAACCCAGCGTTTCCCGAGACATATGGGGATGACTTATTGTTGTACTCCATGAAGGCTGTGGCCTGAAACGCAACGGTGGACCGCTACTCGCTCACCCACCCGAGCGGTTGATGTGTCTGGTTTCCCCAGTTAGGAGTGTTGAGCCGGGCTAGCTACACTGCAAGATTATGCTTCCTTCTGGCTGTGCCAGCTCATCGCGAGATGCTAGGATAGCATTATCTGATGATTGATATATGATATGTGATATGTTTATGTTAATGATTATGCTATCTTATGCTCACTAGCTTTAAATAGCTAACAGATACTCTCTCCATGACTGCAGGTGGCACTTAGATATGTGAGCTTGGGTACCTGCTTGTGGTTACTAATCTTTTGGAGGAACACTTATCTATATTACTTTTAGTTACTGTTTATGTTTGTATAAACTTGATTAAGTGGTCGGTGAACAGTTTAGTAACACCAACTGATCTTTTGTATATTGTGGCTAATTTTTGGTTGTAATTATAGCCACTTTTATAATTCCGCTGCTGTTAATGAGTTTTGAAAAACAGGTTTGGCTTAAGTTCTGTTTATAAACGGATCCATGCAGTTGGATTCTTGAATTTCTATTATTAAAATGAAAAATCTGGTTTTCAAAAGCGATGTGTTACAAGTTGGTATCAGAGCCTAGGTTTGAGTGAATTGGGTACTTGAAAGAGTATTCAGTCTCAAACCCGGGCCCGACCATTGTTTAGTGTTCCTCGGGAGGTCATGGGGTGTGTGATAGAGTGTTATATTCGTGAAATGCTAATGTATATTTGCTTGTTATGCTAGTAAAATGTGATAATAATATTATATAAGTTTTGTTTGACCAGCACACTTAATAGAATAGTATGGCTGAACACGAGGATAGAGAGGCTTATATTCGACAGTTAGAGGCTTGTATAAAGGCGTCCGAAGAGCGGATACTAGTGCAACCGGTAGTAGAATCTGAGCAATCGCCCGATTCTAAAATTTTCTTATCTCTTCAACTTCCTACCTATGAGGGTAGCAGGGATCCTAGTATAACTGAGAAATGGATCCGTGAGATGGAGTTCGCTTTTGAAAACAGCAACTGTAAAGAGTTCAATAAGGTAGGTTTTGCTAGGAAACAACTAAGAGGCAATGCTATTGAATGGTATAACACAGTGATCTCATCTACACCTCCAAAGGTGAGAGCTGCCTTTACTTGGACAGATTTTCTGAAGATTCTCCGTAGCAAGTATTATTCTGATCAGGTGATGGATACACTGGAAGAGAAGTATATGAGTTTGAAAAAGGGTGATATATGCATTTTTATACATGTTTTACATGTTAGAATACCCCGTACTTAGCCCAAATACAAGGTGAATACTTCTAATATGGATCTAATATGTTTAACATTCACCATGCAGGTTACAAGGAGCTTTAAGCAAGATAAATGGGCAAAACAAGGAAAGAATTGAAGAAAATAGAAGAATAGTGAAAAATGATCACTACGGCCGTAGGGATTATATCCTACGGCCGTAGGAAGCTATCTTCTAGAATCCATCATTGCCTGCCAGATCTTGCGTGTCCCAGACAAATGGTTTAACGTGGCGTGTGTAGAAAATTCAGTCATGATTTCCTACGGCCGTAGTAGCTTATTCCTACGGCCGTAGGAAGCCCACTTACAGCAGATTAAATTCAGAATTCTGCCATTTTGCAAAGGGTTACCATTTTTCACCTCCACTCCGGAAAAACACTTCCATAGACCTTCTCTAAATATCCTAACACTCCAGGGGACTTCTCTTGGTGATTCTAAGGAGGAGAGCTTGGATCTTGAAGGCTTGGAACAACATTTGGAGCTTGGATTCATTAGTTATATCATTGCTAGCTTGGGTATACTCTTTCCATTTATTATATAAATCATATACCCATGTGTTCCAGATGTTGTAATGTTACTATCATTGTATATGGATAACTAAACTCATTTTCACTTGGGCCAAGATGATTCTTGGCTAAGTTATGGCAATATATTTGACTTTTATGATGACTTGATTCATATATGCATGTTTAATCTTGAATACAAATGTATTTTATCAACTTAGTATGTTTAATCTAACCATGTTCATGTGTGATAATGTGTATATGATAACTCATTCATGTTTTAACATATGAATATTCAAGAATGATGGTTGATTTTATTAATTCCATGTTGAGTTTGTTATTAGAAATGATACATCTTGCATGGTTGTCATTAGATGTCATTTTTGGAATATGATTTGAATCATTTCAGGTTCATCCATTTTTGGTTATGTTAATCATATGTTGGTTCTATGCATGCCTTATGATTATAGATGAAAATCTTGTTATTTGGTGTATTTATGGGTTAAACATGCTACTAATGATTAAAGGATTCACAAAGATGTTTGTTGGTATGTTTAGATGGCGAAATGAACTCACATGTATGCCTTTGTTATGCTTGTCTTAGTGTTCAATGTGCATATCACATGATTCATGTTTTAAGAAGTGTTGGCTATACTAGAAATGGTAGGTTTAACATGTTCATATCTTTAGAAATCATGTGACTAAACATTAAGAATCCCTTAATTGTGAGGTTTGAGTTTAGATGAGTTTATGACCCCATTGTACCAGTTTACATGTGTTTATGATCTGAGATTAAAGTCTAGATTGTAATTTGTTGTTGAATGCCTTTATGTTAGATTTGAATGTTCTGTCGGATGGGTACCTACGGCCGTAGGAAGAAATCCCTACAACCGTAGGACTATCCAGACTGCTACGACCGTAGTAAATAATTACTACGGCCGTAGGAGCCATTTTCACCACCAGTGTGCTGTTTTTGCTTGTTTTAACTAATTTAACCACTTTAACACCTTTTTGGGTTCTGAGGACTACTGGATATGTCATTTGAAAAGATGTATATCTTTGTAGTGTGATTTGGACGTGATCTGGTGGATCTGTAGTTAAATCCTTATATGTCGTTGCTTGCCTGATTATGTTTAATTGCTAAGTCTGAGTCTTGATAACTCGAGTGAAGATTTGTGCATGATAATATGGTTTTGTCAAGTATTAGAACAGCTTGCTATGCCCTTAAACTATTCAAGTCCCCATATTATGTTTTGTATTGTGTCATTGCCATGACTAGTCTCGATGATTCGAAAGCCTGAGTGAATCTGTTATCCTGTCTGTTTGCCTTCAGTGTTAACCTGTTTTAGTTGTTGTATTTCCTGTTTAATTTAGTTGATTTGGTTACTTACTTTAATTAATCCTGCTGATCAAACAACAATGAGACTTAAGTATTGGTAGCTTCCTGTCCTGGTGGAACGACATCCGGTCTTACCGAGTCTATACTACTATTGACCAGGTTATACTTGCCTGAGTCGTGTGTAGTATCTGCTTAGTAACATCGTTTTTATAAATTTAAAACGAGGTTGTGTCCCAAGATTTTATAGCCAGAATAACAAGCAGTCATTGTGAACACCAAGTTTTTGGCGCCGCTGCCGGGGACAGGAAATTCTAAGAAATAGTTTAAGTGTTGATTTGATCTTGTTACTAGTTACTTAAATTAGGTGTGCCTGATTAGGTAGTCACTTGTTTTTTCTACCTCTTTCTCGCACCCTCTGTCAGTTTGTTCTATTCTGAACAAATTGAGCCTTTTCAAGAACCGGAGCGTGAGTTTCGACGACGCCGACGCCTTCAACGCCAACGTCAAAGAGAACGTTTACTAAACATGGCGGAAGAACAACCACCACCTAGAACGCTTAATGATTATGTTCGTCCGGATATTAACAATATCCAGAACACCATCATTCAACCTAGGGTGGCAGCGAACAATTTTGAAATCAAACCAAATGTAATTCAAATGGTTCAAAATTCTGTTCAATTTCATGGATTACTCGACGAGGATGCTAACGCTCACATCCGCAGTTTTCTCGAAATCTGCGATACATTTAAAATCAATGGTGTTACTGATGACGCCATTCGTTTGCGTTTATTCCCATTTTCCTTAAAAGACAAAGCCAAGCTGTGGCTTAATTCTCTCCAGGTAAATTCCATCACTACATGGAATGATCTTGTTGCCAAATTCTTAGCTAAATACTACCCGCCGGCCAAAACGGCCAAACTGCGTAATGATATCTCATCGTTTCAGCAGACTGACGGGGAAGGTCTTTATGATGCCTGGGAGAGATACAAGGATCTCATGAGGAGATGTCCTTCACACGGATATGAGCTATGGAATCAAATTTTCATATTTTATAATGGCTTATCCGTTGTCACTCGGCAGATGATAGATGCTGCCGCAGGAGGTGCGTTGGGTAGGAAAAACCCACAAGCGTGCTATGATCTGATCGAAGATATGGCAACCAACAGCTACCAATGGAATCCCTCCACGAGACTGAAACCGCCAAAGAATGGTGGAGTGTTCAATGTAGACGCTTTATCTGATCTTTCTGCTCAGGTAGAGAAGTTGACAAAGAAAATGGATCAGATGTGTGCTCCTAAACAGGCTACTTGTAATTTCTGCTCAGGACCACATCCTAGTGATCAATGCCAGGAGGAAACTCCTGCTCACGAGGAGGTTGATTTCGTCTCTAATCAACCAAGGTCTCAGTATAATCCCAATGCACCTAGCTACAATCATGCATGGAGGGATCACCCGAACTTCAGTTATCATAACCAAAACACTAAACCCCCTCCAGGGATTCCATACCCACAGAGACCACGTCAGCCTCAGCAGTTCGATCGTCAGCCTCAACAGTTTAATCGACAACCGCCACCATATGAGCAACCACGTCAGTATAACACTCAACCACCGCTTCCAAATCAATCTTCATCATCATCTTCAGTATCTTCCAATCTGGAGGATCTTGTGAAACAATATCTGTCACAATCCGAGTTGCGATTCAACCAAACAGATGTTAGACTCAATCAAACGGAAGCAACTCTGAGAAATCAACAAGCTTCATTGCAAAATCTAGAAAATCAAGTTGGCCAGATTTCTAAGCTCTTGTCAGAGCGACCACCGGGAGGTCTCCCGAGCAATACGGATGCAAATCCGAGAGCACACGTAAAGGCAATCACTTTGCGTAGTGGGACGACCACGGTACCACCACCGTTTCCCTCTCAATCCAAAGAAACCGAAAAACAGGTCCAATCTAAGGATTCTGACGAGGCGCATAACAGGCTAGACCCAGCAAGTACCGCGCAAGTCGAACCTCCGGTCAAAATATTTCAGCCTACCATTCCTTTCCCCCAGAGATTAAGGAAAGAGAAAAAGGAGGAACAATATGGTAAGTTCCTAGAGCTATTCAAACAGCTCCATGTGAACATTCCATTTGTTGAGGCACTCGCACAGATGCCTAAATATGCCAAATTTCTTAAGGATTTGCTCAGCAACAAGAAGAAATTGGAGGACCTGTCGTTGGTGACTTTAAACGAGGAGTGCTCAGCCATTCTTCAAAATAAGTTGCCAGCAAAGAAAACCGATCCTGGGAGCTTTACAATCCCATGTCTGATTGGTAATCTCACTGTAAACAACGCTCTAGCTGATCTAGGTGCCAGCATCAACTTGATGCCATACTCTGTATTTTCTAGACTGGGCCTAGGAGAACCAAAACCGACTCGTATGTCACTTCAGCTAGCCGATCGTTCAGTCAAATATCCACGAGGGATAGTCGAAAACATTTTGGTCAAGGTTGACAAATTTGTGTTTCCTGCAGATTTTGTCATCCTAGACATGGACGAGGACAAAAACGTCCCACTCATTCTTGGTCGTCCATTCCTAGCCACTGCTCGAGCATTAATTGACGTTTGCAACGGAAAGCTTACGCTTCGAGTAGATAAGGATGAAGTGACTTTTGACATCCAAAAGTCAATGAAACACCCAATGAGCCAAGATGACACTCTTTATTTCGTTAATATCTTTCATCGTCATCCCGTGGATCGCATTATTCCAACTCTAGAGAAGGATGCGTTTGACACGCAAATCCTATATGAGGATGTCTTGGATGTAGAGCAGGTAAAGCTTGTCTCCGATGAGCTAACCAGCACTATTCCACCTGACGAGACACCTATCTCAGATGTTTTCGAGGTCCTTGAAAAATCCGAGAGCTCAGCTTCTCGACCATCTATTGTGGACCCGCCTTCTCTTGAACTCAAAGAACTTCCTTCTCATCTTGAATATGCATTCTTGGAGGAAGATTCGAAGCTGCCTGTGATAATAGCTTCTAACCTTACTGCTGATGAGAAAAGTAAGCTATTACAGGTTTTGAAAAATCACAAATCCGCCCTTGCATGGAAAATTTCTGATATCAAGGGGATTAGTCCATCCTTCTGCACACATAAGATTCTCATGGAGGATAATTATAAGCCGTGTGTACAGCATCAGAGACGCTTAAATCCCAAGATGCAAGAGGTAGTTAAGAAAGAAGTTATAAAGCTGCTGGATGCTGGTTTGATCTACCCTATCTCCGATAGTCCGTGGGTCAGTCCCGTCCAGGTTGTTCCTAAAAAGGGAGGAATGACTGTCATTCTGAACGATAAAAACGAGTTAATCCCAACTCGTACGGTCACGGGGTGGCGTGTGTGCATTGATTATCGCAAACTCAATGATGTCACACGTAAGGATCACTTCCCCCTTCCTTTCATCAACCAAATGTTGGAGCGTTTGGCTGGAAACGCCTTTTATTGCTTCCTTGATGGATTCTCCGGATACTTTCAGATTCCTATCCAACCGGAGGACCAAGAGAAGACAACTTTTACATGCCCTTATGGTACTTTTGCTTACCGGCGTATGCCTTTCGGGTTATGTAACGCTCCTGCAACATTTCAGCGATGCATGACGGCTATATTTCATGACATGATTGAGGATTGTGTCGAGGTGTTCATGGATGACTTTTCAGTCTTCGGTAACTCCTTTGAGACATGTCTTAATAATGTAGACAAGATGCTGTCTCGCTGTGAAGAAACTAACCTTGTGCTTAACTGGGAAAAATGCCATTTTATGGTACGCGAAGGTATAGTTTTGGGTCACAAAATCTCAAATGAGGGAATCGAGGTTGACCGAGCCAAAATAGATGTTATTGCAAAGCTACCTCCACCCTCCAATGTTAAAGGCATTAGGAGTTTTCTCGGACACGCAGGATTTTACCGCCGCTTCATAAAAGATTTTTCGAAAATCACTCGGCCGTTAACCCATCTCCTTGAGAAAGACACTCCTTTCATCTTTTCTCCTGAGTGCGATCACGCATTTAACTTCTTGAAGGAGAAATTGACAAATGCTCCCATCCTGACGAGCCCAGAATGGTCGCAACCATTTGAGCTTATGTGCGATGCCAGTGATTTCGCTGTTGGCGCTGTCTTGGGCCAACGGATAAATAATCACTTTCAGCCGATCTACTACGCCAGCAAGACACTGACTGACGCTCAAGAAAACTATACAGTTACTGAGAAGGAGTTGTTAGCAATAGTCTTTGCGTTCGACAAATTCAGATCTTATCTGGTGTTATCAAAAACAGTGGTCTACACTGACCACTCTGCTCTCCGTTATCTCTTCGCAAAGCAAGATGCGAAGCCCCGTCTTATTCGGTGGATTTTGCTCTTGCAAGAATTTGACATCGAGATCAAAAACAAAAGAGGAGCAGAAAATCTGGCTGCAGACCATCTCTCTCGCCTAGAAAATCCAAATCTTGAGGTGCTAACTAAGTCCGGCATAAAAGATAACTTTCCGGATGAATTTTTATTCGCCGTGACTAGCACCGAGGAGATCCCCTGGTACGCTGACATAGCAAATTATCTAGCAGCAGGGGTGATGATAAAAGGTCTCACACACCAACAGAGGAGAAAGTTTATCTCCGAGCTGAAACATTATTTCTGGGAGGATCCTTATCTTTTTCGGGTAGGAGCCGACCAAATAATCCGTAGATGTGTGAGTACTTCTGAAGCTGTTGACATCCTTCAGCACTGCCATGCAGGCCCAACAGGAGGCCACCACGGACCTAGCTACACCGCAAGAAAGGTTCTGGATGCAGGTTTTTTCTGGCCTACCCTGTTCAAGGATGCTCATTTGTTCGTAAAATCATGCGACTCATGCCAGAAATCTGGAAATATCTCATCTCGAAATGAGATGCCCCAAAACCCAATCCAAGTCTGTGAAATATTTGACATTTGGGGAATAGATTTCATGGGTCCTTTTCCTGGTTCACACGGAAACAAATATATCCTTGTGGCAGTCGATTATCTGTCAAAATGGGCTGAGGCGCAAGCCTTGCCTACAAACGACGCAAGGGTGGTTTGTAAATTTTTGAAAAAGTTATTTTCACGATTCGGTACCCCCAGAGCACTCATAAGCGATAGGGGTACTCATTTCTGCAATGCACAGTTAGAGAAAGTACTTAAACGTTATGGTGTTACTCATCGATTCTCTACTGCATATCATCCGCAAACCAGCGGACAAGTCGAAGTTACCAACCGCGGTCTTAAACGAATTCTGGAAAGAACCGTTGGTAACAGCCCAAAAGATTGGGCAGAGAAATTAGACGACGCACTCTGGGCGTTCCGCACTGCTTACAAGACACCTATCGGTACTACACCGTATAGGTTGGTTTATGGGAAAGCCTGTCGTCTTCCTGTTGAACTTGAGCACAAAGCTTACTGGGTTTTGAAAGCCGCAAATTTTGACTCAAAGAGTTCAGCAGAAAATAGGTTGTTCCAGCTAAGTGAGCTTGATGAACTACGGTTCCAAGCTTACGATAATTCCAGAATGTACAAAGAAAGGACGAAAGCTTTCCATGACTCCCGCCTGAAGGACAAAAAATTCCAGGAGGGAGATCGTGTACTTCTTTATAATTCTCTCCTTCGTCTTTTCCCTGGCAAGTTGAAGTCCAGATGGACAGGCCCCTATGTTGTCCATACTGTTTACCCGCACGGGGCTGTTGACATCACAAACTCCGAGGGAGTAACTTTTAAGGTCAACGGCCACCGACTCAAGAATTACATTGGTATCCCGCATTCTCCAGAGGAACCCAGAGAGGTTCTGAAGCTTCACCCCGCCGCACCTTAGCGGGGTGAGTTGGGTCTTTTACCGGCAGACCTTAAAGAACTGGATATGCTTTCCTCCGCTTCTCTTTCCCTCCTTTCTTGCCTTTTTCTGCGTTCTTCACTGCCCTCTGATATTCTGCGCGATATTGTCATGAGACATGAGAAACACGTGAGGAGAGACCAAAACTTTGCCAAATTTCATCGAGGCACTTCCATCTATGCGGCAAAAAGGCGTGCCAAATATGTAGGGAAATGTTGGAAATGCGGTGCTCTGTTGCATGAGGGCGCTTGTAGGAATTTGCCGACGATCTCTCAGTCAGAGTGTGCCAGTGCTCTTCGAGAAGACCCCGTTAAGCTAAAAGCCGAGGGGGTCTTACGTCCTAATAGTAATGCTGGTGCAATGATTGATGAGTTGGTGAGTCTCCGACTAAGCAAACTCGAGCCTAAGCCCCATTATAATCCCTAGGTCATTCCTATGTTCGTGCCGTATAGCTCCTCATGTTTTCTCATTTCAATTCTCATTCAGTCTAGAGAGACAGGAAAACACTCCGCATTTCAACGCGTTAAAGTGTTCGCTTACACACCGTACTAATAGTGTGTTACTTGTACATATTGTCTATTTGTCGGATGCCCACTTTCCGGGTTTCCTTTTCCGTTTCCGTTAATAATACAGCTAATCTAGTCGTGTGTTTTCAATTCTGTACTACTAGCACGTTCCCCTTACATTCTCCAGAGGCCTTTAGAGAGTAGCGTTTACCAAAAAGTTGTTTAAACTGAAAATCTGATGCAAAATGGGTTTTTGTCAAAATTCATTCCTACGCCCGTAGTGCACAATTACTACGGTCGTAGGACTTTCTGAGCTCTCTGCGGCCGTAGTAAATACTTCCTACGGCCGTAGGAACTTTCCTATAACAATCCCCATTCCAGATTTCATTCGCACTTTCTCTCTCTCTCTCCTACGCTCTCTCTCTCAAAAACGCACCCGACGACCACCGAGGATCTCCGTCCATATCTCACTCATTTCCCGGCCATTTTTCGAAAACAAGGTATTAAAATGCTCCCCTCACTCTTGCGTTCAATATGTAGTACATTGATTCCATTATAGTTGCCCATATGTCGATCGAGAGAACAAAACCCTAGCCGCCCGTTTTCTGATGTTCGTAACGTTCCTACTGCCGTAGTGCTTAAATCCTACGGCCGTAGTACTTCTAATTAGGGTTTTGCTAAAACTGCTTGATACGGCCGTAGTACATTTATCCTACGGCCGTAGCATGTATCTTTTAGGGTTTTGTTTCGTTTGCTTGCTACGGCCGTAATAATATCATGGTACGGCCGTAGGACCCCATTTTCATCCATTTTCCAAAATTGTTCATCCTTTGGACAATTTCAATACTCGGGGATCCACAGCATACCAAAGCAAACATGTATCGATCGACAGGATGTCTAGCCGTCGTGCGCACGTCTTACTTTGATTTCTGTTCATTTCAGCTATGCCTCCGCGACGTGTGCGCAGACAGGCTTCACCAGAGCCGCGGATAGACCCTCGCCAGTTCCCACGGATAGTCGACCCTGATAGAGTTCCGGTCGAGCGGCCAGCTGATGCCGCGCTTCCTCCTTTTCTCCGCTTCGACCGTGAGGAGGATCGTACTGACAGAGATGTTCTGATAGGGCGCGCTGATAGTCACGGATATGAGCCCATCAGGTATCTGGTTTGGGATGATTTGGCCACTCTTCATATCAGGGGCCGTGCTCAGACCACATGTGGCCCTCATTGGCAGAGGCTTTTCAGTCTTCAGGGGGCGGTCTACCATGAACTTGCATTGGAGTTTTTCTCCACCATTCACTTGGTTACCCCGCTGCTGGATTATGAGCGGGAGGACGCCCTGACATTCCGCCTACTAGGGGCGGAGAGGCGGCTTTCATTGCGGCAGTTTGCCGTTTATATGGGTTTATTTACGCACGAGGAGTTGGACACTCCAGCGTTTGCCGAGGGCATCACTGATTGGCCCGAGGGGTGTGAGCGGGATTTCCTTTTGGGACGAGATTGGCATTGGCGCCTACAACACCGCCATCGTGCCGAAGAGCACGAAGCTCCGGGATCCTCTGCACCGCATTCTGCATCGGGCGATCGTCCACAGCATGACCGCTCGCAGCGCGTCCTCTGGTTCTGTTACTTTCACTGACTTGTTTTATCTATATACGATGGTTCACCAGAGACCCTGCCAGCTCGCTCTGTGCCTGGCCCGTTTTCTATTCCAGGTACGTACCACCCGTGTATCGCAGGCTATCTATGGGGGTGGGTACGTTACTATCTTAGCCGAGGCTATGGGCCTCCTGACTGCCGAGATTACTGATGATCTCGTTCGCTCTGCTCGAGCCGCTCCGATAGATTTAGGGGTCCTGCAGCGTATGAAAGTCGCTGCTAGGATCCAGAACCGTATGAGATTGATCAACCCTGATGGGTCAATTTGGGAGCCTCCTAGAGTGGTCGAGGAGGAGGCAGCAGGTGGTGGAGAGCCAGCAGGAGCAGGAGCAGAGGGAGTAGCTGCTGGAGGTGCCCCAGAGAGCGGACACCATGAGTTTACTATTGAGGATCTATTTGGGTCGACACCACCTTTCCGGCAGCCAGCCCAGGTTTACACGAGAGATTATAGGGCTCGGATTGGGAGGTTGGAGAGGTCAGTTTCTGAGCTAGTTGAGATGCAGCGGGAATCCAGGGAGATCCAGAGAGTTGAGTATGCACATGCCGAGGCTCATCGACAGTATATGATCAGCATGGTGCAGCTCATTGTGGCAGACACTATGACATCTTCACAGCAGTTGCCACAGCCGCCAGCTTACCCGCAGAGGCTCCGGGACTTCACTGATGGAGCCGGGCCTTCGCAGCCGCCTCCGCGATAGTTGTTATTTTTGTGGGGATAGTTTGTGTAGTAGTTTTTCTTTATATGTATTTCTAGATTAGCTTGGCTGTACGCTTTTGGTTGTTTGTAGTACATGCCACTTTTTGATGTGTTTGATGTTCTGTACTTACTTTTGCATATCTGTATGACATCAACGCACTTGTACATTATTTCGGCTATGTATTTATTGTAGTTCGTTTCCTTTTTGCTTGCCATAGCTTGTGATGTTTTTGTCCCTCTCTATGTTTCACTTTTGGTTGAGTTGTTGTTTTGCAAGAATATTCGTGATATCTTGGCAGCTCAGCTTAAGTGTGGGGAGGAAGCCAACGCCTTCGGAGTTTAATAAATGCAGACGCACAATTGCTGTTCAGGGAGTTCTTAAAGCTCTTTTCTCGCACTTTATTGTTTATTATTATTACATTGGGGACAATGTACACTTTTAAGTGTGGGGAGGGATTAATATAACATGCCTGCTTTTCTGTGTCCTGTTGAAAACTCTTGTATGCTAAGCCTGCTTTTCTGTGTCCTGTTGAAAACTCTTGTATGCTAACTATGCTTTAAACCGTAGAATTGATTTAGGCGTAAATTTTTCGCAAAATTATATCATTTTGGACATGTTTAGATCTTCTCGCATGATAAACTTTAAACAAGTAACATTTCAGCTTTTATGAAAACGATTTTGCACGAATTCTTGAGTTTTAACAAGTGTTTGACTTCAATTGCACAAGCCACACCTGATATGCATTCCTGAGCATTTGAGCCACTACACTTCATTTCTTACATGATTAGCTCATGGAATTGCCCACTTATATGCTGATTGTTGCTTTGATTGTAGAACTTGCTTACTAGTATGCATGTCGAGATCATGAACTAAACTGTTGCAGTTAAGTGATAGAAGCACTAGGATACCCCATTTCAGCCTATATACTTTTATTTTTAGCCAATTTCTATATTTTTACCCCTAGTTATCCACTTTGAGCCTAAGCCTTTCATTTCATTACCCGTGTTTATCCTGTTTTAGTCTATTTTATTTTTATGTTTCCAGAGTCAGTTGACCCGTTTTCTCGCTGCTTAGTTCCGTTGTATTTTGTTCGTCAGTTGTTCATACATCGATTAGTGGGATATGAAAAATACATATATCCCTTGGTTTGTTCCGTTTCATGCTGTATACAGCTGAGTTTTCTGAGAAAATCCAAAAAAAAAAAAAAAAATTAGAAAAACAGAAAATTGAGAAATTCAGTTACTTGACATGCTTTCCTTGGCTATTTTTGAGCCTGTCATACATTGAGTAGTAATTCTTTGTCGGTATTACCTGGTTGTTAGCCATCATTCAGAGAATTCTGATTCCATTTCTACTTGATGAACTGTACTCTCGCAAAAAAATAGTGTGATATTCTGTATTCCTTCAATAATAGCAGCTTTGGCGATTTTGAACTTGATTTCTGGATTCTATTTTAGCCACTTTTATATATTCCCATTCCTACCCTTAGCCCTAGCCACATTACAACCCGACAAAGTCTTCTTGATAATTGCATATGATTATGTTGATTGGTGGAGATGTGATACGTGATCAAGCTTATACGAGTCTTTGCTTCAATCTAGCACACGAGCACTTATATACTTAACCCAAATACACATTGAGTGCTAGAGTGATCTCCGGTGAGGTATAAAGTCAGATACTTGTCACAACTCATTGTATGCGTGTTGAATCTGCCTTTCTTTATCTCAATACATGAAAGCAACCCTTAACTCTACGTTTAAAATGTTTGTCATGCTTTTAGATCTCTTCTATGTCGGAATGATACATGTTTGCACTAATGTGCTGCCTTTAGAAATTCTTTGGTTTTAGCTATTGCATTAGAGTTTGCTTTAGGACAAGCAAAGCTTAAGTGTGGGGACTTTGATATATGCATTTTTATACATGTTTTACATGTTAGAATACCCCGTACTTAGCCCAAATACAAGGTGAATACTTCTAATATGGATCTAATATGTTTAACATTCACCATGCAGGTTACAAGGAGCTTTAAGCAAGATAAATGGGCAAAACAAGGAAAGAATTGAAGAAAATAGAAGAATAGTGAAAAATGATCACTACGGCCGTAGGGATTATATCCTACGGCCGTAGGAAGCTATCTTCTAGAATCCATCATTGCCTGCCAGATCTTGCGTGTCCCAGACAAATGGTTTAACGTGGCGTGTGTAGAAAATTCAGTCATGATTTCCTACGGCCGTAGTAGCTTATTCCTACGGCCGTAGGAAGCCCACTTACAGCAGATTAAATTCAGAATTCTGCCATTTTGCAAAGGGTTACCATTTTTCACCTCCACTCCGGAAAAACACTTCCATAGACCTTCTCTAAATATCCTAACACTCCAGGGGACTTCTCTTGGTGATTCTAAGGAGGAGAGCTTGGATCTTGAAGGCTTGGAACAACATTTGGAGCTTGGATTCATTAGTTATATCATTGCTAGCTTGGGTATACTCTTTCCATTTATTATATAAATCATATACCCATGTGTTCCAGATGTTGTAATGTTACTATCATTGTATATGGATAACTAAACTCATTTTCACTTGGGCCAAGATGATTCTTGGCTAAGTTATGGCAATATATTTGACTTTTATGATGACTTGATTCATATATGCATGTTTAATCTTGAATACAAATGTATTTTATCAACTTAGTATGTTTAATCTAACCATGTTCATGTGTGATAATGTGTATATGATAACTCATTCATGTTTTAACATATGAATATTCAAGAATGATGGTTGATTTTATTAATTCCATGTTGAGTTTGTTATTAGAAATGATACATCTTGCATGGTTGTCATTAGATGTCATTTTTGGAATATGATTTGAATCATTTCAGGTTCATCCATTTTTGGTTATGTTAATCATATGTTGGTTCTATGCATGCCTTATGATTATAGATGAAAATCTTGTTATTTGGTGTATTTATGGGTTAAACATGCTACTAATGATTAAAGGATTCACAAAGATGTTTGTTGGTATGTTTAGATGGCGAAATGAACTCACATGTATGCCTTTGTTATGCTTGTCTTAGTGTTCAATGTGCATATCACATGATTCATGTTTTAAGAAGTGTTGGCTATACTAGAAATGGTAGGTTTAACATGTTCATATCTTTAGAAATCATGTGACTAAACATTAAGAATCCCTTAATTGTGAGGTTTGAGTTTAGATGAGTTTATGACCCCATTGTACCAGTTTACATGTGTTTATGATCTGAGATTAAAGTCTAGATTGTAATTTGTTGTTGAATGCCTTTATGTTAGATTTGAATGTTCTGTCGGATGGGTACCTACGGCCGTAGGAAGAAATCCCTACAACCGTAGGACTATCCAGACTGCTACGACCGTAGTAAATAATTACTACGGCCGTAGGAGCCATTTTCACCACCAGTGTGCTGTTTTTGCTTGTTTTAACTAATTTAACCACTTTAACACCTTTTTGGGTTCTGAGGACTACTGGATATGTCATTTGAAAAGATGTATATCTTTGTAGTGTGATTTGGACGTGATCTGGTGGATCTGTAGTTAAATCCTTATATGTCGTTGCTTGCCTGATTATGTTTAATTGCTAAGTCTGAGTCTTGATAACTCGAGTGAAGATTTGTGCATGATAATATGGTTTTGTCAAGTATTAGAACAGCTTACTATGCCCTTAAACTATTCAAGTCCCCATATTATGTTTTGTATTGTGTCATTGCCATGACTAGTCTCGATGATTCGAAAGCCTGAGTGAATCTGTTATCCTGTCTGTTTGCCTTCAGTGTTAACCTGTTTTAGTTGTTGTATTTCCTGTTTAATTTAGTTGATTTGGTTACTTACTTTAATTAATCCTGCTGATCAAACAACAATGAGACTTAAGTATTGGTAGCTTCCTGTCCTGGTGGAACGACATCCGGTCTTACCGAGTCTATACTACTATTGACCAGGTTATACTTGCCTGAGTCGTGTGTAGTATCTGCTTAGTAACATCGTTTTTATAAATTTAAAACGAGGTTGTGTCCCAAGATTTTATAGCCAGAATAACAAGCAGTCATTGTGAACACCAAAGGGTAATAAACATTTATTACCTGATGAAAAGGTAAAGATTAATCGGTTTGCAAAAACTTTACCACCAGACTACCGAGCTTTAGTCCGGAGTGCTCCAACTTTAGATGTTGCAATTGAAATGGCCCGACAATATGAAAGTGACAATGTACAGAAGAAAGAATCCACTGGTGCAAGTTCCAAAAGAAAATTTGAACAATCTTCTGAGTCAGAAGATTTGGGAGGTGGATATTGGCAACAACAGGGAGTTCAAGAATATAATCAATCGACTACTCCATGGTGTTCGCAATGCCGTTCCAGGCATACTGACAATTGTACCAAGGAAATAGCAAGGTGTCCCCAGTGTGGACGGAAGGGACATAATGCTGAAACATGTCGCTTCAAAGGTAATGTGTGTTACAAATGTTTCAAGCCCGGACATCGTTTGTCAGAGTGTAGGTCTGGGCAGGGTCAGGGATCGGGAGGAGCAGGAGGATCATCTTTAGGTCAAAAGAAGGAGAGTACACCTCGTGCGACTGGCAGGGCTTTCCAGATGACGGCTGACGAGGCTAAGACAGCAGGTGATGTTATTACAGGCACATTCTTAATTAATTCAATGCCTGCATGTATTCTGTTTGATTCTGGTGCTACTTACTCTTTTATTTCTCCTAAATTTTGTGAAAGAATTCAACTTCCTAGTTCTCTTATGACAAGTCCTGTTGATGTGGAAGTTGCTGATGGTAAGTTAGTGTCCGTTACTTCATCAATTCCACAAGCTTCGCTTGAAATTGACAGTCATAGTTTTCCGATATCTTTGTTGCTTTTACCTATCTCTGGTTTTGATGCGGTTGTCGGCATGGATTGGCTTGTTAATCAAAATGCTGAAATTCTATGTTCTAAAAAGCTAATCAAAATTCCTCTACCAAATGGGTCATATGCTATGGCTCGTGGTGAACGGAGGAAATCTGAAATTCCTTTGATCTCAGCAATTAAAGCTCACAAATCAATAGCCAAAGGGTGTGAATTATATTTGGCTCGTGTGATTGATACAAAGATGGAAAAAGAAAGTTGTTAGTGACATAAGGGTGGTATCGGAATACCCTGATGTCTTTCCTGATGAATTACCCGTATTACCACCGATACGAGATGTAGAATATCAAATTAATCTTGTTCCAGGTGCTACACCTGTGGCAAGAGCTCCTTATCGTCTCGCTCCATCTGAAATTCACGAGATGATGACTCAAATTCAAGAACTCCTTGATAAAGGCTTTATTCGTCCCAGCTCTTCGCCTTGGGGAGCTCCAGTCTTATTTGTTAAAAAGAAAGACGGGACGATGCGTATGTGCATAGACTACAGGGAGTTAAATAAAAGAACAATAAAGAATAAGTACCCTCTTCCTCGCATAGATGATTTGTTCGATCAGCTACAGGGTGCTACTTGTTTTTCTAAAATAGATCTTCGGTCTGGTTATCATCAAGTTTGGGTATGTGACGAGGGTAATCTAATCACAGTTTTTTTTTCGAAACAAATATGGGCATTATGAATTACTGGTGATACCTTTTGGTTTGACAAATGCTCCGGTTGTATTTATAGACTTGATGAATCGAGTCTGCCGTTCTTTTCTTAGTAACCTTGTGATAGTATTCATCGATAATATTCTTATATATTCTAAGTTCGAGGCAGAACACGAGACTCACCTTCGTATGGTTCTTGATATTCTTTTACGTGAGCATTGTATGCTAAATTTTTAATATGGAATCATATTAGGATCTTTTACGTAAAGGTCAAACGGTTAAGAAAGAAGAATAACCAGTTGTTCATAGTAAAGTGCAATCACAATCTCTGGCCAGATTGGACATAAAAGATTGGGGAAGACATTAATGTCTGATATCCTCACATGTTTCCAGAAAATGTGGAATGACGCGGAATGTGGAACGATGCGGACATGTATTGATAAAGGAAGCACAACTAATTTCGTTGTGAGACGAGAGTTTGAAAGGCAGAAGTAATGAGAAAATAATTAAGGAGAGCATTTTTGTGTAGTGTTAATATTGTAGTTAGTGGAAGTAAGTAGATTATGGAATGGAGGATTCTCATGTTGGTTTATTGTAGAATGAGGATGGTAGTTTATAATTAAGCATGCGATTATAGTAGGAAGTGAAATTATAAATACGTTCTTATATGGAAAATATTCTATGTAATGATGAATTGGACTGTAGTTGTAATAAGAGTATAAGAGGTCTAATCCTCTTTCATTGTGCACCATTGCACTGTTGAGAACAGATGAGTCCGATAGTTTAGAGTTAAGAGATTAATTTGATAAAACCTGCGGGTTCAAATTGACTAGATTTGAGGAGTTGACGTTTGTGAACCGCTAACTGATGATAAGTTTAGCTGAAGGCATTGTTCGTTAAAAGAAGTCTGTTGGTGACTTATAATTGTGAGTGTAAGTAAGACAGGATTCCGAGGACGGAATCCTCTTTAAGGAGGGTAGATTTGTAACATCCTGAAAATGGGCCTAGTAGTACTTAGTTGTACTTCATGCTCAAAGGGTTGTACCATGACTTTAATTATGAGTAGTAGTGATTAAATAAATATTTTGTTAGTTAAAGTGGATACATGAGGGGTTATATGAAAGGAAGGGTTAATAAGTAAAAGTAATAAAATGTTAAATGGTTCCATGTAATGATTCCGTAGATGTCCCCGTTAGTTGAAACGGGTAATCCTAAGTTATGTTTTAAGTTGAATAGGAGAACAAAATACCGTGTGGGGTATTAGACCTTAAGTCGGTCTAAGTCTTTAAGACTTATCTTCTTTCCCAAAACACACACATACGTACGCATACACACACTCGTTTCTTTGGATTTTGAAGAGAAATCAAGAAGGGAAAAGGATTGGCAAGTGATTTCAATATCAAACCAAGCTCCGATCTGCTGTGTACTCACAGATTTGTAACTGTTCTTGAGCTCCAAATCTAGTTTTGGGTTTGTATATAATAAACCCCAAATTGAAGGATTAAATGGTGTTTTGATGTGGGTTTTTGTACAAAAGGTGTTAGTCAACTTCTATAGATGTTAAATAAAGTATATAAACGATTGAGGTTGAGTTTTAGTCGATTTGGGTGTCAAAACGCGGGTTTGCAGGTCTGTACACGAACAGGGACGAAGCCTGTTGTTCGTGGTTTCTCTACGGGCGTAGAGGATAATCTCTACGGCCGTAGGACTCTTTTGTGTTCTCTACGGCCGTATGGTAGAGCCTCTACGGTCGTAGGGAGGTGTTTTGTGTGGTTCGCAGAAGGAGCAAGCTCTACGGGCGTAGGGTTTAGGGCTTACGGTTGTAGAGATGTATTGTGAAGTGTTCTACGGCCGTAGAACAAATCCTTTACGGCCGTAGGGGTCTATTTTGTGCAGTAGGCTGTGTTGTGCTGTTTTTCGATGTTCTGTTATACGGGACGCTGGTTTAGGGCTCTAAGTAGTTTAAAGACATCATTAGGTATATCATATGAGTTTTATTAGTAGATGTACTAGTGTGAAGTGTTTAAACATGAGTATTATCTTATAGGTGAATCGTATGACTCTGAAGAAGAAGACGATCGCGATATTTGCTTACTGTAGCCTCTAGCCTCTCAGGTGAGTATAGGATAACATAAGAATTAATATAACCGTGTTACATGTTATCTATATGTGTTATGTGTTAAGTAATTCCATGAAATGTAATTAACCTTTATGTATGCTATATTTATGCATGACACATGTAACAATTGAATCATGATGTATGATATGATTATGATTATGCAAGAAACATGTATGAATTGAACCATGGATATTATATGGTTATGATATGCGCGCTATGAGGCCCGAATGGGTCAGATTTGTATTTGTGATCGGATCCGAGATATGGGGGCTGGTTATAGTCCATGAACGGGGCCAGTGCGCTGGGGCGTTTTAAGACCTGCGGGTCGATGATAGCGTCAACTACCTGGGGTTGCAAACCCAGCGTTTCCCGAGACATATGGGGATGACTTATTGTTGTACTCCATGAAGGCTGTGGCCTGAAACGCAACGGTGGACCGCTACTCTCTCACCCACCCGAGCGGTTGATGTGTCTGGTTTCCCCAGTTAGGAGTGTTGAGCCGGGCTAGCTACCCTGCAAGATTATTGTAACACCTCGCTTTTGAAAACCAGATTTTTCATTTTAATAATAGAAATTCAAGAATCCAAACTGATGGATCCGTTTGTAAACTGAAGTTAAGCCAAACCTGTTTTTCAAAACATAATAATTACAGCGAAAGCTATAAAAGTGGCTATAATTACAACCAAAAAATCAGCCACAGTATACAAAAGATCAGTTGGTGTTACTAAACTGTTTACCGACCACTTAACTAAGTTTATACAAACATAAACAGTAATAAAAGTAACCAAACAAGTGTTCCTCCAAAAGATAATTAACAACCATCAGGTACCCAAAGCTCACGCGCCTAAGTGTCACCTGCAGTCATGGGGAGAGTATCTGTTAGCTAATTAAAGCTAGTGAGCATAAGATAGCATATTCAGTAATATAAACATATCACATATCATCATTATATCAAACAGTGATATCCTAGCATCTCGCGATGAGCTGGCACAGCCAGAAGGAAGCATAATCTTGCAGGGTAGCGAGCCCGGCTCAACACTCCTAACTGGGGAAACCAGACACATCAACCGCGCGGGTGGGTGAGCGGGTAGCGGTCCACCGTTGCGTTATGGAGCCAAAGACTCCATGGGGTACAACAATCAGCTGATCCCCCTCATCGCACGAGGAACATTGGGCTAGCCAAACCCTAAATACCTATCTAGGTACCGTTGACGCTATCATCGACCCGCAGGCCTCAAGGCATCCCAGACCGCAGTCTAGCCTCGTTCAAGGACTACAAATAGCCCCCATATCTCGGATCCGATCACAAACACATAATTGACCCATTCAGGGCCTCATAGCGCGCATACATATCATATTATAATCATGATTCAATGGTTACGTATGTCATGCATAAATATAGCATGCAATACGCATTTCAATCATACAACAGTGTTAAGTACATTTCATGGAATTACTTGCACATACAAATAACATGTAATACGATTATATTAATTAGTATGTTATCCTATACTCACCTGTGAGGCTAGAGAGACTAAAGCAAACAATAATCGTGATCGTCGCGTTATTCTTCCGGGTCGTACAGCTTACCTATAAGATAATACTTGTGTTTAGTCACTTCACACAAGTACATTAACTAATAAACTAATATGATACCCCTAATGATGCCATTAGACTAAATAGAATCCTAAACGAGCATCCCGTACGACAAAACGTCGAAAAACAGCACAATAGTGCACTGTTCATAACAGACAGTCCCTACGGCCGTAGTAAAAATGTCCTACGGCCGTAGGACCATTTTTATAGAATACCCTCCTACGGCCGTAGGGAAAACTTACTACGGCCGTAGGAACCATTCTGCAGACAGTGTGCGAGAACAGCCCCTGTTCAGTCCATTTTTCATCCCAAAATCAAATCTATCAATCTCAATCAAATTTTCAGTGTTTCCATATGATTTTAGACATCCAAATGAATCCAAAAACATACATATAACATCATCAAACCAAAGATTGAAGGTATATGATCAAATTCTTTCATTTTTACCCATTTCATAAATTTCATGAAACAACACCAAAATCATCACTTTAATTACTGAAATTGATTTCTAAACACTTAGAAATCATAAAGGAACAGATTGGAAAACTTGAAACCAACTATGGATGGCTAATTCGAATTTTGCCATTTTTGACCTAAAGCTTCAAACTCAAGAACAATGAAGAAGATGGACTTACAATGAAGCTTGGATGAAGAAGATGATGAATAAGGGTCAGATTATAACTTGAAATTGTTGTTGGAACAAAAGCTTGATGATCTCTCCTTGAGTTCTTCTTCACGGTTCCAAGAAAAGAAAAGAAAATGAGAAGTGTTTGTATGTACGTTTGTGTTGACGTATATAAGAAGAGAAGAGACTTTTTAAGTCTCAATAATATCCACAAGGGGTATTTTGTTCCCCTTTTTAACTTACAACATAAATACCCGTTTATCCATTTCAACTAACGGGGATATTTCCGGAATCCTTATTCAAAACCGTTTAATACTTTATAAAATGTATCTATCTTCTTTATAATATTTATTATCATGATTTCTTAATTATTTTAATAATAATTCTAATATTTATTAATAAACTCGAGATTCGGAACGTACCGAGGGTATAGACAACTAGGCCCATTTGAGGATGTTACAATTATGCTTCCTTCTGGCTGTGCCAGCTCATCGCGAGATGCTAGGATAGCATTATCTGATGATTGATATATGATATGTGATATGTTTATGTTAATGATTATGCTATCTTATGCTCACTAGCTTTAAATAGCTAACAGATACTCTCTTCATGACTGCAGGTGGCACTTAGATATGTGAGCTTGGGTACCTGCTTGTGGTTACTAATCTTTTGGAGGAACACTTATCTATATTACTTTTAGTTACTGTTTATGTTTGTATAAACTTGATTAAGTGGTCGGTGAACAGTTTAGTAACACCAACTGATCTTTTGTATATTGTGGCTAATTTTTTGTTGTAATTATAGCCACTTTTATAATTCCGCTGCTGTTAATGAGTTTTGAAAAACAGGTTTGGCTTAAGTTCTGTTTATAAACGGATCCATGCAGTTGGATTCTTGAATTTCTATTATTAAAATGAAAAATCTGGTTTTCAAAAGCGAGGTGTTACAAATAAAAGGAATGCTCTCTACATCTTTCATTTTAAAGTTATCATATTCTTTTCTAATGTTTCATCACCATACATAATTAAATGTTTATATGTGTAATATATTATTTTTTTTACTAAGTAAAATGATTTTTAGCATTTATCTTAATCATGAGTAAGAGAATACGTATAGATATATAATAAGATTATATAGAACTTCTCTTAATCATTTGCGTATAAAATGAATCTTGTTTATGCGGGGAATTAGGTAGTGATGTCTAGGGTATTTAAAGAGAAATAATAATAATAATACACTATTCTCTTCCTCTTCTCATCTTTCTCATCGTGTTAGCGTCATATCACTCATCTAGAAAATTTCCCCATGTCCTTCTGACTAACAAATACCTAGTTTTCTATTCTTTTATCTCTTTCCTATTTCTTCAATTACTTATTATGAGAGAAAAAACTAAAAGAAATATAGGGTAGCTAGGAGAAAGAGAGAATAAAAGGAGGAGATAAAAATCATGTCAGATAACCACTAAAAGAAAGATTTTAGCATGTAATGAGGATGACATGATGTTCTTCAAACGGATAAGCCTTTCACGATGGACCTGCTAGAAGTGGGGTAACGTGGACTAGTCTGGCTTATAGTTTATTGCATTTAGTAACAATTGAAATACTTCTACTTATATGAGAGGCTTATAACTGTTTTCATTGTTTGTGTTACCTGTATATGATTCAAGATCTCTAAGTGTTCTTGTTTTAATTAGCAGTCGAAGGTCCTTACTCACAGGACGTGTATAAAATATTCAAAAAAGGTGTTCTGATTCTTGACTAAAGCACATGGTGTGTTTTGTATGTGAGTGTTCTTGTTTCAGTAGTCTTAGAGTGGTGAACAGGATGAGAGGGGCATTAATTAAACCAAAGTAAATAATTATTTTAGTTTAAAATAAGTTAAAATAAAAAAGCATTAGTATAGGAGAGAAGGCATGTTAATGTTTTCAATTAATAGTTTTCAGTATAAAGAAAAGATTAATTAGAATTAAAATTATTAAAGGTGTTAAAATAATCAAAAAACCGAACCGACTCATGTGATTTGGAACTAAAAAAATGATACTTGAACAACCATGACCTGAAAAAATTTAAAAAAAGGGTACCCATAGAGTAATGGGTCAAGTTTGATACATTAAATTTACTATACCTATACCGACATGTATATATTTAGTTTATTAAGAAAAAAATATTCATTAATATTTCATAAATAAAATTTTACTAATCTTAAGAAAATTTCTATAACATACCATGTTTTCTTCGTTCACCCCAACCCCATTGATTTTACTATCCCTTTTCCTTGAAAACATTGATCGATCCATTGTGCTATCACATCGGGGATTGGAACCTTCAATAAGACGATACTCATAACTTCTTGATGAGTGACTACTCTAGTTCTCCATACTCTTAGTTTCATTATCTAGTATTGTAATAGTGTTTATTATAGTTTGTCACATAATAACTTTTTTTCTAATACAGTTTTTGTGTAAATCGAAACACACGACAAAAAGCGGGTAATTATGAACCGAACCGCGGGAACCCGCTCTTTTTCGGCTCAGATTGGTGTGGGAACCTGCTCTGCACGGTTTGGTTTTGGGTAGTTAAAATGGGTACCCACCCCGTACATACGTTTCTCAAACTTTCGTTACTCGCTCCGACTTGCCCAGTGAACACCACTAAGATTTATTGTACCATCTTATCATTTCATTTAACAAACTAGTTTTAATCATAAAATATTAACAATTACAATTTATATTTAAAATATTGTATCTACACACCCTAAATTGCAAAAATATAATGTGTGTGTACGGGTATGTAGTATCTTTTGAACATGGTTATTTATTTACCATATAGACATATTTGTTCAGTTTAAATTAAGATGAACTGCTTTTCGCAAAAACTTTTATTCCACATCAACTGTGAACTCTTCTCATGTAGTTATCGGAAGCTTCATAGTATGTTCAATTACAATAACCATTGACAAGTAATTTCTCAAACTCCTTGACATGTCGCTGATTAACATCAAATACTCATTTGGGTATGTGAATATCTATATATAAGGTGGATATAGTGGACATTTGTCATTAGTAAACACCTAGGACAATTAAGATATATAATCAAAGGGTAAATAACTATGCGTTTAACATCATTCAACTGTGTAATAAATAATTTTAGTAACTTGTATCCATAATATCATATAAATTACGATATATGTATTTGAAATAGGAAATGATTTATACACACAAATTCACAGTACACAGCAATAAAATTTAATTAAACCATAATACTCGACGTATGATTAAGATATTTTAATAGTAGATTTTGTGATAACATAAAGATCATGATTTTTACATCGCAAATAAAAGAATTCAAACGGTCAAAAATTGTGCGTATCGCAAATGTAATCGTATCCGATATCTTTCCTTTTCTTGAGCAAAACAGCCCGATATTGCCGGTGATCACCGATCAGATGACTTTAAAGCAGTGAACTCTAGAGGATACGGTATCTCGTTTACGTAATAATTACGCAGATCTTTCGTTTTATTTATGCCCTAATTCCACATTCAAATATCACATTAACTTCTTTTAATCACATATCTGTTTCATCTTTGTAGAGATCAATTTATGCTTCCTTTATCACTCTGATAATCCTCATATTGGTTGAACGCTGATCATCAATGATCAGTCTTCCCGGTGATTTGTTCTTTACAACTGTGGCTAAGTTTCTTAACGTTGAAATCAATTTATGCTTCCTTTTATTACTCTGATAATCCTCGTATTGGTGGAACGGTGATCATCGATGGTACTGATCAGTCTTCCCGATGATTTGTTCTTCAGAACCGTGGCTAAGTTTCTTAACGTGTAAATCAATTTCTGATTTCCTTAGGTCTTTGTTTCTCCCTCTACAACGCCTACATTACTTTCTACTCTTCGTTTCACGGTAACGTATCAATTTATTATTTGTATTTTTCATGTTCTTGATTGAATCTTCAGTTGTCCTCGTTCTCTCTGTTCTTGTGCATTAACGTTTTCCTTCTATTTGTTTATTTGGCCGTTTCTCCATTTGTGTTGTGTTTCTTGACACTGTTAACTGTAAATAGAATCACGACTAAAGTCGGAATTTATCACGATCTAAGAGGAAAAACAAGTACAGTAACATCTTTTATCTTCTTTTATCCCATCCCGCCCTATATAAAACAGTAATTGGGTCGCTGATGTGTTAGATTCAATTGCATGCAATTTAGCAGATTCTTTCTGTTGCCTGACGTGAGTCGAGTTGGCTATTGAGATCGACTGAGTTATAGAAGGTGAATCATTCTCTTCAGTTACTTTCAATAAATGAGGGATGAAAGTGGCTGTTGAGGCCTGAGAGTCGCTTGAGATGAGCCCTATCTTCACCTCCTTAAGGGGTCTGATCATTGGCCACAACTGTTTAAACAAGTCACCAGTTTTCAATTTCCACGGTTTGTTTCACAGGTTCATTTGCTTTTAGGGTTTAAATAGGGTGATTCATTACCTTCCTCTTCTTACTTTCTTTGCTGCTACCAGTTAATGACTCTTCACAGTTGTTTCTGTAGCACTTCTCCTTAATTCTGCCGTAAATGGTTTATGATGGTGTATCCATGCTGAATGCTGGCTGTGTTCCTTTCCCTTGATAAGGTATGCCTTATGCTACATCCAGTTATTGGCCGACTATATATCTGTTCTTTATTGCTTTGTTCCCTTGTAGATTGTGTGTTTGATCTTATTAATATATATTTCTTTGGAAGAGAGTAGAAGATAAGGTTTAATCATAGTCTTTTCATCAGTAATTCTGTCATCATACTATAATTCATTGTACCTTTTATTCGGTTCATCCATTCTCTTAGTTTTATGTTTTGTTGCAGTTGATTGGAGCTTACCAACTAAAATTTTTGTTACTGATATGTGAAGATTATATGCCTATCAAGTGTATGATGAAACGCCAACATTTAAAACGAAGGAAGTAAGAAAGATCCTAGATGTGAGAGATCCTTTGTTCTTTCACTTATATGGGTTAAACTTTTAGAGGTTTTGCCAATCGATAGCGGTCTATTATGTCCACAGTTGTAGACAACAATGGCAGTGAATGATGCGTTGGTAGTTTTAAAATGTGTAGATCATGAAAAGCGGGCTGAGAATCCTCTTAATCAAGACGACATTGAGATTACGAAATCAACAAGATGGTTGTAGTTGGGACTTTTCATCAGTTCCCCAAAAGGTAATATTGTCAAGTACTTAAAATGTTATTTTGAAGGAGAAAAAGCTACCCATGTCACTATTGAAACTGCCAATCTACTTATTGCATTTTGTCACAACAATTTTGAGGCTGTTTAGGATTGTTTATCCAAGCTGCTTATGTGATTATTTGAAGGGTTGAAATACATAGTTTAGAATAATTAAGTTGGGAGCTGGTTATGAGAAGATGAACAATAATTTTTACCCTCTTAAAATATTGGAGACAGTTAATTCACTTAAAGATTAAAAAATGTTGCATTTCTATAACAGAAGTGACATCTAATGAACAGATCTCAGGTAAGTATTTCCTTTTAACTTTCTGATTATTCTTTTGACAGTGCCATTGATATTTTTAGAATTGTTTTTTATTTCTAAAGTGACTGATAAGAATACTTTACCTGATACCGCCCTTCTTTTTGTGCAATTATATCCTGGATGTATATGCATCTTTTTTATATTTGTTTAGTTAAAAGAACGTAAGGTGCTATACTATATCTATCAAGTTCACTTACCACTGATCCTGTAACCAGTATGTACAAGTTTGTTGGATACTTGGATCTCATATTGTAGAATGATGTGTCCTTATCTGATGTACCTGTTACCTATGAAGGCCCTCCGATCTCCCAGGTAAATATTTACCACCCACTTATTATAGAAATACTCTACAAACGCAGTTTTTGCTTGCATACATTGCTATACCTGAGGATTCTGTTGATATTTGTTTTTTCATACCAATAATCAAACCAAAATAGTATAAAATAAGACAAGTTAACTATGTTGGCTTTAACCTAACATGTAACTTATTACCCCGTTATTATTTAATACGGACACTTCCGGAAACACATGTCCTAACATGTCCTATTTCCATGTATAAATGCTCACCGTGTCAAAGAATTTTGAATAATAATATTATTTTTGAGTAAAATGAAATACGACTTCTAATGATTTGATAAAAAAAACTTTGTGCAACTTTGAATCCTTTCACCTATTTCCTTTTAAGCTAATTTTTATCAAGTTTACCGTAATCGATTGGTAGCATATCAAGCTAATTTTCCTTTTAAGTTTTTAACCCATTCATACATAAACAAGTTATAAAACTCTGACTTTATGTATCAACTTAACTGTTAATTTGGATAAAAAGGTGAGAATTTTAGCAAGTTGGTTCGCAGTAGCAGGGCCTTACAAATGGGGACTGACATAAATCCAAACGATCAATTGCTCTCTGAAGTCTAGGAGCTCTGGATACAATGATAATATTTTGCAATCCGTTTGTTCTTTATCTATTTATAAATGCATGATGCTAACTCTCCCACCATATTTTTTTCCATACCCCTTCTAAAGATTGGCGTGGTCTTTTAGTGTCAGTTTTTTTTGTTTTTTCATAGAAAATGGAAGATAAGATTATAAAGTTGGTTCCTGATAGATTTCAAAGCTTCTTGTGGTCTTTTACGGTCATCTCCCAGTCTTTTTCCTTTTAGCCACGTCTTGAAACTCTTATCACTGGACCTTTTTGACATAAAACAACCTAAATCGACCTAACATTAGGTGAACGAGTTGAAATTGCCACTTGAATATTAGTCATGTCACTCTAATAAATTAAACTGTATTTCAGGAGTATGGCGTGTTGAATTTTGACGATTAGAAGGTTTCTTCATATTCGTAATCTGGACATAGACAAAGCATGTAATATATTTCTAATGTTTCTTAAACAAAGTATATACATTTGTTCTAAATGGGTGTATATCTATGCCAGAAATCCCACACAACATAGCTCATGACAAGTTGTTCATGCAAGGAACCTTTATAAGTGGATGATTGATAGATGTTGTGTTTTGTGGCAGACATCACCCAACAAAGCAGGAAGTCTAGAAGGTTTCAAACGCATGTTCTTAAACTTATCACATATGTTACATTATTAATTTAAATCAAGTGTCTCATATATCTTTTTAAACTAATGTGACTGCATATGAGGTTATGATGATCTTCACAAATCACACCTGAATACATGATCTATATATTTAAAAAACCATCAAGAGGTGGAAATACGTAGGTTGAATGGGTCAAAGGAGCAATTATCTGCTGGCTTGCTTTTTGCCTGAATTTTTTTTCTTCAGCGTAACTTTATTGTTATTAAAATATAGAACTATTATTTATGTTCAACCTATCTTTTTAGAATATATAAATAAATTATAGAAGAAGAAATAACCTAAATAGAGTCATTTATGAGTTGAAATATATACTTGATTTTTACAGTTAATAAATAATACATTCATGACAACCTTTCATTCTTTGCACTCTCTTACATTGATTTGGGTTATGTTCTATTAGAGGTGGAACAACAGGCAGCAAGCAACAAATCATACATTCGGTTTTTTATAGGGTTGGTCAAGACGGGTATGGTCCTGATTGGTGCTGCAAGCACCTTTTTTATCCATTTTTCATGTTATGTTACTAATAATGCTTTGATATGATTACAAAAACTATTGTTACATAGTAATGTAACTCTTTGTTATTATACTGATTAGGAGTTGTTTAATGTATTTGAATACATGTGGAATCATGGAATGCTTACAAAAAAAGCCTAGAAACATAACCCAAGTCAATGCATTTGTATGCAATTCGAGGATGCCATGCTCTTATCTGATTATTCTCTGCGTATCTAATGGTTAAATGTATAGCTGCATATAACAAGCTTATGGATGGGAGCTTGATAAGAAGAGTGCTTGTGATGTTGAACATGGTAGAACAGTTTCTAATTGGCGACCTATAGACTTAGGGGTGGATTTGGAACAACCACGGTTGCAGTTGAAGAAGTTACCAGAGCCCAGAGTTACTCTAGAAGGTAGATTGTCCCTTTTTTAAATTGTGTGCACGTTTCCTCATAGTAGAATACTTAATTAGATTCCGCCTGTTTATTTAATTAAAATTATGGAAGTTCTATTTATAAAATTTTAATTTGGTTAAATTGCTTGTAAAGGTGATAAGAAGGATGATGTTTGCAATTTGATAACTCAAAATAGCTCTGAGATAGGTGAGACTGTTAGCCATTAAGATGTGAAGAATTTTTGGTGAATGAATGTATTGTATGTAAGAATACAAAGTATCATGTGGTTTGATGTTTATGGATTTGTTAGGTTTATTCATGTCCTCTTTCCTATCGAAGAAGGGCCAACACTTTAGGTTGCCATATCACTTTTTACCGTTGTTCTAAAAGGTCCGTCATGGCGCCGACAAGGCATGAGTCGTGGCTCTGCTGTTAAGGAATAGCCCTGGGCGTAAGTGTTAGGCGTGCCACACCACGCTTTAACCTTATTCGGGGAACCATGCTTTTTACCATCTTAAGAGCAAACTTAAAGCCTTTCTCTATGGGTATGTTTCCTACTTTCTATTTTATCTTCTACATATTGCATAACACCAGATTCAACTTATTTCTCCACGTCAAGGATAAAAAGTAGCTCTATTGAGTAATTGATTTTTTATTTAGCAATCAAGACATGAAAGGGGATGGCAGTCATGTGAAAAACAAGTAATAAGAAAGCCATTTTTCCAGGCTTCTCATAGTGTCCACGTGGCCTAAGGTGTTGACGTGGCACACAAACCCTTTGGTACGACGTTAAACCTTCCATCCCTTCTGTGTCTATGCATTAACGTCCTTCTGGTTACCCTCTATTTTTCTTTCCTTCACTATGGGTTTTAATGGCTGATGGTCTCGGTTGGTATGCAACGGTAGTTCCTCCTTCCTGAGGAAGACATACACAGATAGTTGGAACAACAACAGGTAATTAGCCTGATTTTAATCTCTCTCCCTCTCTCTCTCTCTCTCTCTCTCTCTCTCTCTCTAGACCAGAAACATCACTAGGGATTATAAACATATAAGATATCATTTTGTAAATATTATGATGAATTGTCATGGATAATTCTAAGTACACGAATGCCAATGGCAGAATTATGATAGGAATCATTTGGCATTTAGCTGGAGGGTTTTTATCCTCTAATTGCACCATGTCGGTTTCTTCAATGTTACAAAACAAATTTGATTAATTTACAAAAATGATAAGAGTTGATAGACAGAAAGGCGTAAATTTTAAGAAGTTAATTATTAAGGATGCTTACTATCTTGGGTTATACTTATAGGATCATCATCTTTTAATTATTGTGTCATGCTAATAACTTTTTAAATTACACATGATTATATTGAATATGTTACTTCTGAGTTGCCAATAGGACTTAATCCCTTCAGAAACGTGTACAACCATTGTCCTGGTAACATATTTCTTTATTCTTTTCATTTTTTAGATTCTAATCTGAATTACATGTATTAATGCATTCTGCTTATTCCAACTGTGAACTCAGAACCTCCTTAAGCTCCATATCACTTTGTCTTAATTTTCGGAATGACGTGATGCAATTGAAGCTTCAGTCAAGCAAGGTATGTAATTCTTTTCCTGATTGTCATTGTTGTATAGAGGGTCAGTCTTTAGAGTTGGGGTTATTATCTCATATCATTTTTAGGTATGTTCTAAATAAATCTCTTAGCAATGGTCAACAATGTATGTAGGTGTCAGGACATTCAATGCAAATCACCCCGACTGAGAGCCTAGATGAATAGACCTTTTAAGCATCTTAGGCTAATTGTCTCAGGATTAGGTAACCTAATTAAGTTGCAGTTATTTCATTCGTAAATAAAGATAACTAAATCAAACTGGCAAATTAGTAGAATGTGCAAGGAAAGGTATGTTGGACATGTTTGTTGTCTTATGTGTGATAAGATGTCATTAGTTGGCATGGGTGACAAACTAACAATAAAAATACAAGTAATTGTGTTATGAATATGTTTTATCTCTACTGTTTTAAGTGAGTGGTAAAAATATATAGCCAAAAGGGTAATGGGTTCAGAGGGTTTTGAAGTTGCTGAAACTGAGAGCATTCCTTTAATGCAGAAACATTCAGATTACGTTAACCAAAGACTTAGACTATTATTGGAATAAGAAGGTTTTTTTATGCCGATTGTTCACATTAATTACCTTAACGTCAATAGAACGTTTCAAAAGGGGGCAATCTTTGGTGGCTCAAACTGATAAATGCTTACAAAAAGTAACACATTTGACCTGAACCTGTTTTAATCTATTGATCCAATTACCAACCCGCTTCTGACAATTTAAAACTCAACACGTGTAGATTTGATGCAAGTTTAAGTATATATTATGCTGTATATTGTATTCTTATGCAAAGAGCATTTAGTTGCCAATCTGTCATATGATCACAGAAAAGTTGATCTACTTGAAACAGAAAGTTATCTCATTTGACCTGTAAAGTCAAACCATTTTTTTGTATTCCAATGGACCTTTGTTACATTAAATCGTGTCTTAATTTGGTCACTAAACTTTAGAGGGGGCAATTTCAACTCATTTTGCTTATGAAATTGATTGCTTTATGTTTGTAAATTTTCTTGGATTGGTAAAATTAAAAAACTGTAGAAGCTACTAATAAATTGAATACATTCCAGTTGCCTCCATCTGCATTATCTCTTTTTCTTATATATAAAATTTATATCTAAAGGTTTTATGCAGTTGAATAGATTTTGAACTGTTAGTAATTTAGTGAAGTCATATGTTCCAAGTTTGAGTTTTTCTACCAACTAATTAAGGATGACGAGAAAGAGTCAAATGGAGTAAGAATTATAATAATATCATGTTTTGGCCTATTTGTCTTTGTTTAATGTTTTGGTCATGTACGGATCTCTTCTTTCCGCCATTACTTCTTCTAATCAGTTTCATTTTCACCAGACGACATGTTAGTTCACGTTTGTGAATTAAAGATTTTAATGGGTTGATTCAAGCATTGACGGAGAATTTGCTTTGTCTACTCTCCTGAGTCCTTTTATGAGTAGCTATTAGAGATGGCAATTTCAACCATTCACTTATGTATGAGTTGATTTGGCTATGTTGATCTCATGGTTATATGGGTATAATTAAAAAAGTTAGCTTAAAAAGGAAACGGGTCTCATAGGTTGATGAGGTCAAACGAGTTGAAAGTCCCATATACATAAATGCTTCTAAATCACTTTATTAAAACAAGTAGAACGTTGTTAAGATAATATAATTATCGTAATCATGTTTGATAAAATAATTATATATGAAATTTTTAGAAGCTTTAGGCAAAAAGCTTTTCAGTTCAACCCACCTGTACAAAATTTTACATTTTTTGATGCTTTACTTAACCTGCCTGACCTCCCAATGTGCCATCTCTTCTGTTTGTTTTGAACGTTGATTTTTTTTTGATGAATTTATAGTGATCTGGTCTGGACTGAAACAGGTTTAGCTAATATTTTTCAACATTAAAATATTATGCTTTGTTAATAAATTAGTTTTCTACAGGCATATGCAGCAGCAGGGACTGTGAGACAACATTATGCAAATTATTTTATTGATGCTTCTGCGTCTTCGCCAAGCTTGTGACCGACCATCCATTGCTGGTCAAGGGATTTAGTTCAGAATCGATTAGTAGAGTCTCTACAAAAATGGCAAAGAATCTTCCGAAGGATATGCAAGTGAATTTGTTGAATCTCTTGGAAAGGTTAAGTATATGTTTTTTGTGCAATGTGAGTTTGCTGAGCCCACCAACTTAATTATTCTTTTCTTTCGCGTTGAGATGGCAATCTTGATCTATCTAGAATTGGTCGATTTGGGTTATGTTTTATAGTGACAAGTCAAACAGGTAGAATAAACAGAATTAGCTATAAAGGGAACGTGTCATAGCGATTGAACATCGCTAAAGTGTATTTTTAATCAATAAAATCTTCTATAATAATTTTATTCAGTTAGCTTATATAGGTCGATTGGTCTGTAAGCATACCTGACACTAATTTTTGGCAAGGGATTAAAGATCTTTGGACAAGGACGGACCTGTTCACCCAAGCTGCCCATTTGGCCACTTGTATTTTCAGGTTTTGTGATTGATCATTTTATGGTTTGACAGGATCCACCTGAGGATGCTTTTATTACTCTTTATGGACATTTTTCTGCTACCAATGTGTATCTGAATTTTTGACAGTGGATGACAAAAAGTCAAATTGGTGGTGACGTATTTACAAAATCGACCTTAAGGAGTTGCCTCTTTGATGATGGCGATGATCGAAATTCATCTAAAACTGAGGTAAATCTTTAGTTTTTCAGAATGATTATAGTTCTTCTAAGATCAGAGCCACTCTAGAGATCTTCCGGTGCCATTGCAGATTAAATAGTTTCTCAAACTTTCATTACCCGCTCAGCCCCAACCCACCCTGTAAACACCCCTAAAGTTTATTGTACGATCTTATCACTTCTAATAACAAACTAGTTTTAATTGTACAATATTGACAATTAATATTGGGTATGTAGTATATATAAAATATTGTAGCTGCACACCCTAAATTACAAATAAATAATGTGTATGGGTATGTAGCATCCTTTTGAACTTGGTTATTTCTTTACCATATAAACACATTTGTTCAGTTTGAAATAAGATAAGTTGCTTTATGCAAACACTTTTATCACACATCAATCGTGAACTCTTCTCACATTGTTATCGGAAGCTTCAGAGTATGTTTAATTACAATTATCATTAACAAGTAATATCTCAAAATTCTTGATATGTCAGTGATTAACATCAAATACTCATTTGGGTATGTGCATATCATTATATGCAAGGTGGATATAAGTTGACGTTAGTCAAGTGTAAACGCCTAGGACAATTAAGATACATAATCAAAAGGAAAAAGATCTATACACCTAATATCATTTAGCTATGTAATGAGTAATTTAAATGACTTGTATATACAATATCACATGAATTTAGTAAAGTTAGCTACATAAATTATTTCTTCATAAATTAAGGAATATATGTATTTGGAATTGGAAATGATTTATACACACAAATTCACAGTACACGACAAAAAAGTTTAAGTAAACCATAATACGTAGACATAAGATTAAGATATTTTAATAGTAAATATTGTGATTATTATATTGCAAATAAAAGAATTCTCTTTTGTCAAACGGTCAAAAATTGTTCTCGTGTGATCGTATCGCAAATGTAATCGTATCCGATATCTTTCCTTTTCTTGAGCAAAACAGCCCGATATTGCCGGTGATCACCGATCAGATGACTTTAAAGCAGTGAACTCTAGAGGATACGGTATCTCGTTTACGTAATAATTACGCAGATCTTTCGTTTTATTTATGCCCTAATTCCACATTCAAATATCACATTAACTTCTTTTAATCACATATCTGTTTCATCTTTGTAGAGATCAATTTATGCTTCCTTTATCACTCTGATAATCCTCATATTGGTTGAACGCTGATCATCAATGATCAGTCTTCCAGGTGATTTGTTCTTTACAACTGTGGCTAAGTTTCTTAACGTGGAAATCAATTTATGCTTCCTTTTATTATCACTCTGATAATCCTCGTATTGGTGGAACGGTGATCATCGATGGTACTGATCAATCTTCCCGATGATTTGTTCTTCAGAACCGTGGCTAAGTTTCTTAACGTGTAAATCAATTTCTGATTTCCTTAGGTTCTTGTTTCTCCCTCTACAACGCCTACATTACTTTCTACTCTTCGTTTCACGGTAACGTATCAATTTATTATTTGTATTTTTCATGATCTTGATTGAATCTTCAGTTGTCCTCGTTCTCTCTGTTCTTGTGAATTAACGTTTTCCTCTATATGTTTATTTGGCCGTTTCTCCATTTGTGTTGTGTTTCTTGATACTGTTAACAAAAGACGGAATTTATCACGATTTAAAACAGTAATTTTGGTAGCTGACGTGTTAGATTCAATTGCATGCAATTTAGCAGATTCTTTCTGTTGCCTGACGTGAGTCGAGTTGGCTATTGAGATCGACTGAGTTATAGAAAGTAAATCATTCTCGTCGGTTACGTTCGTATCAGTCCCTCCCCACAAACAACGTTTTTTTCAAAAAAAAGAGGGATGAAGTTGGCTGTTGAGGCCTGAGAGTCGCTTGAGATGAGCCCTATCTTCACCTCCTTAAAGGGTCTGATTGGCCACAACTGTTTAAACAAGTAACCAATTTCCAATCTCTCACGGTTTGTTTCACAGGTTCATTTGCTTTTAGGGTTTAAATAGTGTGATTCATTACCTTCCTCTTCTTACTTTCTTTGCTGCTACCAATTAATTTCTCTTCACAGGTTTTTCTCTAGCACTTCTCCTTAATTCTGTCGTCAATGGTTCATCTGTTCTTTATTGCTGAATGCTGGCTGTGTTCCTTCTCCTTGATAAGGTATGCCTTATGCTACATCCAGTTATTGGCCGACTATATATCTGTTCTTTATTGCTTTGTTCCCTTGTAGATTGTGTGTTTGATCTTATTAATATATATTTATTTGGAATAGAGTAGAAGATAAGGTTTAATCATAGTCTTTTCATCAGTAATTATGTCATCATACTGTAATTCATTGTACCTTTTATTCGGTTGATCCATTTCTTATTTTTATGTTTTGTTGCAGTTGTTTGGAGCTTACCTGACAAAAAATTTTGTTACTGATTTGTGAAGATTATATGCCTATCAAGTGTATGATGAAACGCCAACATTTACAACGAAGGAATAAAGAAAGATCCTAGATGTGAGAGATCTTTTGTTATTTCAATTATATGGGTTCAACTTTCAGAGGTTTTGCCAATCGATAGTGGTCTATTATGTCCACAGTTGTAGACGACGATGGCAGTGATGCGTTGGTAGTTTTGAAATGTATAGATCATGAAAAGCGGGCTGAGAATCTTCTTAATCAAGATGACATTGAGATTATGAAATCAACAAGGTGGTTGTAGTTGGGACTTTTCATCAGTTCCCCAACACATAATCTTTTAAAGTTAGCTCGCAGGTAATATTGTCAAGTACTTAAAATGTTAGCTTGAAGGAGAAAAAGCTACCCATGTCACTTTTGAAACTGCCAATCTACTTATTGCATTTTGTCACAACAATCTTGAGGCTGTTTAGGATTGTTTATCCAAGATGCTTATGTGATTAATTATAGGGTTGAAATACATAGTTTAGAATAATTAAGTTGGGAGTTGGTTATGGAAGATGAACTATAATCTTGACCCTCTTAAAAAGAGGGAGCAACGGTTTAGTCTTAAAGTCAAATAAAAAAGACTATGATGACCATTACAACTGTGCATTCCTTGGATTATTCTCTGCACATTAAAGCTACAGCCTTTACAACCATTATTTTTAAAGTGATAGAAGTAAAGAGGATATATTAATTGCAATATATAATCCTTGCCCCTACGGATACTGCACTAAAATTTCATTCAACAGATTCAAAAGTTGTATACATTTTCTCTGATGATCTGGACTGGAAATATACAAGGTAAGTATTTCCTTTTAACTTTCTGATTGTTCTTTTGACAGTGTAATTGATAATTTTAGAATTGGTTTTTATTTCAAAAGTGACTGATAAGAATACTATACCTGATACTGCCCTTCTTTTTGTGCAATTATATCCTGGATGTATATGCATCTTTTTTAAATTTGTTTTGTTAAAATAAGGTAAGGTGCTATACTATATGTATCAAGCTCACTTACCACTGATCATGTAACCAGTATGTACAAATTTGTTGGATCTCATATTGCAGAATGATGTGTCCTTATATGATGTACCTGTTACCTATGAAGGCCTGCGATCTCCCAGGTAAATATTTACCACCCAGTTATTATAGAAATACTCTACAAACACATTTTCTGCTTGCATACATTGCTATACCTGAGGATTCTGTAGATATTTGTTCTTTCATACCAATAATCAAACCAAAATTGTATAAATAAGACAAGGAAGTTAACTAGGTTGGCTTTAACCTAACAGGTAACTTTTTACCCCGTTATTATTTAATACGGACACTTTCGGAAACACATGTCCTATTTCCATACATTCGTAGAAGGATAGAATTGTGCATTATGTTAAAGTTTATGTTAGTTCGGCTAATAATGTGTTTTTCATAGCACTTAGATCTTCAACAAATATATGTTTTACAGTATAGTCCATTAACTCTACTTGGTGCATCAAAAGTAAATTATTGCAAAAGGATATTAAATAAGAAAAGCAAAATAGACTTAAAAAGAACAAGAAAGTTAACTGTGCTGTATAATCAAGCGAAAATAGTATCTAAAAAATCATACATATTGACCTTAGACAACACTACTTATCAAGACGTAAGCTATGGAGCTGTAAGTAATCTCGTCATCATTTTGCAGTTAAAAAAAAACCTGGAGCCTTATAAGATATCTCACAAACAAGTATAATAAAGCAGTAACAGAAATACAATGTTAGACAACATAATAAATGAAAATTTATTCCTTGATCGAGAGTTTGGAGTTGTGGTTGCTTCTATGGTTTTGTCTGAAGGTATGGCACACAACTATTATATGATTTCATTTCCATATGATATTAAGGTTCAATTGGTAATTAAAACCGTGAGTTGCAAAACTTTGGCTCAGTTGTCACTCACTTAAACATAGTCTCGAGTAAACTATGATTAATTCCTCTTCAATATTATCTTCTTAGTTGGCTTATACATCTTTATGTCTAATTTGGTAGATCTAAATATTCAATTAGTAGGATTGAGATTTGAGTATCGCTCACTTGATTAAGAATTTGATTTAATATTTTTTCTTGAGATTTTTAAAGAAATGTTCTTGGGTATACCAAAAAGAGCTCATGGCTCTATTGTATATGTGTTCATAGGTTTACTGCAAAGGGTTCATGGGTATTGCATCATTCGGTTGATCAAGAGCTTGGAATTGCGCTTGCTTCTAAGGTTTTGCCCTGAAGGTATGGCACATAACTGTTATACGAGTTTCCTTTCCATATGGTATTAAGGTTCACTTGATATTTAAAACCATGAGTTTGATATATTGTTCATGGATCTGCAACAAATGTGACCATACGCCTGCTGCAAAGTGTTCATAGGTGTGTTGTAAATAAGTTCATGGATAACAGGTCATGCGTCTGTTGTAACTGGGTTAAGGCCTTAATGTAAATGGGTTCATGTTTCAGAAATTGACATGCATGTTGAGTCTGCATATTACGTGTTTGTTGTTTTGAGTAACATTATAACAATGGTAGAAATATTGTTAGAGGTGGCAAAATGAGTAGGTTGAGTCATTTGTCTAAACAGGGAAATTTTTTGCTTAGGTCGAGCTAGGTTTGTTTGACCCGAAACACTTCCTGTCTAAACTTTTTAAGTCATGTTAAATGCTCACCGCGTCAAATATGAGTATGAATTTTGAAGAATAATATTATTTTTGAGTAAAATGAAATACGACTTCTAATGATTATGATTTGATAAACTAAACTTTGTGCAACTTTGAATCCTTTCACCTGTTTCCTTTTAAGCTAATTTTTATCGAGTTTACCGTTTCTGACCTGCAGCATATTCCGAATTCGACCCGTTCATACATAAACGACTCATAAAACTTTGACTTTATGTATCAACTTAACTGTTAATTTGGATAAAAAGGTGTGAATTTTAGCAAGTTAGTTCGCGGTAGAAGGGCCTTGCAAATGGGGACTGATATCAATCCAAACTGTTAATTGCTCTCTAAAGTCTGGGAGCTCTGATACGATGATAATATTTTACAATCCTTTTGTTCTTTATCTATTTATATATGCATGATGCTTATGCTCCACCATATTATTTTCCATACCCCGTCTAAAGATTGGTGTGGTCTTTTAATCTCAGTTTTTTTTTTCATAGAAAATGGAAGATACGATTACAAAGTTGGTTCCTGATAGATTTCAAAGCTTCTTGTGGTCTTTTATGGTCATCCCATAGTCTGTTTCCTTTTAGCCAAGTCTTGAAACTCTTACCGTTGGACCTTTTTGACATAAAACAGCCTAAATCGACCTAATTCTTAGGTGAACGTGTTGAAATCACCACTTGAATATTAGTCATGGCACTCTAATGAATTGAACTGTATTTCAGGAGTATGGCGATTTGAATTTTGACGATTAGAAGGTTTCTTCGTATTCTAATTTGGACATAGACAAAGCATGTAATATATTTCTAATGTTTCTTAAACAAAGTAAATACATTTGTTCTAAATGGGTGTATATCTATGCCAGAGATCCCACACAACATAGCTCATGACAAGTTGTTCATGCAAGGAACCTCTAAATGTTGTGTTTTGTGGCAAACATCACCCAACAAAGCAGGAAGTCTAGAAGGTTTCAAACGCATGTTCTTAAACTTATCACATATGTTACATTATTAATTTAAATCAAGTGTCTCATATATCTTTTTAAACTAATGTGACTGCATATGAGGTTATGATGGTCTTCACAAATCACACTTGAATACTTGATCTATATATTTAAAAAACCATCAAGAGGTGGAACTACGTAGGTTGAATGGGTCAAAGGAGCAAGAATCTGTTGGCTTGTTTTTTTCCTGAAATTTTTTCTTCAGCGTAACTTTATTGTTATAAAAATATAGAACTATTATTTACGTTCAACCTATCCTTTTAGAAAAAATAAATAAATTACAGAAGAAAACATAACCTAAATAGAGTCATTTATGAGTTGAAATATCTACTTGAATTTTACAGTTAATACATAATACATTTATGAAAACCTTTCATTCTTTGCACTCTCTTACATTGATTTGGGTTATGTTCTATTAGAGGTGGAACAACAGGCAGCAGGCAGTAAATCATACATGCGGTTTTTTATAGGGTTGGTCAAGACGGGTATGGTCCTGATTGGTGCTGCAAGCACCTTTTTTATCCATTTTTCAATATTATGTTACTAATAATGCTTGACATGATTATAAAAAATTATTGTTACATAGTAATGTAACTCTTTGTTATTATACTAATTAGGAGTTCTTTAATGTATTTGAATACATGTGGAATAATGGATTGCTTTCAAATGATTACGAAAAAATCCTTAAAACATAACCCAAGTCAATGCATTTGTATGCAATTCGAGGATGCCATGCTCTTATCTGATTATTCTTTGTATATCTAATGGTTAAATGTATAGCTGCATATAAGCAAGCTGATGGAAGGGAGCTTGATAAGAAGAGTGCTTGTGGATGTTGAACATGGTAGAACAGTTTCTAATTGGCGACCTGTAGGCTTGGGGGTGGATTTGGAACAACCACGGTTGCAGTTGAAGAAGTTACCATAGCCCAGAGGTACTCTAGAAGATAGATTGTCCCCTTTTTTAAATTGTGTGCTCGTTTCCTCATAGTAGATTACTTAATTAGATTCCGTCTATTTGTTTAATTAAAATTATGGAAGTTCTGTTTATAAGATTTTAATTTGGTTAAATTGATTGTAAAGGTGATAAGAAGGATGATGTTTGCATTTTGATAACTCAAAATAGCTCTGAGATAGGTGGGACTGTTAGCCATTAAGATGTGAAGAATTTTTGGTGAATGAATGTATTGTATGTAAGAATACAAAGTATCATATGGTTTGATGTTTATGGATTTGTTAGGTTTATTCATGTCCTCTTTCCTATCGAAGAAGGGCCAACACTTTAGGTTGCCATATCACTATTTACCGGTGTTCTAAAAGGTCCACAATGGCGCCAACAAGGCACGAGGCTTGGCTCTGCCGTTGAGGAATAGCCCTGGGCGTAAGTGTTAGGCGTGCCACGCCACGCCTTACCTTATTCGGGGAACTACCATCTTAAGAGCAAATTTAAAGCCTTTTATTATGGGTATGTTTCCTACTTTCTATTTTTATCTTCTATATATTGCATAACACCAGATTCAACTTAATTTTCTCCACGTCAACAATAAAAAGTAGCTCTATTGAGTAATCAAATTTTTGTTAGCAATCAAGACATGAAAGGGGATGGCAGTCATGTGAATAACAAGTAATAAGAAAGCCATTTTTTCAGGCTTCTCATAGTGTCCATGTGGCCTAAGGTGTTGACGTGGCACACAAACCCTTTGGTACGACGTTAAACCTTCCATCCCTTCTGTGTCTATGCATTAACGTCCTTCCGGTTACCCTCTATTTTTCTTTCCTTCAGTATGGGTTTTAATGGCTGATGGTCTCGGTTGGTATGCAACGGTAGTTCCTCCTCCCTGAGGAAGACACACACAGATAGTTGGAACAACAACAGGTAATTGGCCTGATTATAATCTCTCTCTCTCTCTCTCTCTCTCTCTCTCTCTCGACCAGGAACATCACTATGGATTACAAACATATAAGATATAATTTTTTAAATATTATGATTGTCATGGATAATTCTAAGTACACGAACGCCAACGGCAGAATTATGATAGGAATCAGTTGGCATTTAGCTGGAGGGTTTTTATCCTCTAATTACACCATGTCGGTTTCTTCAATGTTACAAAATGAATTTGATTAATTTACAAAAACGATAAGAGTTGATAGACAGAAAGCCTTAAATTTTAAGAAGTTAGTTATTAAGGATGCTTACTATCTTGGGTTTTACTTATTGCATCATCATCTTTTAGTTATTGTGTCATGCTACTAATAACTTCTAAATTACACATGATTATTTTGAATATGTTACTTCTGAGTTTCCAATAGGACTTAATTATGGTACAAGGGCGTTAATCCCTTCAGAAACGTGTACAACCATTGCCCTGATAACATATTTCTTTTTTCTTTTCATTTTTAAGATTCTAATTTGAATTACATGTATTAATGCATTCTGCTTATTCCAACTGTGAACTCGGAACCTCCTTAAGCTCCATATCACTTTGTTTTTATGTTTGGAACGACGTGATGCAATTGAAGCTTCAGTCAATCAAGGTATGTAATTCTTTTCATGATGAGCTGATGTGGTTCAAGGCTTTTCCGTTCGTTTTTTCCTGATTGTCATTGTTGTATGCATGTATAGAGGGCCGGTCTTTAGAGTTGGGGTTATTATCTAATAGCATAATTAGGTATGTTCTAAAAAAATCTCTTAGTAATGGTCAAAATGTATGTAGGTGTCACTTGTCAGGACATCCAATGCAAATCGCCCTGGCTGAGAGCCTAGATGAATAGACCTTTTAAGCATCTTAGGCTAATTGTCTCGGGATTTGGTAACCTAATTAAGTTGCAGTTATTTCATTCGTAAATAAAGGTAACCAAATTAAACAGGCAAGTTAGTACAATGTGCAATGAAATGTATGTTGGACATGTTTGTTGTCTCATGTGTGATAAGATGTCATTAGTTGGTATGGGTGACAAACTAACAATAAAAACACAAGTAATTGAGAATGGGTTGATTATGAATATGTTTATCTCTGCTGTTTAAAGTGAGTGGTAAAAATATATAGCCAAAAGGGTAATGGGTTCAGAGGGTTCTGAAGTTGCTGAAACTGAGAGCATTCCTTTAATGCAGAAACATTCAGATTACGTTAACCAAAGACTTAAGGTCCAGTTTGTTTCACCATAATGTGAAGGAATGTATAATCAAGCAAAAATAATATCTAAAACATTATACATATTGACCTTAGACAACACTACTTATCAAGACGTAAGCTATGGAGCTGTAAGTAATCTCGTCATCTTTTGGCAGTAAAAAAAAGACCTGGAGCATTATAAATATCTCACAAACAAGTATAATAAAGCACTAACAGCAATACAATGTTAGACAACATAATAAATGAAAATTGATTTCTTGATAGAGAGTTTGGAGTTGTGGTTGCTTCTAAGGTTTTGCTCTGAAGGTATGGCACACAACTATCATATGATTTCATTTCCATATGATATTATGGCTTTGTTGGTAACTAAAATCGTGAGTTGCAAAACTTTGGCTCAGTTATCACTCACCCAAGCATAGTGGTGGATTGTCAAGAGGTAGCTTTTATGTGCTGTTGTAACAGGTACTAATACCTTTTGTTTCTTTTCTATTTTTGTGAATTTTGTAATGTTTACCTATGGAATACATTTCCGTAAGCGTAATATCAAAACGAGAATATATATATATAGGAAGAAGTTCATTTGAGAACCATTCTTAGTGCGAGAACCAATCTGAGCCGTCCAATTCCCCATACTTCAATGTCATTGTTACTCGTACCAATTTCAGAAAATTTATTCTATTTACTTTTCATGAATCAAATAAAGTTCACCTTGACCTTCTATATAGATGGGTTTTGATCATCACCTCTACTTTTACAAGAAAGCAGGACCAGGGACACAAAAGTGGTGAGAACGTTATCGAATGACTAAACAAAGAAATTTATAGTAAATCAGTAGTTTACTCGTTAAATGCCAAGGAACATACAAGTATACAACAATCCTATAATTGTAGTTGCGTTTGTTGAAAAGAGTATGAAACTGTCATCATGTATTCATGTTGCCTTCTACATTCCATCATCATGCAGCCTTCATGTAACAAGTTGTCTATGGTAGTAATGTACAGTTGTTTATTATTTACTTTATCCTTCTTTTCAGGAAGCAAACTTCAATATAAGATTTGTCATTTCATGTCACCTCCTAAAGGGGAAGCATCCTTGCAACAATCAGAATGGTATGTGTATCACTCTCTTTATTTACTCTGCTTGTTCTACAATCGGTTGTGTTGAACTTCTACCTTGTCTTTTATTTGTGTTTCGAGACTCACGATCATATGGCACCATCTCCAAGTATCAAATGAAAAACAATCATGTGTACGCATGCAGTAACTGTAACACTGGAACAGGAGTTTTGAACACAGAAAATATCTGAGTATCACATGTTAAAATGTCAATACACACACCTATTTATAGGCCACATAAGTGGCGGATGTCTGCCGCCAAAACTGCCTTGGCAGTTGGCGGTGGGTGGTGGTCAAAGGCAGTCACAAACTGCCGCCCCACCCCTAGTCACACATACATTTAATCGTAAGTTTTAATACATAATAATACTAAGGTCCAATTTGTTTCACTGTAATATGAAGGAATGTAATGGAATTGAATTCAAATTCCTTTGTATATTGCGTTTGGTAACATTATTTTGAAAGGAATTAAGTTATTCGAAGTGTTAATATTACTTTAAGTAGAGGAATGTCATTACGTAACTAACATGGATGGAATTAAAAGCATTTCCATTCCTTTGCATTACGGTGAAACAAACGGGGCCTAATATATGTACCACAAGTCTTTAATAAAAAACACAATACTAAACTTTCTTTTGATTAAACATTAGGTCCAACATTCACCCCCCTCAAGTGTTCCAGCCTCTTTAAGACTTCATCTCGTCGCTTATTCCAAAGATTTTCACATCGTTTATTACTGCTTTCTTCTTCTTGTTCAAATGTTCCTTCAAAAACTGATTTGCCTTTAATATTTGAATTTTCTGAATATCCATACATGTCCCTCGAGAAAGCCTCTTCATTTCCTTCATTCTCTAAAAGCCAAGCCTTCACTGGTTCCGAGTAGAATCCCTCGAAGTGCCTGTTTTCGTTGCATATATCCTGCCTTCATTCGAAAAGGCATCCGTGCTTGAGGATCCCTCGATCATGTCCAAATGTTTAAGTTTAAATACATAATAATACTAATATATGTACCATAAGTCTTTAATAAAAAACACAATACTAAACTTTCTTTCGATTAAACATTAGGTCCAACGTGAATTCTGATTGAATTAACTTGGTTTTACTTGATAGTCAAGATGATCAAAAATCAGTTGGCACTAATAATCAAGATGCTTAAAAAGATGAATGTCTAATAGAAAAGATAACATCAGTATAAACAATCAAATTTGTAACAAAATAACCATAGTGATTGCCGATGTGATTTTGAGTATTAAAGAATGTTGAGCAAACAATATAGACGAAAATTGTAATTTACTATAATATTTATAACAAGTTGATTCTCGGTTTTCTTCGAACCATAGCTAAAGCACAACCAAACTCAAACTGGTTGACCCAGCTAGGGGTGTTCAAAATATCCAAAACCGAAAAACCGACAATCCATACCGAAATTTTCGGTAACCAAACCAATATTTTAATTTTTTCGGTATGCTTGACCGAACCTAAAAAAAATATCAGCTATCGGTTCGGTTACGGCTCATGATATTAGAGACGGACAGTTGACCGAAAAACTGAAAACTTAAAAAATTCGAAATTTATTATTTACGTTTATGAATTCTAACAAATTAATCAATATTTATATACGATAATAATCTACTCATAATAAATTATTACCCAAAGTCAATATGTTTTATTTAAGATTATAAGTCAACTATATTTATAAATCTTATCATTTACTATATATTTACCTAGTTTCACTTTAATTTAGTCACGTTTTTTATTCAAAATAGATTCTTATGTCATTATTAGTTGATAAATAAATAACACAGTTTGTAAAGTTTTAAAATTTTCATTTAAGCCTTGCTCGAGTTGAAATAAGAATATTAAATTTTCAAGCCTTTTGTTTTAGAAATATATTTAGTAGTTAAAAATGGTTAATTGGTTAACCGGGAAAACCGAACCGAAAATCCGGTTAACCAATTATAGGTTAACCGGGCTTTTCGGTTTAGGTTTAGGATCACGAAAATTACGAACCAATATTCCATTTAACCGGTTTTTGGTTAACCGTATGTTTGGTTAACCATCCATAAACACCCCTAGACCCAACTATAGACTATAAAGATAGGTTTTTTTTAAGCAGCCAAAAACACAAATCTTACTTCAACTTGTTAATCTACATTCTGTTGTCTGTTACAGTGGTACGATACTAAAACCCAGAATCATAGGAAACTTTGTTTCTAACACATGATGGTAGCAATATGCTAGAATCTTTTTGGTAAACGGTAAAAACAGTTAGATACATATTTCATGGTTTGGGTTATTTTTAATTCGGATCTGGTTTTGACACGAGGACCAATTCGATTCGGAGCCTACAATGTGGAATTTTAAATAGACATAAAATGTAATCTATATGAAATGGGTTGTGTCCGAAATGAGATATAATTTGTGGGGTGGGGGTGTGTGTTTTGTTGGTATTAAATGGGACACATTGGATTCGTTGGCAAAGGGACCCACGTAATTTTCACATAGATGGATCACCTTCTGGACGTGGCTGGAGTGTTGTTAGTCCAACTAAGGGCTATATTTGGACCCATTCAGCCGACAACTTGAATAAGTGCTTTTTCTTTGATCACTATTTTTTTAATTGTATCATTTTCATTGAGTTTTTATAAATAAATAAATCTTATTATTAAGAGATCATAATTTAGACATATTTATTTATAATTAATTCATGTTTAGCTACGTTGGAAGTGTTAAATTGAGAATAAATAAAACGTGGCATATGATATGAGTAAAACTATATACGAGGTATGTGAGAGATAAGATATAGACAGTTATATATCTATTCGTGAATAAAGAGATTGCTTTCTGAAAGACTTATAACTTAAATAATAGTAGGAAACAATTATAATATTTTGTCAACCAGTGGTTGATTGGCAATGCTTTCCACACAGGTATTAGTTAAAAAAAATAAAAGAGAGATCATGTATCTTCTTACTAGATAATCTTACTACTCGCTAGACTAACACAAGATTCAAATTAAAAGAGAATTAGTGAATTTCATATATAATCATTTAGTGGGTAAAAAGATGAATTAGAAAGGCTTAGTTGGAACAAATAAAAATTTAAAATAAAAATATATAAGTTACCTTATGTATTCACCGTTGAAGATAATGTCTTAGGAAGTTGATACATGATGAAGAGATCTTTGAGTGTTTGGTCATTTTTCCGTGACCTTCAACTAGATGACATGTTGAAGTCTTCGATTTTGACTATATGGAAAGCACGGTCCGAATACTTTTATTTCCTAATTTTTCTATGTGTATCCAGCTATTTCTCATTTCAATACAATTTATGCTATATATATATATATATATATATATATATATATATATATATATATATATAATAAACATAATATACAACTACCACTATCACATACTTAAATACGATTGTAATATCATGAGGCACATCTATAGTCAATCAATCATCCGCGGACCCACCATCACCTACAAAATGATAGTTGGATGTTGTTAATAGTATCGGCCTCGCTCTGACGTGTAGATCATGAGGGTGCAATTATCGTTCCCTAAAATAGTTTCACCTCTTTCACGGGTCCATAGTAATAGTATATCATTACTTAGCGTTATGTTAGCTTTTTTTTCTTTATCACACATAGGTACGTAGATTCAGTGCCAGACCGATTACTCCCAGAGCACTCATCCATTAACCGGTTACGGGTACAAATAGCATAAAGAAATGTAACCCACGTTTATTGGAAAAAGCAACCCCAAAGATTTGAGACCAAAAGCGGTTAGCGTTGACCATTGAATAAGTTTCTTCAGTGGTTAAAAGGAATGTATTTGCACCACCACCGTCTTCAAATAATTTTCTACAGTAGCACCATGAATAGCGCATAGCAGAGCAGCGCCCCATACGCTGGCAACTCCCATCGAAATGGGTTCAGTGTCCAACTATGAAACCCTTGGAAAAAGAGGATGAATCGAAAGATAACTGCTACACCAAAATTAGGCGCAAAAAACCAACCAGACTGACCTAGTGGATAAATCAATCAGGAATACAGAAACAAAAACAGCAATTGGACCCTATAATGCAATCGCACAGATCGAGCAATTTGAACAAACTGGTAAAGCTAGAGCTGCTCCTGCTACTAAATTGACTTGAGCAACGGATCCTGACGTGATACATCTTCGTAATGAAAATTGAGTGGAAACATGAGGTTGATTTTACAGTTTCTATAGAATAAGCACTGTGAACTATCTGCTTCAAAAAGATAGTTAGTTGAAACGATACTTCCTAGGTTACGCCATATCCTCTAGACGAAATGACTAAGGCACCGAAGAATTCTATTACCATCGAAAAATAAGAAGCTTTATGGACCCTTCGAGGTTGTATCTTACACCAAACACTGAAAACTGTGGGGGGTGAGGCGAAGTTTAGAACGTTTAAAACGAATTAGGAAAACACGTTCAAGAGAGTAGCAATTCGACAAAAATACTAGGATGGTTGGGATCTATAAAAAAGGAACGGAATCGAGTAGAAAAAGAATAGGATTCATTGAACTTTGAGTGTAGAAGGTAGCGAAAGGAGAACTGAATTTGAACATTGTGGGGATGAGTTTAACAAGTTAGGGTCATAAACTGTTTGATATGATTAAACTCTTTTATTAAACTGTTTGATCCATGTGTATTTGGTTTAAATGTGATTTACTAGCAAGAAGTTATTGCTTAAAGACTCGTGTATAAAATAAAAAAAATAAAAAATAAACTTATAGTAACTCGTAATACTTATCATAAATAAAAACATTTCAAGTTTAGGTTTTACAAGGTATGAATAATATATTGTTCTTTAATGTCTAGTTATATATCAATTTCAAATATTCATTTGATTAGCTTTATCTATATCTATTTTGTTTATCGTGAAAAGAACAAGGAGTGAGAGGGCATAAAGCATTTGAAACCAATGTGATCGGTGTAAAAATATTTTATAAACTAATTGTAGATCAACTGTAGATAAAAGAGATGACAAGTTCATATGAAAGCGTTGATTTTACTAGAGAATGTGTTTTGAGCTACAAACATAAGATGAACCACTAAGAAGTCTTCATATGGTCATTATAGAAATATGTGGGCTAGTAGAACATAGCGGATAATATAACACCCTACTTAGGGCCGTTAATGGATCGGATCTTGATCTAGATCCGATCCGATCTGCTCCATTTAAATGATCCAACGGGTCAAAAAATCCGATCCATTGATCCAATAAGAGATCCAATTGGCCGATCCATTTAAATAGATCACTACATGGATCGATCCAAGATCTGTCTGGGTCGATCCATTTAATATCAAAAAATCCGCCACCACCGCCGCCGACCACCACCGTCGCCGACCACCGCCACCACCCACCGCCCCCGACCACCGCCGCCGATCACCGACCACCGCCGCCGCCCACCGCCACCACCGTCGCCGCCAACCACCGCACACCGCCGCCGACCTCCACCGTCGCCGACTACCGCCACCACCACCGCCGACCACCGCCGCCGACCACCGCCAACCACAACACCGCCGCCGCCGACCACCGCCGACGACCACCGTCGCCGCCGCCCGCCGCCGCCGCCGCCCACCGCCGCCGACAACCAGCGCCGCCGCCCGCCGCCGCCGCCGCCGCCCGCCACCGCCACCACCGCCGCCGCCAACCACCGCACACCGCCGCCGACCACCACCGTCGCCGACTACCGCCACCACCGCCGCCGACCACCGCCACCGCCGCCCACCGCCGCCTACCGCCGCCGCCGACCACCAGCGCCGCCGCCCGCCGCCGCCTCCCACCGCCGCCTGCCACCGCCGCTCGGACCACCGCCGCCGACTACCGCCGACGACCATTGCCGCCGACCACCGCCACCGCCGACCACCGCCTACGACCACCACCGCCGCCACCACCGCCGCCGCCGACCACCGCCGCCGCCCACCGCCACCGCCACCGCCGCCGTCAACCACCGCCGCCGACCACCGCGGTAGGGTGGGGTAGGGTGAGGTAGGGTAGGGTGGGGTGGGGTGGGTGGGTAGGGTGGGGTGGGTGGGGTAGGGTGGGTGGGGGTGGGGTGGGGTAGGGTGAGGTGGGGTGGGGTGGGTGGGGTGGGGTAGGATATGTAGGGTGGGGTAGGTGTGGAGTGGGGGTAGGGTGGGGTAGGTGTGGAGTGGGGGTAGGGTGGGGTAGGGTAGGGTAGGGTGGGTGGGGTTGGGTAGGGGTGGGGGTAGGGTGGGTGGGGTTGGTAGGGGTTGGGAGGTAGGGTAGGGGTGGGTGAGGTAGGGTGGGGTGGGGTAGGGGTGGGTAGGATGGGGGTAGGGTGGGGTGGGGGTGAGGTAGGGTGGGGTGTGGTTGGGTGGTGTGGTGTGGGCTGGTGGGGGTCGAAGAATTATTTGATATATTTATTATATAAATAAAATTAAATTAATAATATTCAATGGGTCTTTCCGGGTCATGATCAATTAATTATTGATCCGATCCAAATCCAACTAAATGGATCTCAATGTTATTGGATCAGATCCAAATCCAATTAAATGGATCAGCGGTTCAGATCAGATTTTTAACCGATCCGATCTGATCCAACCCATTGACAGCCCTACCCCTACTCATATGTGTATTTTATAATGTTAATTTGAAGTTTTAAGGCCTCTAAAATTAAGTATTGTTATTGTTATGACAGAATTTGATATACAAATATATATCACCAATGATAATAGAATGGTGATACAAACAATGTCAAGAAGTCTCAAATGCCTAAAAGGTATAACCGGCTGTTTTAGAATACTTTTTTTTTATTTTATATTCTCATGTTATGTGAAATCACATACTCGTATAATTTAACAAATCTTGATTCTTGAAGACGAACTATTTAAATTTTTCTATATATTTTTTATATAACATGATAATAAGATTTTATTCACTTATAAATATTTATTCTGATTATGACGTTTGTAAAAATTTTTAAAAAAAATTCCTCTGTAAAACATAACATGAAATAAAAATAAACAAAAAAGAAAACAGCTTAAACGACAGCGTATTGGCGGAGGTAATCCGCGTGATTTACCCGTTTAACCTGTCGGCAACAACACAGAGTGTACAACAAGACACATACTCCGATCATCATTATCTTTTTCAACGGCTCACACACTGCCTCCTCACTCCTTATAATACTCCGCCCATACACCCAATTCCTTACTCACCCTACCCTCATATATACAATCCAAGTAATTTTGCTTAATTATAATTATTATGGCAACTACGGAGCTAGCTGCAAAGGTCGAACCAGAATTGGCACCGGCGCCGGCGCCGGAAACACTACCGGAGAAGCCGGTAGACGTAGCGGAAACCAAGGTCGATGATTCCAAATCAGACGCCGTTGCTGAAAGTATTAATCATACTCTTCTTCCCGGTCTTATTACTATTATTATTTTCAGCTAACTAATTACTTTAATTTCTGTTGTTGGATTAAATTTAAAAATATTATGTCAAATCTGATTTTATGCTTTCTTTTTTGTTGGTAGATAAACTATCTTGCAAAAAGGTTTAACAGCTATAATAGAATTAACTACAACTTAAATCTTATAATTATTTTGGGTCAATTTGTAGAATATATATATATATATATGCAAAAGTTTAAACGAGAACTGTTTTTCGTACGAGAACTGCGAGAACCAATCTCAACCGTTCCTTGAATATAGGAAGTTCATGGATGGAGAGCGTGGAGGGGATCAAGTGTGACAGGGTGCATATGAGGAATTCATGGGTGGGCAATGACATTAAAGGAGGGGGAATTGGACGGCTCAGATTGGTTCTCGCAGTTCTCGTACGAAAAACAGTTCTCGTTTGAACTTTTGCCTATATATATATATATATATATATATATATGAAAATTTGCTTGAAGTTACGATTTTAGTTGAATATTTTGATGTTAAGCTTGTTGAGATGGAGCAGAATTAAATCTGATAATTATTCGGTCAACATGTAAAATACAAGCTATTGAAACGATTTTTTCTTTTTTGGAAAAAAGATATTTGAGATTGAGTTCCACTAGAAGGTGCTATATATATAAATTATCTATATTCTGTGAATAGGATGCTACCCTTGTATTTGTTTGATTTTGATGCCCAGCTAACTTTATGAAAAAGGATCAAATTCTCTGTTTAAATAAAATTGATTTGAATTTTTGTTTAATAATAAAAAGAAAAGGTGGTTTTTGCCCGACAGATTGGTGGTTTATTCCATTAAAAAATGTGAACAAATCTGTAAGGATAGATATTATTACAAATTGGGACCTCCATCATTCATATATATAAATCAAGCAACTGTGATCTTTGTTCATTCTGGTATTAGCCATGGCTCTTGTTGTTAAAGGTAATCAAGAAAGGAAAAAAAAACATGATATATCATTTGCTATTTCAATTGTTGTTACCTGGCTTTTTGTTTTTTCTATTTCTGGTATCGAGATTTTCGTTACTCACATGTTTGCTTTTGATTTAATTTGGAATTTCAGAGACTCTAGTTCCTGTGGTGAAGAAAGATTCAAAGACCTCACTTGACAGAGGTAAGAATTTGGGTACAGAACACTACCCGAACATAATTTTGGAACAAACGGAAACGCTTTTTATATACTTGTCTTCTTTTATTATGCCTTTTTTATGGAGGATCTTGGTTTCAATGTAGATGTTGCGTTGGCTGAGGTTGAAAAGGAGAAAAGACTGTCCTTCATCAAGGCCTGGGAAGAAACTGAAAAGTCTAAGGTCGAAAACAAGTAAGTTTTTCACTAAATATGGTCTTGCTGTCGTTTGATTCGAATCATTAAGATCATCTAAAGCTCTTTTATGATGTAAAAAAAACTATTATATGTATTTCATTCACATGACTTATGGTTTTGTTTTGAGTTTGATGATCAGATTGAACCCAAAACAGTCTTAATTGTGCACAGAAAGATTTTGTTAATTTCTTTGGTCGCGTGTTTGTAAATGAATTAACAGGGCACAGAAGGAGCTATCTTCTATAACATCATGGGAAAACACAAAGAAAGCTGATATCGAATCTAAGCTGAAACAAATCGAGGTACTCCTTAAACTTAATGCCTAACACATTACATTTGTCTCACAACTTCATATGACCCAACCCAAGTTGCAATCATTAATTAATGATACAGTGAGGCTGGCACTCTTATGTGGCATAACTATAGTAAAGGGTTGCCACTCTATGTGTAGTTGTATACATTATAGAAATATCAATCCTCATTACTTGCTATATACTTCCTGATTAAACTCACATGTTTATGTAATTATGTGAGCAGGAGAAATTTGACAAGAAGAAAGCAGAATATGCAGAAAAGATGAAAAACAAGGCGGGTTTGATTCATAAACAAGCCGAAGAAAAACGAGCCATGGTAGAGGCCAAGAAAGGAGAAGATAAGTTGAAAGCCGAGGAGTTGGCTGCCAAATATCGTGCTACTGGCACTGTTCCTAAAAAGCTCATAGGTTGTTTTGGAGGTTAAAACATTTCAAGTATCTCAAGATAATGTTTTGTATGCTCCTTTTCATGTTCGTTTGTTTGTTATGTTGTATAGGAAGAACAAAGTCGTTTTGATAACGAATTTCAATATATAAATTATATATATATATATATATAATGGAGTTTTTTAAGATCGGTTTACGACTATATAAATACACTGAAGACTTGGGGATATATAAAACTTGAAGTCTTGATAGTTGACATATACGGGTCAAGCAGAAACTACCAAAATAGAACCCGTAGGACTGTTAATTGAGCTAATCTTCTTCTTCTTCTAAGAAGCTCATATCATTGTGCCCATGGAAATCAAAGAACAATTCTAGTGCAGTATCTGATGAATCTCCCATTTCACTGGGACTTGATGGGTTCGTAGCGTAGAAGAACTCTGTGTCTGGTTCATGTTCTTGTTTAGCCCCAGGCCCAATTTCAATGGCTGTGCCCGAGACTGAGACCGAGGCCGGTTTTCCCTTTCTGAAAGAGTCGCCGACTTCTGAGTGCCAAACACGTAGGAAGTAATCGGTGTTGCTTATGTTGTTTGATGATGATGCTGTGCCCAAAGATTCCATTGAGAGTCGTGCCTCGGCTTCCAGCCGGGCACTCTCCCATTGCGCCATGTGGCGGATGGAAGAAGAGCAGGGGAGTCGGTTTGATGATCCTTGTAAACAAGACGGCTCGTGGGTATGTGGGTCAACGCCCATGGACACGAGACGTTTTCTTAAGTGAGTGTTCCATAAATTCTTGATCTCGTTGTCTGTTCTTCCTGGTAACTGTGCAGCAATTGCAGCCCACCTGAAGATACAAAATCCGAACAACATATACACCATAAGCTTAAAAATAAGCATACCATTTAGTTATGAGTAAAAGTGACAATTTCAAACACTTTACTTAGGTCAAACAATAAACAAATAAAGTTTCTTAGACCGAAAATGTGGAAGGGGTCGGTGACGTGTGTCGTCCAAAACGTATGTTTATGTGGTACCCAAACTGCTTATACCTGTTGCCGAGAATGGCATGTAACTGGATGACAAGTTTTTCCTCTTCGGGGTTAAAGGGACCACGTTTGATATCTGGGCGGAGGTAGTTTGTCCACCGGAGACGACAACTCTTCCCACAACGAAGAAGACCTGCTACAAATTAACGCAATAATATATACACAAAAATAAATAAATACGTGTTTTGCAATTTTGTAGGTTCCGATGTTTCTGTTATCAACACTAAAAGGAATCCAGACATAACTATATATATCCCCTTCGCCCTTCTCAATCTAAACAATTGAGGACATTTTTTTTTAAACGGCTAAACACACAACCTCTAATCTAATGCTAAATCTACACCATTTTGTCAACGGCAGGACTTGAAAACACAACCTTGTGGGACACCTAAACACCAGATAACGCTAGGCTAGGACATATGATCTACGATTCAAACAACAATACATATTAATTAACTCTACTTTACGTGATTTATCCGCCATTTGACCAATCCATGGAGGTCAGCCAATGAATGGGTTAACCTTTTTAGTTTTACCCAGCAATTACTATAAGCAAATAAATTTTAAATTACTTTCTATAGAAATATGATAGAACTTAGTTATTGTATAAAAGTAGAAGGATGTACTTTGCTACTCATTTTGATTATATAATGTGTTCTAAGTATAATAGATTTGAATTGTGCAAGCAGTAATATGTTAAAATATTGTTTTATATTGAGAAAAAAATTAGAGTATCATACAATTTTGAGGAAAAACAAACAATTGCACAATAAATATTTGTTATTGGAAATTTTTTCTAAAAAAGCTTTTGGCGGATTGGCCCAGAAGTCATTATACTATCATGCAGGTTGTGAGTTCGACTCCCTTGCATGGTATAAATTTTTTCCCTTCGTAGTCCTTTAAATAAAAAATCCTACAATACAACGATTATTTGCTTTAATTTTTTTTAATTCTGAAGATAGTAGTATTATTAATATAATTCTTTTTAACCGATTAAGAAAATAGAAATTATATAATTGTTGTTTTCTTTTTTAGTTTTTATTGTTTTTCTTTAAAATATTACAAGTCGCCTAAAGATATTTAAAAACACAATAATTGAAATATGTTTACAATTTTTCTACAAGCGTTCAATAGTATATGTTGTTATTAACTTAATATATTTTATTATTAAGTTAATATAATTTTAGATTATTTTACTTTTGAATTGGTTTTGTTATAACAAATCAATAAATTAAACACACGTAAATATAGACTCTAATTGGTTTTTACTCTTTACATTAATACAAGTGTAAAAATGAAAAAAAAGTAGACGACAAAAAATACACATTAACAAACATAGAAAAGTTACATAGTTATTTGTTAAGCTAATACAATGTATTATATAATTTCTTCCAATTAAATAAAACAATTTACACAACAAAAATACATATGACACATTTTTATCTCGGAAAATGTTCTTTACCATTATCTAGATCTACTTATTTTCGTCAAATTCCATTTTCTAATAATCCAATTGTCCAAAAAAGTTTTTGAGTTCTTTTCATGTATGTTTCAAGATAAAATGAAGATCTTAGATGTTGGATATAATATAGCCTTAAGGTGTGATTTATTTTTTATGTTAAATTTATATAGTTCTTTTGTCATATGTTAAATTATGTAGTTTCAAGATACACGGAAACTAAATTACTTTTAAAAAATCTAAGTGATTCAATTGTTTTAGGTTTCATATCTAAATTTAATTAACCATTTTTGCATACGTAAGTGGTTTAAAATTATGTTTTTGGTTTTTTAGTGAAAAATAGTAGATAAATAATCTAATGAAACTCGATTAAAAAGTAATTAATCTCCGTCGCAAAACACGGATAAATAACAACTAGTTATAATATATTTAATAAGGGTTACAGGGTATTCCATTAATACTCAACTAGTTTTAATACCAAACACACAAACTAATAGAACTTGTGGATATATATATGTGATGTGCACATGTGCAAGGGACCATTGGCACGTGCCAGACTTATTTGTGGTGCAACTCCCATAGGGGTGTCTTTGTCATAAGCAATTCTGTTCATTTTGTACCTTAAGTTCTTTAAATGTAGTAAAACAAGAAAAAGACAGATTAATCATGTAATTTTGACAAAACTTTAGATAAAGACTGAGATTGAGAGTTTGAGACTATCTCAAGAATTATCAGATTTAAAGGACTAATGGGCCTTTCTTAATCCATGACTATCTCAAGAATTATCAGATTTAAAGGACTAATGGGCCTTTCTTAATCCATCTTCCCTAACCACTATTTATTTAAAATATAGTTAGCGCTAAAAGCTAATTCTCATATGTTTCCACCATTACTCATCAAGTGTTTTTATACATATGTCACTTAAACGAAAGGTGTTTATGTTAGATCAAGTTTATGATTTAAGTGATATGATCACTTCACTTAGATCGATAAGGGGTATTACGTTATGGGTGAGGATCCTCTCATGTTTGAGTCAAACATGACTCGTCATGTTCTCTCACAAACATGAGAGTGTGTCTCTTATATTACTCAAAAATGGATCCCCTTTGTAGGGTCCACTCTTATGTTTGTGAGTGAACATGATAGGTCATGTTTGATTCAAACATGAGAGTATCATCACCCTTATGTTATATTAGCGTCTAGGCGAATTATAATTTAAAGGTTGCACAAATATAGTTACGAGTAGTACCTAGCTAACATATTTCAATAAATTTAACGCTACAAGTAAATAATTGAAAAGTTACTCATGCTATCCAGGACTACATACTAGGTACTCCCTTATGATTTAAGTATAAGTGATATTTTGTTAGGATCAGCATAAGTTGATAAATAATTTTCACATATATTTTTAAGAGGAAATCATCTGTTTTCTTCGCGTTTCGAAAAAAAAAAAGAAAAAAAAACTAAGCTAGTTATCGTAGTCGTATTTTAGTTATTTATATTTTTGAATGATTTGAGATATTTTTTAATAAACAATACCCATTTATATTTATGGTTATTTGTTAAGATTTTTTTAAAGCTAGCCGTAAGAATATCATTTAACATTCAAGTACTGGAACCCTTCCTTTGTTGTTGAAGAGGTGAAGAATTTTACTGTGAAACAAGCCCTAATTAATGCTCAAAAAGTTGCGCGCCTTTTTATGATTCAAGAAAACTGAAGTTCACACTCAACAATTTGAGATGGTTTTCGATAATCGATCATAAATGCATATAGCTAAATTTAATTGCATATATATTTCCATGGCGAACATCAAATCGATCGATCATTTAGCACACACAAAAAAAAAAAAAACAATAGATCGATGAAAGCCCTTGGATGATAGCTAGCTGGAGGAAGAAGAAGAAGATGTAAATTAAAGCGAGCTTATCGTGAGTGCGTACCAGCGAGCTTAGGGAGAGATCGCCAGCTTCCATGTCCGTTTCTGTTGATGTAGTCGATAAGAATGTCGTCTTCTTCCTGCGCCCATGGTCCTCTTTTCAATCCGGTCTTCTCGCAGCAAGGTGCTCTCACCATGTCTGTTCGATCTTCAATGTGAATCAGAATAACATAAACAGTAGAATATTACTGAGTGACAACTATATATATATATATATATATATATATATATATATATATATATATATATATATATAATCGAAGAAGAATGAGTGATATTTGAACAATAAATAATAATCATGGAGAGAGAAACGGAGATTGTGTGGTGAGAGTGTGTGAAAAGACTTGTCAGAAGGAGAAGAAGAAATGAAATGGTGTGTCTGTGTGTATTGACGATCGATCGACGAACTGAAAGAAGCCACTGGAGTCTACGAGCATTTATTACTGCTAACATGAAAATATAGCGATTGATGTATCCAACCATGAATTGATTTTTGGGAAGCTTTTTTATACGGTCCTCCTTTAAAATCTATATATCCTTCTTGATGTGATATATGTGAGGGAAAAAGTAACATTGATAGTTGTAAGTCAATGATTTGACATATATGTATATGAGAGGGAGGGGGGATATATATGTAACACCCTCCTTGCCGGCCTAGAATTATGAGGTAATTGATTAATTAATTAATCTGAAAATTTAATCGTTATGTGGATTAATTGTTTTAAATTGTTGTTGTGTATTTATTTGTAAATATTTATTATCTTATATATTATTAGATTTAATATATATGGTGTGTGTGTAATGATGATGATGGGGTACGATGGGGTGGTGGTTGGTCAAACCACCCCATGTTTTTGGTTACTTGTTAAGATATACAAAGAAGTGAGTGTGTGTTGTGTGTGTGTTTTGCGTGCTACGGCCGAGAGCAACAAAAGAAGAGAAGAAGAAGAAAGAAAATTATTTCATTGTTCATCCTTTGATTTGAAGTGTTCTTTTTCCTTAGAAGGTTAGAAATTCTATACCATTATGTTGTTTGTTGTTTGATTTCGGATTTATATGAATTTTATGTGAGAATCCGATTAAATGCAATTATATGATGAATTGATGATTCTAGGTTGCATGAATGTTAGATTATGATGTTAGGATGTTCATTATATGTTTAGAATGATTTCTGGAAACATATATAACTTGCATGCTTAAAATCAGTAGTGATTTAAGTTAGAAATCAAGAATGGAGATGAAGTTATGAATCAGTCGGATTTGGAGTTTGAATGACTCGGATTGTTGAAATCCGATTAAAGTTCTCAGAATTGATAGGAATCCGATAGAATCTGACTGTTTGCCTTAGCTTGTAATCGGATTTCCTATTTACTCGGATTCCGATTATTTTCTCGGATTTCATGTTGATCGGATTTGATGCTTTAAACGGATTGTGAAGTTTACCCGGATTCCGCCTGTTTACTCGGATTCCGCCTTGTACTCGGATTGTGACTATTTATCCGGATTCCGCCTGATTACTCGGATTCCGCCTGTTCACTAGGATTTGATGTTACTCGGAATTCAATTGGTTGTGTTGAAATAGACTATTGATCGGATTTGATGATTTGAATATGAGCATGAGTTTATACCTCAAGTATTTGCCTTGGCTTACGAAAGGAATGTTCGAATTACCTAAGCTAAGGAGTTGAATGAATTCACAAGATTACAGTAAGTAAAGAGTAATAGTGAATCACAGTATATTGTTTGAATATACATTAGTTGATCTGTACTTGTAGATTATTGGTACATGTGATATGTGGATGTATGTACTTGTTGATTTATGTACATGTTAAGTATTGTGCTTATTGTGTGTTGATTAAGCAAATACTGATTATTAGTTGTTTGTTCAGGTGGAGACAAAACTCAGTAGATAAGTAAAGACTGAGTTACCTGAACTTTTGAAGATATCGGTGAGTGGATATATATCTTGGATGTATAAGATATATCACCTGATTGTTGCTCCTTGAGAAGTATTCTCTTGTTAACTGTATATATACATGTTGTTTGGGAGATCAGTTTGGCGGTTGTTTTTCAGCTGGGCCTTGGTTTAGGGATATACAGTACTAGCATTCGTCTTGATAGCATTTGTTGTAATCAAGAGTTGCTAGTATTGTTGTCTGTTGTAACTAGGCTATCGGTAAACCTATGTTTTGGCCGGCATTTGGTTGAAGGTCCTGCAAGACCGCCGGTTCTCTTGTTGTTTGAGCAATGTTGGTTTGGGCTTGATGCCTTGTATGTTTTTGAGATCTGTTCTCTCACTTAGCTTTGTGCTAATCCCCCACTGTTGAACTCTTTTACAGGATATTCCTGGTAGGTTGAAGATAGAGGTGAAACTGGAATTATGGACTGATCTAACTCTGATATCTATTTTGTAATTGTAAAGAGCCTGATTTTGTAGTAACACTGTTGTAGTTTTGTAAAGTTAACCAGAAAAATTGTATTTACCATATTATATATATGTAATTATGTTATTAGCTTCCGCGCGTATTATAAAGTTGTGTTTTAGAAAATACGGTGTTACAATATAGCATCACCCTTTTTATACGGGTATGTCTATTAAGAGGGAGATTCTATTTGACCCCGCTCATGATCTATTTAGCCTTCTTGATATGATGTTTGTGAGAGAAAAAGTTATATTGAAAATTGTTTTTGGATAATTTGACATATAATCGGGTCATCCTATTTGGACCCCTATTAATCTAAATGACCCCCTAATCATGATTTTATTGGTAAGATTGATTTCAATTGACTTATTATCGCAACCTTTTTCAGAGATATACCCAATAGAGAGAACCCTTCGTTTCAGACTTTTAGATTCTTAAAAAAACTCATTATGTTGTTAATCTTATTTTCCAGGTCCAATAGAATTATAGTCAAATTATAAAAACCTGAAATTTCAGTTTTGTTATAATTAATTATCAAGTTTTAACCAATTTTAATTTTAATTTACCTTTAAATATGAAAATTATCAAAACATTATAATCTAGCCAAATAATTTTCAAGTAAGTATTTATCTTTTCTGTGTTTGGTTTACCTTCGGCGTCCATAACTCCGTCCACTGGCCAACTCCGGCCAAGGTCACCGGCCACCAAAAACGAAAATAGATTAATCAACACACAAAACGAAAACAAATTACTCCGGCCATTAAAACAAATAGCTCCGGAAGGCAGAAACTCGTTGATCTACTCCCTTTCAAAACGACCCTAGCTAGATCTACATCCAACATAAAGAGAAAACACACTCCTCTATATCTATAAAATTACCAGAGGTCGACGGAGGAGGAGCCTGGCCGACTGAGGAACATAGAGAGAGGAGGAGCGTAGAAAGATAGTGTGGTGGTCGGAGAGAGAGGGGGAGAGAAGAGAGCGGTGGGCGACGGATCTGAGATAATGTAGTGGCTGATGGCGGCGGAGTGTAGAAAGATAGTGTGGTGGCCGGTGCCGGAGGAAATCTGAGAGAGAGAGACCACCGGTGGGACATGGATGTGGTCGGAAATGGATAGCAATCGCCGGAGTAAAACAAATCGCCGGAGTAAAACTTGAGAGTAGAGAAAGATGAGAGGGGATAACTTATGTAAAGAGAGAGATAAAGGAGTTTGGGTTTTCAAGGTGTTGTTTAGGTTTTCAAAGTGGTTTAGGTTTTCAAAGTCTGTCATATTTTTTTTTATTTTTTTAAAATAATTATTGATTGAAGAAATAGGTGGGTTGAAATGATTGGTTAAATTTCTTCTTACATGTATTTTTATAGAGAAAATAAAAAGTGTGGATTAGTTAAGGGTCATACTTTCTTTTGGATTAAGCACAGGATTGGGCGTGTTCTACCAGCTTCAAAATGGGGCGAATGGGTGCTTTCCCCTGCTCAATGTTTCTAACGCTTAGCTGGGTGTTGTTTGGTCATATGTTTGGGGTTTTTGCTTTGTTTCAGGTGTTGTGTATTCTTTCGCTGTTTTGCTGTATCTGCACTTTGGGTGCTAGTGTCTTGCTAGCTTTTATTTAATATATCTCCGGTAGTGTTAGGGGTGTGATGGCCGAGCCGAAGCACCTCCTAATATTACCTCTGCCGTTCAAAAAAAAGTTAAGGGTCATACTATATGTACTCCTAATTTTCTGGTTAACCCCCTTAATAATTACAAATTAGGTGAAATTAAATTTTATTGGTCAGCTTTTATAGCTTTTACAGCCTTTCTTCTAGTAGAAATACACATCGGGTCCATACACATCACTTTACCTTGGAAATTAAAACTTCAGAAAATCTCAAAATTAGTAAGTCAAAACATTGGAATCATACAATAATTAAGTACACTCCTACAACCAATTAATTTTTATAGAAACACTATAATTTCATATATATATATATATATATATATATATATATATATATATATATATATATATATATATAAACAGAAGATACTTGGTAAATCAAACCCTAAACAACTATCAAGTAAGTGTTAATAATGATAATACACAAAATTGAGTAATTTCATATATACTCCGGCCACTGTCATCAAACTCCGGCAACCGGCGACAGGCCTCCGGCAACTGTGTATCACTCCGGCCACCGGCGATCAAACCTCCGGCCACCGGTGAAGCAACGACTGGATCTACAAGATTACCGAGATCCAGATCTAGACACAGCAACGACTGGATCTACAAAATAAACTCTCAGGCAACCTAGATCTACTCCCAAAATCCAGATCTAGACACATAAAGTGAAAACACACACAAACACTTGGATCTACAAGATTACCGAACAAAGAAGTGTAGGAGTAGAACGACGTCGGAGTAGAACGACGTCGGTAGAGAAAATAGTCGTCGGCGACTGTGAACTTGTCGGAGAAGAACGACGTCGTCGGCCGGTGAAGCAACGACTGGTGTAGGGGGCGGCAGGGGCGGCAAGCGGTGAAGGTGGCCGGTGAAGGTGGCTGCCAGTGACAGAGGGAGAGAGAGTGGATGGAATGTGAAAATGAAATGTTTTTTGGGAAATGGGGATAAAGGAAAGGGAAGGGTTTTATATATATTCTAGAAATATTTATTATAAAAGGGAAGGGTTATATATATATATATATATATATATATATATATATATATATATATATATATATATATGTATACATCTAGAAATTTTTATTATAAAAAGGAAGGGTTTTATTATAATAACTGAATATTATAAATAACTATAATTTCAAATATACGGTTTATTTATAATTAAAATAGTCATTATTACCATATGATTAAGTTATTTAAATAATTAAAAAATGTCAAAAAGTATATAATCATGATATAATGATGATACTTATTTTAAGAAATTGGTGAAGTCATCATTAGGAGGGATAAATATATTTAAGAGGGGGGATATATAGAAAACCTCTTAGTTAATTATGAGGGGGGCTAAATAGATTTATGAGGGGGGCTAAATATATATACCCCATATAAACATGTGAGGAAAAAGGGGGCTAAATAGTATCAGCGTTTGGGGAACGTAAGTTTGATCGAGGATTGGAGAGGAGAGGTGGAAGAAAAGGCTGCGGGTAACTATCTTATTCTGGCTGTTTCCAGCTGTTGAGTCCTACATTCTTTGATGCGGGGTCACTTCCCGGTTACGGTTGAGCAATCGACATGATATATTTGCTCACATTCCAGGCGAAGGTCATAATTTGCTGGAACATTCTATCAGCGGATAGCTAATCCCTCTTTCAACGAGAGTTGCGGACCCTCTCTTACTTACTCTTAGTGTTGTGCGAGCCTCGGTTTCATTTCTTCTTCTTCTAAGGCAGCTTGCTAGGCCTGTTGAGAGCTCAGGATTGGACGAAAGCATTCGTGTTTCTGTTACAACACGGCGAAAGTCAATAGTTCGAATGAAGAGAAAAAAAAGTGGAGGTTGTACACCTCATTTTTCTGGGATTGTAGTTCAATCGGTCAGAGCACCGCCCTGTCAAGGAGGAAGTTGCGGGTTCGAGCCCCGTCAGTCCTGACACCGGATTCAAAAAATACATCAATTTCAATAGTTCTGCCCCGCAAAGTGAGCCCTGAAAACGGTCAACCTATGACCAACTCAAAATTAGAGTAGCTGATAGAGTAAAAGGTGGGCGTACTTGGAGCTGGACTCTTCCCCAAGAGACGACGACCTTCTTCCCGTTGCTCTATATCATTCTTCCTCCTGATCACTCCGGCGACCCCCCCCCCCCCCTATTTAGATCCCTTATTTGTCTAAATTGACCCCCTATGATTTGATGTATATGCAGTTGTGACATATAATGTAACATAACCTAAGGGGGCGTTTGGTTCAAGTATTGATTTTGGAAGGAATGGGATTTATAGTGGGATTAGGATTTGGTAGGATTGGGATTAGGTGGAATTTAAAATCCCAATCCTTTGTTTGGTTCACCAAACACCAACCACATATCTTCTCATCCTCACCACCCACCTAACCTCCGGCCACCACCAAAATGCCGCCGCCACCAAACCGCCACCACCAAACCGCCGCCACAATCTGCCAGATCCGCCACATCTCGCCGCCGCCACCCTACGCAAACAGAAACCACCACCGAACCACCTCCACCATAGGGTTTCTTCACCAACAAGAGACTCCATCCAGCGTCTCCTCTTACGGTGAGCATGGCGGTGTTTAGGGTTTCTTTGACGGTACTACAACAACACGCTAAATCTGGCCTCGATCACCACCTGCAGAACCCTAGGGTTTCTTCGTAACCTCCACCACCTGCATCTGGCTCGACGGTAAGCATGGCGGCGTTTAGGGTTTCCTACGACGAATGAATAGAGGCGGCTACAGTGATTTTCGATGGAAGTGATGACGTCGACGGCGGTGGTTCGCTGGAATTTCAGCCGGACGGTCACCGGAGGAAATACCTCATATGAGGGTTTTCAAAATACCAAGGGGGGTGGAGGGATTGATAAATCCTTTATTTGAGGGATTTCAATGATTCCTGGGATTTTGAATCCTACCACAAACTTTCAAACCAAACACATCATTTGGGGGGGATTGATAAATCTTACATTTGAGGGATTTCAATGATTCCTGGGATATTGAATCCTACCTCAAACTTTCAAACCAAACACATCATTTGGGGGGATTTGAAATCCCATTCCCATGAAATCCTCCCAATTACCCCCAACCAAACGCCCCCTAAGTGTGAGAGAGGGGTTCAAATAGTAGCACTCTTTTTATACATACGTGTATTAATTATCGAGAGGTTTTATATTTATCCACCTTACTAATTAATCATCTAACTCATCGCTTACCAAAGAGCTAGTAGCCAAGCAATATTTGATAGTTGTGAAGTAGTACTTCTTTCTAAGAGGTTGTGGGTTCAAGTCTGGCTATAAGACAATGAAGTATATTTAAAAGTAGGTTTAATGAGTGTGCAAGTTTGCCGGTCAAAAGAAAATATATCTCATCTCTTTAATAAGTGTTTAAACTAAAGAGGAGATAAATAAAAAGTAATTAGTGCATTCCATGCATCAATCACATAGATAGTAGAAAATTTTTAATTATTATTTGAAAATTTATATTTTTTTTATATTTTATCTTTCTAACCCTAAATAATAATACATAGAATTTACTAATTTTGTTCACTTTAGCTCTTCTTTCCAACCACGAATTGATTTTTGGGAGAAGTTTATTTTATACATAAATGTATTATTAGTTTGAGGTTTTATACCCTTATATTTTCCTACTCAAACCTCTAACTTATGACAAGTGTTCAAATTCAAAAAGGAGATTAGGAAAGCTAATTACTGTATTCCATCATCAATCATTTAAATAGTAAAAGAATAAAATAATTTGACAATTTATATGAATATATATATATATATATGAAAAAGTTCATGCGAGAACCATTCTTAGTGCGAGAACCGCGAAAACCAATCTGAGCCGTTCAATTCCCCCTCTTTCAATGTCATTGCCCACCCATGAATTCCTCACATGCACCCTGCCACAATCTATCCCTCCACGCTCACCATCCATATATATATATATATATATATATATATATATATATATATATATATATATATATATATATATAGGAGGGTTCATGCGAGAATCGTTGTTAGTGCGAGAACCGCGAAAACCAATCTCGGCCGTTCCTTGGATATGGGAAGTTTCATGGATTGTGAGCGTGGAGGGATAGAGTGTGGCAGGGTGCATGTGAGGAATTCATGGGTGGGCAATGACATTGAAGGAGGAGGAATTGGACGGCTCAGATTGGTTCTCGCAAGAAATTTTTCATATATATATATAATTCGAATTTTATGTTTTTCTTCCTGATTTATCTTTCTATCCATGAATGATAATATGTAAAATCCACTAACTTTGTTCACTTTATCTACTCTTTTAATCTTAACACTTCTCTTTATCTAGTGAGTACGGATATACATTTAAAGATTTTAATAGGAAGATATAAAAAATTCTAATTAATTATTATTATTATTATAAATATTTTTTTATTTATAAAATGGTAAAGTTATATACTTATATGGTCAAAAGCTATATCAGAAATCGCATTATTCAACCCATCAATGTCGTATCCCGACCCAAATTAACTTTCCCATCTCTCAGTCATGGATTTTTATCTAAATGTAAACTTTTTATGTAGTGTATGTATTTTTTTTATAAAAATTATACTTATATCACTACCATACCCAAAAGAAATACAAGCTTACTGTCCAGACTCCAGCCCTACATATGCGAGGTGCAAACAGTAAAAGAGAACTAGAGTTGGGTCACTATTACAATTCGATTTACACAAAAATAAAGAACCACTGCCATTTGTCACACCTTAAGCTACATCGAATTGGCAATTGCTTGGTTCGATTATCCATCCCTTCCAATTCAATATCCTTTCTTAAATGTCTTGGAGAACCACTGATAGCAAATAAACTGAAACTCGAACAAAAGATCCTTTAAATTGTGTTTGTCGTTTTTGAAAATCAATTTGTTACGGTGAGCCCATATCGAATAAAGGAATGCTCATTTTGCTGCTTGCTACAGACTTCTAGTAGCTCCATGGATCAAGATGTTGCTTGCTTCCTCCCATATAGGTTGAACTATATATATTTAATCATTTGCATTTAAGTTTTGTATTTTGACAAATAAGGGACAAAATTAGTAAAACTAGACCCACTTACTCGCCAACCAATTAATGGCCCGCCAACACGTTAATGACCCGCCAACCCGTTTACAACCCGCCGACCCGTGAATGACCTGCTAACACGTCAACCCGTATATTTAAACGGGTTATGCGGGTCGTGTCGTGTTTCAACTTATTCGGGCGTGTCATACATCTTGACACGAATAATTATACAGGTCGTGTTCGGGTCACGACCCGCCAACCCGCGACCCGTCAACCCGAACACGACACGATTGTCACCTCTACTCGCATATCGTATAAAGGAATTCTCTTCTACTCACATCTATTTGTTTCTAATTTGGAGTAATGGTGTAAAGTAATAAACCTGATTCTACAATTTAACCCAATTAAATGATAGCCTTTTTAAAAAACTAATGAAATTATTTGACATCTTTTGTTAATAGTTATCCATTTCAAATCATGAATTAAATCAAATATTGCGACAATTCCAAAAACAAAATGTAACAAAAATAATATGGTCCTTATAATAAAATTATTATAAAACCCCCGAAAAAGTGTAGCCATAATAAAAGAAATAAAAGGCAGGGAAAACTGAATTTATTGCGTTTTCTTCCTTTTTCTTGGCTTCGGCTGCAATTATCCGCACACACTTCAATTATTACGTTTTACTGCTTCTCATTCATATTTAAATTTATTACTTTTTTTTTTAATGGCATTTAAATTTATTACTATTAATATTATTATTCTACGTTGGAAGAAATCCTAATTTTTCTAGTTTTTTCTTTGTCTTTCAAATAATTTAAAGATGTGCTTTTTATATATATATATTAATGATTTGATAATCATAACTCTTAGGATTATGAATATAAATGATATAAATTAATTTTTAGTAGTTAAAAATTAATAGCGTTTCATGTATAGAAGGTTGAAAATCAATTAAAATATAACTATAAAAAGTATTATGAAGACATGAGTAATAAAAGTGATATTATCTTTTTTTATTTTTAATCATAGGACTGTGGTTATCATCTTTCATATATTAATAGTAACTAATGAAAGCGTGATCATGACTAGTAACTTCTTATTTTTCTAACTGACGTTTGGTATATTTAATAATATCATAGTGTATCTAAAGTGCTACTTGGTTTAGTAAAAGCATCCGAAGTAGTTCTGTGAGCATGCTAAGTGTCTAGGTGGCACAGTCTTCTTCATAGTAATACCATCTCCTTTCCCTTCCTCGTCCCACTCAGAGACATCTTTGGTGACTTTCACGACTAAAAGACATGGATGTTACTGCTCATACAGCTCCCAGCCAGCAAGCACAGCGCCCTCTCTTTTAGCCTTTTAGGTATGCAGATACTAAGAGTCCTCTCACTACTAACTAGCAATTGCATCCATATCAAACCTCTCATCTCTTCTCACGAAAAAGTTTTCATGTCGTCCTCATTATATGTCAGCAACATTAGCAGTTAAAGTCGACAGCCGGATTCGAGCAAAAAATGACAACCTAAGAAATAAGTCGTTTTCGGCTGCTAGTTTTATGTTTTTGCACTCCTAATCGCCTATAAATACCACCTTATTCTTTACTTAAAAATCAATGAATTCCTTCTGTCTTCTTTACAATTACACACCTCAAGATGGATCTCAACTTCACTACATTATCAATCTTCTCTCGTAACAAAACACGTTTCAGTGCTTCAAACACTCTACCATCTGGGCATCTGGTCCATGTCTCGTAACAAAACCCGTTTAAGAAACTAGTAGTTAGTTGGTATTTGTATTTACATCTTACATTAACTGTGCTAAATCAACTTTTTAGCTACTATAAAATAACAGTAACTCAAGAAAGACTTTAAATGATAGACAATGAAACTGTTTATTAGTACGACTTTATAACTTAAAAAAAAAGTAAAGTAACACCCAATACCGTCTTCCACGGGTTATGGGTCCCAATACCGTTTTGCACGGTGTATGGAGGAGGTTGAGATGTAGACACCCATACCTCTACCTATGGTAAAGAGGATGTTTCCCGTTCTACTAAATGTAGAAAAGGACCTCCGGTCTTGCAAGGAGTGAGAATCAAACCCTTGACTTCTGTCTCCAGAGGCAAGGGTGATAACCACTTGATCCAACCTTGCTTGTTTACGACTTTATAACTTGGTTAGTATTATTTATTTACTCCACAAGTAAAAAGGCCAATAAAAGCATATATATTTTAATAACCACAAGTAGTAGACACTGAGCAATTACAAACTACTCTAAAATAACAAACCCAGCCCGACTCGTACTAAAGAATTGCATCTTCCATTTGAAACCCCGTTTAAACTGCTATCCAAATTGCCCGACATGTGCATTTTAACACATGCCAGAACGTTCCCCCATTATTCGAGCTACCAAAAACTCATGCACAAAAAATAACCAAATAAAATCACCCCAAGTAGAAGAAACACCGGCTTAACCTTGTCAAAAAGACAGATTCATTGTTGTAAGGTGGTACAAAGCCTAAAAGACAAATTCAACCAACCAAAGTACACAAATTAGAAGAAAACACAAGTCACCAAGAAAGTAGTTGGTTAACTAAAAACATGCCAAACTTCTTCCCAAAAACACTAAACACCATCACCTTTAGTGCCGCGTTTCTTAGTTTTTGACTTGGTTCGGAACAGAAATAGTCATACATTTTAAACAAACGATTCCTCGGTTTCCCATCACAAAATATTCGTATTCTCCGATAAGTAAAGCATCGTCTTCGAAAGTCCATAAGATTGGATCCATAACGGTTGACTGCATACAGCGACACCTTCCATTTTAGTAAATCAGAAAATCTAATAACATGAAATATGAAACCAATAAATGAATCAACTATTTTGAAAACAAAATGGATCTCCAGGGATGGGCAAGCAGTCGAATAATATTTCCTAAATTGTGTATGTATGAATATGATTGCCCCGATTGCATTAACATTACCGAATCCTGCCCTGATTGCATTAATACTAGAAAACAAACCATATACTGTCTTGGAAAATACTAATCCAGTCTCAAACTTTTCCTTCATTCATATTCCAACAAACGACTTACCCACAATATCAAAATCATGTAAATATCCAAAAGAGTGTCAAATGCAGAATGACACCTATTACTTAAAAAAAATCATCTTGACCAGTTATCTAAAATGTCAAATATCTAAAATACACTTGTAGAAGAACAAAATATAGGAATTTTGTGGACCGATATCTATTTATGTCTTGAAGATAATGGGAAAAAAGGCAAGTTTTTTATATAAACATTACAATAAAGAAAATTTATGCTGCATTAGCAACCTGTAGAGATGTTGACCTAATGCCTTGTCAAATTTTGACATAAAGAGTTCTATTACATCCAACATGGTTTCATCTCTTTATTTGTGGTGCTTCTTATATGATATAAGCACATGGTTTGTCTTATATCTAGATAAAAATATGAAGTGAAATATGAAAAGTATTTTGTTCTTAAGGTTAAAACCAGGGCCCTTCCAGTAACACTTGAAGTACTTAACATGGACAAAAATAAATTGAAGGGTCCACCACATGGCAAGTTAATATAATAATATCTGTGAATTATCTTTAATGTATAGACTATCAAGATATCATATTATTCGAATCATTTTCCTGATATACTAGATGTAATTTTGGTGGACCGACTTTCGTCTTATGTGGTTAAATGTATGTTTGCAATGTGCCTTGGCACATGTAGCTGACTTTTTATGGTGGGAATTCTGATCACTTATAACTTGTTGAATTTATAATAAGAACATAGGCGCTATAAGTCAATAACTCAATATCCATTAGCCATTTCTACAATAGGTATAATCCAGAGGCAGACATGAAGAGGTGAACCCCTCATAAAGTCAATAGGTTATCCTTCCACCATGCTACCAAACCTAAAGCAAAATTCTTGGCATGCTCCAATTAATGAAAAATATATGGTATTACTACCTCTACTTTCAATCATAATCTTAGCTGATCTGGTGCTGCAATGAATAGAAAACTAAAAAAGAAGTCATCCTATGTGTTCACCATTGAGTAGAGTAGCTTAATTAAGCAAAATCGGCTCAACACTACAAGCACATATGTTCTCTACAAATACTCAGACAGTATATAGAATATCTAATAACAATGCAAGCATGGAATCAGACAGGTTTTGGGCAGTCATTCTAATATTCTTGCATCCGGTGTTCTAAACTCCAGGGCTTTAACACCTAATAGTTGAGTTTAACATTCAAAAAGTCAAGTGGAACCTCCGTTCATTATTTGACTTTTCTCTACTTGGATATATAATTTTTATATCTTTCTTATGTAGTTCTATAAAATGCTTTTAATTGATGTTTTATGATTAAAATTTTATACATATAGATAGATACTACGTAATATTGAAAACCTCAATCCCACCGTGATAACCGCTATCCCAAATCAGGAACTTTGACCACTATTTGATTTCCCACCGCGATAACTGCATAGCATCTAACTATCCAAGCAAATGTTCCAACCCCGGAGAGGAGCCCTAATAAAAGAAACTCTTTTGAAAAATGGATCGAATTTGAATCAGAATGGCTCATGATCTAATCTAACCAACAACCCAACTACATGGATCTATAATCCATTAATTAATGGATCTTGATCTCACCCATTAACCACCTAATCTAAACAGATGAATATATCCCTCCCTCCCACTAACCATCGCCAACATATCTTCCTTCGTTCTCAGAGTCTAACCACCCTTCCCACTCCACTAGACCCCCTCCCCCCCTCCCCCAAAAAAAATCTCGCTTTTTAGTTTTACTTATTCAAACACAACATATTTATATAATAGTAGAGCTTATTTTTTAAATATTTCCTGTTACAAAAGTGAAATGCCATCAGAAAGGTTACTGTTAATAAAACAGATCATGTTTTGAAAACTTAGTCGTTTCTAAAAAAATGAGTATCATGGAGCATGACCTGGGCTAAAAACTTATCATATTAAACCACTCAAGTTTTCAAAAAATTGATCACTTCACAAAAGTCATATTTACGGAAATTGAGTACTATCAAAGAATAAAACCGAACTTTATAATCAACACATTTCATAAATATTTCTGTTAAACAGTAAGGCAATTTCTAAATTTTCGTTATGAACATTAGTCATTTATAGAAATTGTGATTACAACATATATACCACTTATTAATTATTGTCAAAAAGTGTTTTCAGACTATAACAAACCATTTATGTATTAGAAATATATTTCAGCAAATGTATGTACATTGTCACGATCATTAAAAAGGATTTGTTGAGTAATGTCCCACATCGGACAGAAAGTGACTTTGTAATCTGCTTACTAAACAGGTCTAAAATTTGAATTTTAAAAAATAAAAATATAAATAAGAAAGAAAGAAGACAAAAGGTAAGATAGGACAGGGTGGAAAAGGTTATTTTTTTCCAAGTGAGTAGCTGGTACGAAGGAAGATGGTGATGTAAGGTGTGTAGAATGATAGAAAGGATGTTTAAGAATGAAGAAGATAAAAAATATATGACAAGAATAAAAAGAATATTCTTTTTAGCAGTCCATAAAAATCATGAATTGACCCGAGTGTTTAGTTACTTTAGTATTAACCCACTTAAATCGGTTGATCTATTAGACTAGTGGATCAAGTCTTATATCTGTTGGATCCATAAATAGATCAGATCTAAATCAAAACGAGACCCATGGCAATGCCTAATATACATAATATAACTGTGACTCATTATCCTCGAGTACTGTCATGTCATGTAATAATAACTGACATAAATTGCACAGAAATAAAGCTTTGCAATTGAACTCACCAACAATCACGATTCAGCATCTTCAGAGTTACCCTTGTAAGGTAGTCGAATCACCAACAATAAATAGCCTGATCAATGAATGGAGGGATTTGCTTAATCTCAGTTCCAAGTTCTTGTTCAATCCTATACCTGAGAAAAGATAAATACAGATGAGATTGATTAAGGTGAAATTTTAGAACCTTAACTGTTGCAAGAAAACAATATGCATACAGATTAAAGCGATCTTCATATGTGATCAGATTTACAGCTAAACCAAGGTGTCCGAACCTCCCTGATCGACCAACCTGCATATGAATTGTTTGAAATCATTAGAAAATTAAAATGCAAGTCTATGTATATGTATATCATGCAGTAATATTCCAATCATACCCTATGAAGATATGTTTCTGAGTTTTTAGGGAAGTCGAAATTGATAACAACATTGACTGCTTGAATATCGATACCCCTTGTGAATAAATCTGCAAAGATGGTGAGAAAATTTTAGTTAGTAAAATTGTTCAAATACACATAAAAAGGGACGAGTTTTGATAGATATTTGAAGTTATAGGGTAATGCAAAGAAGCAATACCAGTGCAGACAAGATTCCTGCAAGCACCATTACGAAAATCATGAAATACTCTATTACGGTGATCTTGAAGCATCTTTGCATGAATGTAGAAACAAGAATAACCAAGCTCTGTAATCTTCTTGGCCAATAGTTCAACCCGGTTTACAGAATTGCAGAAAATGATTGATTGGTTGATTTGAAGCTGTAAATAAAAAACAAAGTGACGATACTTCCAACTTCTAGAAAGAGCATCTACGAAAGTGGTGGCTTTTGGATGTGTATTATAAAGTGATTCTTTAGCATTGAATAATCAGAAACAGATAGTCAACTAATACAAAAAAGATCGTGGAACATAGTGTATGATGTGCTTTTGCTATCTGAAGATGTAATTAACTATTATATATTTGTTTAAAATTACCAGAAGTAGAGACCTTAAAATGGAAATAATGGTTTCTAAAATCAGGTTATAAGAAAGAATAGACTAGTAATTTCATAAACTGATTATTAAACGATTAGATAATCAGAAGCAAGATCTATTTATCAAAACCTTAAGAGCTGATTCCTGAGATTTAAGGTCACAATAATCAGAGAATCAGCTCCAAGATACAAAACAAAACGTTCCCTTTACACAATCCAATTAAGAAGCTAAAACCTTTGAGAAAAGAGTGTTGAGGCAGTGAACTTTCTGTCTTTCTTCAACAAAAGCATAGAACTGCGTTATCCCCTTAAGTGTAAGCTCATCCATGAGGTTAATAACATATGGCTTCTGTAGGTATCGATCTTTGAAATCCTTAACAGTCACAGGAAACGTTGCTGAAAACATTAAAATTTGACGATTTGCAGGCATAAAGCGAATAAGCTGCTCTATTGAAGGCTGAAACTCAGGTGACAATAGTTTATCAGCCTGGAAAAAAATTGTAGACCAGCAATCAATATCTCCTATTGAGGGTAAAAAGGTAAATAATGAGTAACAAACAAAATTTAAAATCAAGATCAAGCCTGTGAGAGCAGAACGACCAGTATAAAACGGTCATAAGATGAGTTTCATGATCACTAACCTACAAAATATTAACAGAATTAATTACAGAAACAAATCAAGTTGCACCTCATCCATGACAAGCATTGCACAATCTTTCAAATCGCAGATCCCCTTCTTTGCAAGATCTAAAATTCTTCCAGGAGTACCAACAAGTAAATGAACAGGTTGATACAAGCGCATAATGTCATCTTTTAAGCTTGTTCCACCAGTGGTAACCATGACTTGAATGTTTAGGTGTTTTCCAAGTTCTTTGCAAACTTGTGATGTCTGAAGAGCCAACTCCCGAGTCGGAACAAGTATAGCAACTGCAGAATGAAAATGAATCTGAAAAAGTAAGAAAGCTTATAATATATACAAAGTTCATGCTTATATAGCATAATATGTTAAGTACATATCAGTATACTCTTAAACTTCTATAAGTGCATATTTCTTATGTTCTTTAAATATCTACTATAAAAGACTATCGTAGAATAATTTGTATTTAGAACCTTGAATAGCATTTTTATCTTGATCGATTTTTTCTAGAGCAGGGATGCAGAAGGCAGCAGTCTTCCCAGTCCCATTTTTAGCTCTTGCAAGAATATCACTTCCTGTAAGAGCAATGGGGATGCTCTCCTCTTGAATTGGAGATGGTCTCTCAAAACCCTTCTCATATATCCCCATAAGCAATTCACGCTTGAGAAAATAGTCTTCAAATTCATTTCCTTTTGTGGCTGTCACATCCTGAAAGGATAGAAAATTAGGAATGAATGTGAGTTGACACTCGGACACAATAATAACTGTACAAAAATCATAAATTCATAGAAAATATCAACTAATATTGACAAAATTGTAACACATGATGCACAGGTTCTTAATGGAGTAAAGCAGTCAAAAGTGTGTGCATCCATAATTACAAATAAGGAACGCATAACATCACAAGCATACTTCTGTCCTGTATCGAGTGTCAGCTGGTGGGAGCCTCAATTGTGCCTTCCAATCTTGGGAACTGCAATGGGAAAACGATTAGACTTGGCTAAATCATACAATAAACTACACTTTACTTCAACCCTTTACTATACACAAAGTAAAAGGCAGTAGTTCGGTCATTACCACATATCAGCATCAAGCAAAAACTTAATTTTTATGCCATATTCCTATCACATCGGCTTAAAAATATAAATAGATTCACACTCTACATTAACTACAAGAGAGAATACCCTCAAGGCCTCAAAGGTTTTATGAATACGGCTCATTCATCCCAATAAATATATGTTCCATTACAAAAAACACAACCTTTCAGGAAAACAGAATTCAGAACAAATTCCAAGTAAAAAAGGTCTTTCCAACTGCCTGGTTTATAATCAATTTTGGCGCCCTATACAAATTACAAAAATTCATCAATGAAACAACTGCAAATTACCGAGACACGTACCCAAGGAACACAACTAACCTTTATACAAAAGAGTAACCTTACTAGTGGCTCCAAGCAACAAGAAATATGCCTTAGAATTGTACTAAGGTTGTCTGGTTAAAGGAAAACACAGTCGTACAAAGTTACAGCCAGTGGTAGACAAAAACGATGAAAAGAAGTACCGAAGTATACAAAGCAGGGAAAGAATCAAAGGTTCAAACTCAGAAAAATCCAATCTATTTGTAAAACTGATGTGGATTAGTATGTTTTAGCCTTGCGCTGTAAACAAACAAGATCAGATTCTACATAACAGGTCAAATCACTAGATGAAGCAGTAGATCAGAAGCGTCAGCCACCAAACGCCATATATATCTAAGCTCAAAAGGCAAAAGGAAAGTACAAATTATCTTAAAAAACAAAAGAAATACGTAATAAGAGCCATTAAACAAGGAATTTAGAATATTCCCAACACCTAAGCCCAATACCTTCCGGAAAAGCATAACCATAGATTTCGTAGGACAATTGACCTCTCTCTTAATACCAAAATAATTGCTACCCTCTAAGATAACAACTCTATGCGATGCATCCAACTCCCTTTTCACAATAAGATAAGTTAATCATAGTACATAGGGGAAGAGGTAACACTCAAAGCATTTAATGACCAAAACAAGTTAAGAAAGCTCGATGTTTTATGTCACCAATTCCATTTAGTCTTGACCCCATCCTGAAGTAAATAGTCTAGGAAATGAGAGTTGAAAAGAAAAAAAAAACACACACACACAATGTGCTACAAAATTCCACCTCACATCCGCCATAAGTCCAACTTAACCCAACAGAACATACGGGATCCCTTTCTTCTATTGACAAGCACAAACCATAGCTTCACGGCACAAAGTTCTGAGAATAGATTCCATTCTCTAAGTCTCACGGAATTTATCACCATCACAATCATGATTATCACATCTTAAGTTCATAACCAAGGAAAGCATACTTATAACAAATTCGATATAATTTTGAGCATAAAACGAAAATTGTACCTAGGGTCTGTAGTTTCCGACTGTATAGTCTTTTCGACTTCATCAACCACGCTTGAATCGTTTCCGGCGGGGTTTCTTCTCAGCCACTGTTGTTGTTGTTGCTGCTGCTGCTGTTGAAACTGCAGTTGATGCACTGAATTCCTTGGTGCGTATTGTTGTTGTTGGTAATTCTTCTGTTGCTGAAAATTAGGATTAGGGTTTCCATGATAATTTCCACCGCCACCGCCACCGCCACCGCCTCCACCACGCCCAATCCCCGGCGGATACCTTCCCCCTCCTCCTCGTGGGTAGTTATTATTCATTTCAAACTTCCTAGCGACAAAACTCACAATACCAGACTAAAACTAACCAACCAATTAGCCGCCCGATCCCAGAACCTAAAATTCTAACCCGATAAGAAAATTAACAAAAATATACACAACAATAGCTTGAAATTTGATGGGTAAGAAGCAGGGGTGGTTTGTTTTTGAGAAATAATTAAAGCAAAATCGTTGGCGTAAAAAAATATAAGCCAATGTTTTGCGATTTGAGATAGAAGAATAGGTTTAGAAATGGAATTACGAGTAAAGATCTGAATAACTCAAAGGAACAAAGCTAGCATTTTGACCTAAAGTCACACAAGATTGAAAACGAGAGAGCGCACTGATCGGTTTTTGATGATACGAACGAACATATGCGATGCGACCTTTCTATTTTAGGGCTCGGATGGAATCCATTTTCGGTATATAAGTTTTAGGAAGGTTTTTTGAAGATTTCCAAACCGCATCTATTTTATGTGTTGTTTCACATATATAAAATGATATTTTAATTATTTGAGTATTTTTTTTTAATAACAAACATATATAATTACTAAATCTTTTTTTCTATTTTTACTCCATTATTTATGACGAAAATTAAATCCGAAAACTTTGGAAGGAGTCATCGCTCTACAAAACATGATACCGATATGCTGCAAGTTATTTGGTGTTTTAATGATTTAAAGAAGTGTTTGTTTTAACTTATTTTATGGGCTTATTAGCTAATTTTTAAGGTTTATAGAAAAAATAGTATTTGATTAAGTTTATTGGCTTAAGCTTATTTTTTGAGTAAATAAACTCATTTTCTAGGTAAATAAACTCATTTTCATAATGTTTTTTATTCTATTTGGTGACTTATTTTTCTATATTTACAATTTTACCCTTGATTGGCGTTCTTCCCCATATATATACTATTTGTCTTTCTCTTTTTAGTCATTTTACAAGCATAAGTTATGTCAAACACTTTCAATAAAGGAACTTATTATCTTATAAGTCATAAACTAGTGCAAACACCTTTTTATCTAATAAGCTCATAGGCTATTAAGTTCATAACCTTATAAACTTAAGCTAAGAAAATCTTACCCAAACACCCATGTGTTTGCCACAACATTTAAGATAAGCGTTGTTAATTGCTCACTGTCATTTCCCCTTTATTTTAATGGATAAAATAAATCATAGTTTTGAAATGAGAAAATTACTGTATTAGTTTTCCGACTTTTTACATTTTTAAATAAGTACTCTGTTTTTTATCATATATTAATTAATATACTATTGAAAAAATGACTATACTCGTTTCCAAACTTTTGTTTTTTTTTTCAAAGTAAATACTATAACGTTTGAATATCTTCTTTAAACTTTTGTATTATTCTAAAACAAACAAATAAAAGTTATATATATATATATTTATATATATATATATATATATATATATATATATATATATATATATGTGTGTGTGTGTGTTTGAGAGAGAGAGAGATCATGATGGATTTGGTAAATAATTAAATGGCACAAATTGTTTTACATAAAATCTTTAAATATTAGTCTTTAATCACCTTAACACTTCAAGGTCTATATTTTTCACTCGGATATTTTTTAAACATCTTAAAACAGAGTTTATATAGTTGTACTGAGAACCAGTTAAGAAAAAGGGTCGATATAGGCCTCAACCTGTCAGAAGAATGAGTATGATCCACTTGAACGAGTGATTTGGAATCGTTATTAAACCTAATTGTATTGTTTAACTTAAGAAAACACTAAAATGCCGCAACAATTTATTTGATGTTTAAAATATTTTTGTTTTTTAATAGTAGCAATTTGGATTAAACTATAAATCGTTCTTGATTTACATTATAATTCAAACACCTTAATTCTTATAATTCTAAAAAGGTAATTCAAACATCATATAACAATAATCTCGTTGATTTAGGTTTTTCACCTAGTTTATTAAATAAAAGCAATAAAATCATTTTTGATACGATTTCGAGTCACCAATTTTTAGGACATTATTAAATTTTCTCTCGTGGAAAAGTGAAGACATGGAGGTAACAAGTTGACTTAAAAAATTGATACATGGAGACTGCATGTCAATTTTGAGTTGAGTAATTATTTATGAAGTTATGATTATCGTGTTTTATTTGATTTTTAAAAATAATATAAAAACTTAAGAAACATAAATTTTGAATTTTGATGATTTGAAATTGGTTTCAAAATCTTCCCCACACCATTAATAGTCAGAGTAACATGACCATGTTTTCATGTATTTTACACACTTCTAGAAGTTGGCTCTGCATTGTTGATGATCAAATACCGTCTTGTGGATTTTTAAGGCGTTGTTTGAATAGAATAAATGGGCTGTTTATATACATAAGCACTAATTCACTAATATTACAATATTTGATGTATCAGTAACTAAAACCAAATAACGTTAGTAAATAGTTTATCTTACATAGACACCTGAAGCGCAAGGTTCTCTTAGCATTGTTAGAAGAACATCATGAATCAACTTTTTGTAATCATTACTCTTGAAGATACTATTCTAAATAGCTATCATTTCAATTAGTTAAGTATTTCTTGTGACATTCTAAAGTGTAAGTAGGACTTCAATTAAATACAAATTGTGATGTGGAATTGTGGATCGAAGTTGAATAGTTTTTCTGGTTTTTTCTTGACTACCTCGACCTTCACAAAATGAGAGTAAGACCTACAAAAAGATCAATTGTTGAATTATAATAAGAGACCCATTATCTTATTTGTGAGAAAACATGATTAGTCACGTTTGACTATAAAATGAGTTAATCTTAACTTGTTCCTAATACATATATTTTTGGGTTTATAGAAAGATTATATAATACACGAGTTTGCTGGTAATCTATTTTATTAAATAAGTTTCAAAAAAAAACTATAACATTATATGTAATATCTAATATAATATATGTATTCAAAAAAGAGGGCTTCCTATGAAAAGTGGATCATGTAAAAGAACACTTCCCACACTCCCTTAAAAGACTCCTAACAAAAAAGACTCCCTAAACCCTAAAAGACTCCTAACAAAAAAGACTCCCTAAACCCTAAAAGACTCCTAACAAAAAAAAAAGTGTTTTTAATGCAATATATGCTCATTTACCTCCATGATGAATGCTAGTCGTGTGTGAATGGAAATCCATGTCGAGATTAATTCTTACTTTACAAATTGATATTTATGCATCCTCAACATATGATTAAATATATTGCTACCCATGTAGTATAATATATACATATACAGGCAGGATCAAATGAGAACACATTTTATTTGGAGAACGGTGAGAACAATTTATAGCCCTTGGATTATCTTAATTTAATGTTTGATATTAAATTTGTGTAATTAAGGAATGTTGAATTTTAATTATTTAGTTTAATTAAGTAAGGAATATAAACTCAATATACCTTAATTAAACCAAATGATTGGCCTAAAAGTGTTCTCACCGTTCTCCAAATAAAACATGTTCTCACAGGATCCCTCCTCTATACATATATACTATTATATAAAACATTTACCTCTTTTGTCTTAATCTCTTAATTTTAAGTAATTTGAAATTACTTATTTACCCTTAATAGTAAACTAAATGAAAACTATTAATTAAAGTAACTATTTGATGGAATTAATGACAATCTTATATACCATTTTAATAACAAAACCTTCCAAAATAAAGAATATTTTAAAAATCAAATCAATGTATTAACACAATAATTAAAAACTATCAATTAACCCTTTCATATTAAATATCTTAGCATATAATAAATATGTTAACTTAACTATTACAAATTACATATGACTAGAAGTATTAAATCTAAATAATATATAATCTACGTTTATAAAATTCCCGAATCTTTTTAATGTGTAATATAATTAACATAGCATATAATTATAATGTCAACACTCTTGTTGTATTTTACCATCTATGTGAAATTTTGTTGACTCTTATAATTTAGACAAGATATGCACTACCTCTGTTTTAAAAACAGACAAGTTGTTAAAGAAAATATTCGTCGCCGTTACATTGCGCGGGTACGTGCTAGTATATATATATATATATATATAGAGAGAGAGAGAGAGAGAGAGAGAATAATAGAGAGAAGTAGGTAAATACATGTGATATATGCTCACATTACACTTGCAGTACTACTATAGTCAAGGTTAGAAAATCAAGTTCAAAACTTGTGATATAAAAATGAGGGAAATCTTGTTGGCATCTCAAACAATACTCTCTGTATCTCATCTGATCCTGCCTCCATATATATGTATATATGTTACATGTGAACTTATTCACATTTATTACATGATAACAACCGATGAATGCACAACAACAAAAAGGCTATGCGAGATTTATCCTTTTCGTGATCCCAAATCAAAATATTACACTATATAAAGCGTGTCTTTCTTCTCTCCATAATTCACAACTGTATTCTTCCTGTCTTTATTTTTCTTATTCTTCTAGTTTACTTCATCAAGCACTTCTCTTGTAGTACATATTGCAGAATTTAGTTGACCGAAAGACTTGATCTGCATTAGCCTATTTCACTTGCCAACTCCCGTTGTTCGATCTAGCTAGGATCGATCCGATAATTAGTCTTTAACCAATTTAATCATTTGTATTCGATCTTGATCAACTTCGAATGAAGAGATCATGGGCTTGCATTTAATTGCTTCTTTAGAGATTTTCTTTGTCTCATGTTTCAATCTTTTCTGAAACAAGTCATCAACTTCTAAGTCAAATGTATCTTCATTTGAAAGCTCTAATTTCCTCCTTGCTCAAAAGTAGCCCGTGGAAGAGAAGAACTAAAAAGGTATATATGACATAGAAATTGATGGCATGTTTCAGAAAAGCATGAATCATGAGCCAGAGAAATCTCTAAAGAAGCAATTCAATGCAAACCCATGATCCTCTTCTTTTCTAGTTGGTGTTTAAACAAATATATATTGAATTTCTTGGTTGTTTTCTCCATTCTCTTTTGCAGTCTTCAAGCATAATTATAAATTATTTAAGCTCCTTTATTGGCTAACAAATCATATCATTTGTAATTAATTGCTATATATATACAAATGTATGATGCTATTCCAGTAATAAATGGTAAGTTTCTTTATTTATCAACTGTTATGATATCAAATAAATCAAATTATATTTATTATTTCCGTAACAAAGGTTCGCTGTGTATGCGTTCATATTGTTCCTCTATATTGTTGTCTTACGCAAGAAAGGTAAAAATATATTATGACATTATTCTTATTTTAATCGCTAAACACAAACTCTTTAAACTTAAATTTAATTTTATATTATATTGTTTACTATAGGATTTGAACCCATAATCTTATGAGATACCAAAAACACTGGATACTGCAAGACTATAAGCTCTTTCATATTAGAACATTAGTAAAAATCCTAATTAATTTATTAGGATGCTAATTGTGTTGAATAAAACATTTTATAGGATTACATCATGTGTTTCATAATATCAGAGTTTGATAGAAATTAGCCTAAAAATTGTCACAATAATACTAGAAAATAACGGGAATTCCTAGGAATTTTTTAGGCCATTAATTCCCTTGGAAATATTATCGACCGGATTATTTCCCTCGGAAATATTTGGACAAATTCCTACATATTTTTGACATAATCCTACATATAGGATTACAACACATGTGTTTCATAATATTACAGTTTAATATAAATTAGCCTAAAAAGTGTGTGCATATATATATATATATATATATATATATATATATATATATATAGAGTGAGGATGCGAACGGTGCGAACGATACCTGAGATTATATTTTCATTGTGTGGAAATTAAAAGTAGTGGTCACATATTGCGGCGGCTCTTCCAAATATTGGCTTTATAAAAATTCTAATGGCAATAGCCATTCACTACATACATAACATGCATTTTAATTTCATGGGTTGATAAAATATAAAAATTAATTTTAAACTTTATTTCTTAAATTTTAATGGTGTTGGCAAAATTATTGGTTAGATATATTTAGTGGATGGATTTTTAATATTGATTTTAAGTTAGAATATGACATATGTTTTTAGACAAGGTGTAGTTATTTTAGACTAGATATAGTGGTTTTTTAATAAGAAAGTATTAACTCTTTTAATTAAGATGTAGTAGTTTAAAAGAAACTCTATATTTTTTTGACGAGATGCTGCGATTTTAAGCTGGATGCATTGATATTATACATAAGATGAAGTCACTTTAAACGGATTCGTTGCAAACAGTCTTAAAATACAAACATTATAAAATCAATTCATCTTGTCTATAAAATCATTGTCGGCTAATAAATATGAAGTCGTGTTAAAACTATTGTATCTTAGTTGAATGATTCAATAGTTTCTCATTAAAAATGATTATCACATATATTCTAAAACTATTGCATCTTGTTTAAAAATATTATATCACATCTCAACCCTTAAACTAATTTTGTTATATCAAATTTAACAAACAAATTATTATAGGGACGCTAGGAAACACTGCATCTCGTCGATAAAATTACTGCATCCAACTTAAAATCATTGCATCACGGCTAATAAACATAAGGTACCATAAAATTATTGCATCTATATTAAAGAATTTAATAATTTTTGGTTTGAAAAACAATTACATCTTATTTAAAAACACTGCATCCGGCTTAAAATTATTACATCTAAAACTTAAAAAATGTAAACACTAATTTTATTTATTAAAAAAAGAAAAGCAATACTAATAAATATTTACAATGCTCCAAAAACAAGAATTAAAAGGATAAGCTTCGGCCGTAATTAAATAAAAATTAAATTAATATTTACAATGCTCCAAATATAAAAATTAAAAGGATATACTACAGCCGCAATTTTGAAACTAAGATTTCGCAAATCAACGGTGCAAATGGCGTTCGCACGTTCGCATTCTAAAAGCGTTCCTATTTACCAATGATCTCTAAGCCTAGTGGTTAAGAGTGAGGGAGAGGCAAAGCCTTCTAGGAGATCCAGGGTTCAAACCTTAGCATTGGAGCTTAATTCTAACTTGGGGTTTACTAACTTACTAACAACTAACTTTGCCGTTCATAAAAAAAAAACGTTCCTATTTGATCCCTAATCTATATATATATATATATATATATATATATATATATATATATATATATATATATATATATATATATATATATATGGAAGAGTTCATTCGAGAACCGTTGTTAATGCGAGAACCGCGAGAACCAATCTCAACCGTTCCTTGGATATGGGAAGTTCATGGATGAAGAGCGCGGAGGGGATAGAGTTTGGCAGTGTGCATGTAAGAAATTCATGGGTGGACAATGAGATTGAAGAAGGGGGAATTAGACGGCTTAGGTTGGTTCTCGCGGTTCTCGCACTAAGAATGGTTCTCAAATGAACTTATCCCTATATATATATGTGTGTGTGTGTGTGTGTGTATATATATATATATATATATATAAAGGATCAAATGCGAACCCAAATAAATTGTGAACGCTGCGAACGGCAAAAACTCCGAAATTAAAACAATGGAATTGTGAATTGGTCAACAAAGGTGGGCGGATATAATAAGCAAACAACCAAGCACCTGATTTAATTTACACCTTGTGTGATTTGTGAGCAGATGACAACAAAAAGAAACAAATGAATTATATGTGACATAACTTTCCACCATTAAGATGCAGTGAGTTTTTCTTATGAATATCGATTTTTTTTGCTTGAATATGGATGTTTGGGGGTGGAGTGTTAGAGTATATTAAGTATATATTATATAAATAAATAATAAATTATATATATATATATATATATATATATAAAAGGTGAGATGCAGTGTTTTTAAACAAGATGTAATGATTTTATACTATATCTAGTGGCTTTAGACAAGATGCATTGGTTCTCAAATGAGAATCCACCAAATAATTCATGCATGATGGACTAATTTAAGAGAACTCTATGTTTTTAGATAAGATATAATGATTTAAAGTTGGATGCAGTGATTTTATAGAGAAGATGCAGTGTTTATACCGTTGCGTATTTTAAAACTGTTTTTATTAGATCCTTACCCTATATATATATATATATATATATATATATATATATATATTTTAATATAGAACCATTCTTATATATAGTTCTCATAGAACCTATATAATTATGACAAGTAGCATAGTCAATAAAAATAAAAAATAAAAAAAACTGATGTATACCCGGTATTGGCCATAATTCACAAGAACATTAGATTTTCCTTGAGAGGTATCGGGAAGGAATTGGAATAATACCTATTTACACAAATACCCCGACGATTTCCACTCGTTAAGACATAAAGCCACAATGAATTGGGATTTCCCTATTGGTCCAGGTCATTTCGGGGCTATATATATATATATATATATATATATATATATATATATATATATGGGAGGGTTAATGCGAGAACCGTTGTTAGTGCGAGAACCGCGAGAACCAATCTCAGCCGTTCCTTGGATATGGGAAGTTTCATGGATGGTGAGCGTCGAGGGATGGAGTGTGGCAGGGTGCATGTGAGGAATTTATGGGTGGGCAATGACATTGAAGGAGGGGGAATTGGACGGCTCAGATTGGTTCTCGCGGTTCTCGCACTAAGAATGGTCATTGTATTTCTTTTTTATGTTGAAAGTTCCTCAGAGGTGTTAGATTATTAGAAAGTTTTAATCTTTGGGGGTTTCAATTCAACGAAAGGGAAATAATACTTGGAAAAAATATGTAAAAACATATATTTTGGAAGTGGGCGGCTATAGAGATTTCAGTTCAAAGAGAGGAGTGCGTGATCAGTTTGGAAGGAAGCCGGATATGAAATTAATGTATGTGATGGATGGATGGATGGGGGCCTTTTGGCATTAATGATAATTTGTGGTGTTATCGTCAATTTTAAGTACGCGCAGTAAAGAGTAAAGACGATCGAGGGACTTGGTTTGGAGTTGAATCCTTTACCTTGAAGAAAGGGGATAATGATATTGAAGAAGAAATTCTCGCATTAAGAATGGTTCTCAAATGAACTTTTTCATATATATATATATATATATATAGACAAAAGTTCATGCGAGAACTGTTGTTAGCGCGAGAACCGCGAGAACCAATCTAAGCCGTCCAATTCCCCCTCCTCCAATGTCATTGCCCACCCATGAATTCCTCACATGCACCATGCCATACTCTATCCCTCCACGCTCTCCATCCATGATACTTCTCATATTCAAGGAACGACTGAGATTGGTTCTCGCACTAACAACACGTCCCCTCACGTGTGGCGTCCTTTTTCTTTCTCGCGCCTAACACGTGGATATTTATGAGTTAAGTGGAGTTTATGTGACCTTTAACTAATCACGGGTGAACCTTGCTCTAATACCATGTAAGTTTGTGGGATTTCAACTTAAAACCAATTGGTTATGAGAAAAGTAGCTTAAGACCCTTGTAAAACTTATTACAAATTCAATTTTTATTCAATGTAGGACAATACTCAACAATCTTCACATACATAAAGAGTAGTATAAAAATATGGGTGCATCGTTATGGTTCCAACGTTATACCACAACAAAGTGTTAATTATCATAGTACGTCTGAAACAACAAGATTATTAAGAGAAAGAAAAGGACTATATATTGTAGCTGGTTGGACTCATTTACTACTTCCATCCAATAAAGGGTCACTTGTCTGCATATCTCTGTAAGATTGAATATAGTTAAGAAATATTAAGTTGCAACATTAGTAAAACGAAGAAAAGAGCTTGCAACTCGATCGAATTTAATCTGATCCGGGTGTTCTTAATTAAGTAATTAAACAAAATTATATAAGAAAACCAGTCACATAAACAAATAACATAATATGACAAATACGCAGAATAGATAGGAATATAAAAGGCAAAAGTAAAAATAATTAATACCAAAAACATATTTTTAACATTAAAATTTACATGAAACTTATGCAGAAACCCGATCGATCAGGGACATATATATATATATTGAAAGGTTCAAATGAGAACCTTATTAAATGAGAATGAGAGACTCAATCTCAATAGTCCATTTCCCTCTTCTTTAATGTCATTGCTCACCCATGAATTCACCACATGCACCATGTCACACTCTATCCTCCCACGCTCACCATCCATGAATTCAAGTTACAAAATTAACGGCTGAGAGTGAGTCTTCCAATCTCATTTAATTTTTCATTCTCATTTGAACCTCCCCCCCCCCCCCCCCCCCACACACACACACACACACACACACACATATATATATATATATATATATATATATATATATATATATATATATATATATATATATATATGAGTTAATCTCAACCGTTCATTTTGTAAATAACTATCTTCACCCTTATGAAATTAAAGGACTAAAACGACAAAAATACCTAAGTTAAAGGACCGTTTGAACAGTTAACTCCCTTTGTTTGGATAATGTTATCATTTTCATCCGGAAAATTTGTCATTTTTAACTGGAAAATTTTTATCATTTTCAGCTGGAATTATCAATTATTGGCTGGACGAGACTTAGAGGAAAAAAAAGGAAGGGACGTGATTTATGGGAAGGGGAATTCTCATAATACCCTTTCTTCTATAGTTACAGCTTGTAATTATTTAATTAATTGTAATAATGTCATTATTAGATCTTGACAATTGATTTAAAAAATCTAATAGTCCATAATTGACTTTTAGGATCTATTTTTAAGCATATGACGTATATTGATCATATATATATATATATATATATATATATATATATATATATATATATATATATATATATATATGTATGTGTGTGTGTGTGTGTGTGTGTGTGTGTGTGTAGAGAACGTACTACAACAACATAACCAAATAACTTACGTAAGATCGACTAACCTGTTATTAAGACTGAAAATAATATGGGAAACAGGTTGCCGAGGTGAGAGGCGGAACAACTCCCGAACTATGTATATGCACAAAGTAACGCTGTATGGGAAATTAAAAAGTTTAGTATTAAATTCAGTTACTAACAATATGTATCCAATTCTATGAAAATGAACTTAGAACAATTGGAGGGGATATATATATATATAGGAAGAAGTTCCATCGAGAACCATTTTTAATGCGAGAATCGCTAGACCAATCTGAGCCGTCCAATTCCCCCTCTTTCAATGTCATTGCCCACCCATGAATTTCTCACATACACCCTGCCACACTCGATCCCCCCACGCTCTCCATCAATGAATTCCACTTATCAAATCGACGGCTAAGATTGGTTCTCGCGGTTCTCGTACTAAAATAGGTTCTTAATGGAACCCTCCCCTATATATATATATATATATATATATATATACATATATATATATATATGTATATATATATATATATAGGGGAGGGTTCATGCGAGAACCGTTGTTAGTGCGAGAACCGCGAGAACCAATCTCAGCCGTTCCTTGAATATGAGAAGTATCATGGATGGAGAGCGTGTAGGGATAGAGTGTGGCAAGGTGCATGTGAGGAATTCATGGGTGGACAATGACATTGAAGGAGGGGGATTTGGACGGCTTAGATTGGTTCTCGCGGTTCTCGCGCTAACAACAGTTCTCGCATGAACTTTTGTCTATATATATATATATAGGGAAGGGTTCCATTGAGAACTGATTTTAGTGCGAGAACCGCGAGAACCAATCTTAGCCGTTGATTTGATAAGTGGAATTCATGGATGGAGAGCGTGGGGGGATCAAGTGTGGCAGGGTGTATGTGAGGAATTCATGGGTGGGCAATGACATTGAAAGAGGGGGAATTGGACGGCTCAGATTGGTTCTCGCAATAAAAATGGTTCTCAATGGAATTTCTTCCTATATATATATATATAGACAAAAGTTCATGCGAGAACCATTGTTAGCGCGAGAACCGCGAGAACCAATTTAAGCCATCCAATTCCCCCTCCTTCAATGTCATTGTCCACCCATGAATTTCTCACATGCACCCTGCCACACCCTATCCCTCCACGCTCTCCATCCATGATACTTCCCATATCCAAGGAACGGCTAAGATTGGTTCTCGCGGTTCTTGCACTAACAACGGTTCTCGCATTAACCCTCCCCTATATATATATATATATATATATATATATATATATATATATATATATATATATATATATATATATATATATATATAGACAAAAGTTCATGCGAGAACCGTTGTTAGCGCGAGAACCGCGAGAACCAATCTAAGCCGTCCAATTCCCCCTCCTTCAATGTCATTGCCCACCCATGAAATCCTCACATACACCCTGCCACACCTTATCCCTACACGCTCTTCATCCATGATACTTCCCATATCCAAGGAACGGCTGAGATTGGTTCTCGCGGTTCTCGCACTAACAACGGTTCTCGCATGAACCCTCCCCTATATATATATATATATATATATATATATATATATATATATATATATATATATATATATATATATATAGACAAAAGTTCATGCGAGAACCGTTGTTAGCGCGAGAACCGCGAGAACCAATATAAGCCGTCCAATTTCCCCTCCTTTAATGTCATTGCCCACCCATGAATTACTCACATGCACCCTGTCACACTTTATCCTTCCACGCTCTTCATCCATGAAACTTCCCATATCCTAGGAACGGCTAAGATTGGTTCTCGCGGTTCTCGCACTAACAACGGTTCTCAAATGAACCCTCCCCTATATATATATATATATATATATATATATATATATCAATGTGTTATAAATAGTGTTAAAAACAGTTATCGTGATGCTCGGACGAAAAATATTTCTTAATTGAACTTTTTGCTATATATAATAGGGGTATTCTGGACATGTATGTGTGTGTGTATATATATATATATATACACGCACACACACACAAACTCACTCTAATCAATAGATGAATGCACACTAATTAAAATTTTTGCATTGAACAAAGACTTGCATTTTCCATAATCTTAAGAGCCGGGACATTTGATTCATAGTTTTGAAAATCCTGAAATTTAAAATCTTACTGTCGTAATATGTAAAGAATCTTTTCTTCAAAAGATTTTAATATCCCACTATTCCCAAAAAGATTTAGAAATTTCACAACCATGTGATTTTAAGGGATTTCAAAATGTAACTCTCACTTTTCTATTTTTTAACCAAACATAATATTTTTAGGGATTTGAAATAATAATCCTTATGAAATCCTGAGAAATTTTCAAACTAAACACACGTAAGACTTTTTAAGCTAATAAAGCAAGCAAATGTTAATGATATGTTCATACATGGGAGTGATCGAAATAGAAATCGAATTAGATACGAGAATTAAATACTCACGTCCCGAAACATAGATGTAACAGTGTCCAGAAGAAAGCACTTATCCAACTTGATTCCTTATATATTATCCACACCTGAAATCAAACCAACATCCATGTAAGTTTTTAAATAAAGAAAAAAGACCAAACATCAAATTCTCTAGAACTGCAAACGACATATTTTTATAATTCTCTACAACGCCATACCAAGAATTTTTAGGGCTAAAGATTACAAGAGTTGGAGAGGTCAAAATTACATAGCCATTTGTAAGAAAAGCTAACTGGTCAAATGCTAATATCTATCAATCGTTTTCATTCACAGTTCTTGTATTTATCACTACAAAAAGAGAGTATCATTTTTAACTGAGCAAAGAAAGACTTGTAGTTTTGCAAGGAATAGGTAAGTGTTCTTAATTACCACACACATCTGGTGAGATGCATACATGTATTGGAAAATTGAATCTAAGTTTTCTTTCTCCATATCTACACAAGAGTTATTTACACTACAAGTTTTAATTGACTAATGGAATGATAATCTTTCATGTAGCAACCGAGAGACAAAAGATGTGAAAAAAGAGCAGGAATGGTAATCTTTCATGTGGCAATCGAGAGGCAAAAGATGTGAAGAAAAAAGAGCAAATACTTTACTGAAATAATTAAAAGAACTGAACAGGAAATGACCGACTGACTTGATATCCATGTTGGCCTAATTACAAAACTCTAGAAGCATGATGCTGATTATTTGTATGTAGAAGAAATTGGTGTTGGTAAAGGGTAGCCAAGGGTTGTTATTGTGAAGCTATTCTAGAAGATTTGAAGAGATGAGCAGATTCAGATTCAGGTATCAAAACTATCAATAGGATGTTAGTTGGTGCTTGATCTAAATATTGACATGATGGTATCATTTAACAAGTCAATATATATTATTATGTCGTTAAACATTTACCGGTAGTATGTTATTAGTTAGACATTAAGACTTTTTCTTGTGTTTTTGTTTTAGTTACAACCGGAATTCCAAACTTGTTAAGCTTGTAATATATTGTAATGTAGTTGATTGGGTTGATTTTTGTTTGTAAATGTCCATGAAATTATGAATTTTATTGTATAATTTTTTTTTTTGTTTTTTTATTGATATTCAGCCCCGGTTTTTTAGCTTAAGAACCGGGGTAGAAAGTATATTTGGACCTGGTTTCAAACTGTCTTCAGACCCGGTTTTTTAACCGGGGTTAAAGGGGTTTTTAGCCCCGGTTATTTAACCGGGGTTGAATGGGTACCTTTAGTCGCCCCCCCATTTAGCCCCCCCTTAAAACCGGGGCTAAAAGCCTTAAAAAACCGGGGTTGAAAGTGTTTTTTGTAGTAGTGGTACCAAACGCCTTTTAATTTCTATTTGCTAATGCATAAAAATAGTAGCTTGAAGTATCTTTTTGCTACGTAACACGTGAACCTTTCCGGTCTATTTAAGATGAGAGATGATATATCCTCCTACTTCATGTTCCTACTTATCCTCCTACTCACAGGATCTAGACAAGTGTCAAAATCAATGGAGGAGGTGAGGAAAGAGATTTAGTGGAGTCCACATGTTATTTTATGGTGAGTAGGAGGGTGTATCATTTTTTATTTAAGATATGTGCTAATCTTTTTGAGATATAATAAAATTTAAAATCAAATAACAAATTCATCATATCCCTCGCATTTGCCGGGATGGAGGGCAATTTAACGATTAATGTTTATATCAAATCACAGTTTTTCTTCATAAACAACTTAAAATTGATAAACCAAATTATGTTCGTACGTCATGAATATAGATGGCGAGTTACGTACCGACAAAATCACTACATGGACATAGACGTCAACCACGAATGTAAACAAGCACCTGTACGTCATATTATATATATACTTGTATTAATTCAAAATTTGTAAATAATTAATTAATTAAGCAGGCCAGCTAAACGAAGGAAATTTACGTACGATGAAAATTCACCACGAAATGGAGATAAATCAGTAATAACCGTGTAAACCAAACCTCCTAACACGAAGCAGCCAAGAACTGAAAAGACTATTCTTAGTGTTACAACAGAAGGTCCCTTCATTTGTCCAGCGTCATCCCTAATTGAGCAATAATTTTCGATCAATATAAACTACAAATAAATATCTGTTTAACAACATACCATGTGCACCTTAAATCTACTATTAAATTTACATCTTTTGTTTACAATGAGAATACAAAAACTTATAATATGTAGTTTGACAACATACATTAAATACCAAAAATATATATAGTAGATTTATATATTTTAGATAAATTACATAAAAAACTATTCTTAACAAGGTTTTGGTGCTCACGCATTACGGCGCGCGGGGTTTCAACGAATACATTTAGCTTGTGTTCCCGAGTTAAAATTAGGGGAGAAAAAAATAATTTAAGAAAGAAAATGAACTTTAGTTGTGTTCCCAAGTTAGTAGAAGAGAAAAGAAAAGATTTTAAGAGGAAAATTATTCATTATTTTCTTTCCTAATTTTCTTCGCAAAATAGGGAAGATTTTGAAAGAAAACCAAAAAAACATTAAGTTTCACATATCCTCTCATTTTCATTCGAACTCGGGAACACCAATGACAAAAACATTTTCATTTCTCTTATTTTCTTTCTCCCATTAATTTTCTATCCTTCTATTTTCTTTTCTCGTATAACTCTGGAACATTGTGTTAAGTTTAATAAAATAGACTTTGAAATAGAACTTTAATAGTGACATTTACTTTGGTAAATGTTAGTAGTTTTGATTTTCTTTCTCTTATTTCTTTTCTCCTGTTAATTTTCTATTATTCTATTTTCTTTCCTCATATAACTCTGGAACGCAGTGTAAGCTTAATAAATTAGACTTTATAGAACTTTTTTATAAAAAAATAATTCTTATGAGAAAACTACAGGTACCATAGATGAAAAAAATCCTTAGTTTAGATAAATAATATCCTAAAAGTAAAGAAAAAAACACTGTAGATGAACAGTGCTTATGAATAGTAGATAACATTTGGTAGATGTTAGTATGTTTAATGTTGGATCTATCAGTTTATTCAAATTTTAATTTATAACATAATTATTAGATGTGAATGTTGTTTTAAAGTATTTTTTTTTATCATTTTTACATAAAAAATGGGTCTAGTTTTATTTTTGGCATAATAACTAATTAAATAGGCGCAACTTACTTAACTAGAGCATGAGCCACTAAGCCAGAGCCCTGGAAGTTATATTCTAAGTTTTACATTATGCACACATTAGTGATAGTAAAAAATCTTATACCCGACATTGAAGTTGATTTCGGACCCCGATTTAACTAAAGAATGGCATAGTTGAATCGGGATGGTAAAAACAACTTGTTTTTTTAAAACACATGATTATTTTCATACGATTTAATAAACATATAAAACGTAAAAAAAACTAACTGCCATGAAATGAATAGGGGAGGGTTCATGCGAAAACCGTTGTTAGTGCGAGAACCGCGAGAACCAATCTCAGCCGTTCCTTGGATATGGGAAGTATCATGGATGGAGAGCGTGGAGGGATAGGGTGTGGCAGGGTGCATGTGAGGAATTCATGGGTGGACAATGACATTGAAGGAGGGGGAATTGGACGGCTTAGATTGGCTCTCGCGAATCTCGCGCTAGCAACGGTTCTCGCATGAACTTTTGTCTATATATATATATATATTTTCAGAATCATCTATAGACATATATGCTAGAGAATTATCTATTCATTGATAACATTATGTATATTATAAAATGGTTTAGTGAATATATTATGTCTTCTACCAAGAACATTATATATCTTATGAAATTATTAAAAAAAATTGATTGATTGTATTTTGATGTGAATCGATCCAAAGGATAAGCTGCATTTGTAATCTCCAGTTTTGTATAAGAATTCTCATGTATATCTATTTATAAAATCTCTAATTCCTGACGGGGACAGAAATACGAGTGCAAGTCAATTCCCCGTTACTACTCCGTTAGAATGGAGCTAGGGATGAGGATATGGGGTGAATAACGGGAACAGAGGTAGAGAAAGTTATCTCCGATAACACGATCACGTTAAATGCTTAACTAAAAATCAAGGGCCTTAAATTGAATTTCGGGGATACGATGTTAATTAAATATTGATTAATCTTAATTACCTTTTTTTTTGTCTCGCCAACACGTAATATAATGGATCTTTGGCAGATTCTTCGGGTGATAACTTGTAGAACTGCATCAGGATGTATCCACAAGTAGCAACACTGTACAATTGAATATTAATTTAATAATTAACTACCTACATTAATTAATCAGTAACTTAATACTAATTAAAAACTCCATAATATATATTTTCTTAATTAATTAAATATAAAATCTAAGGGGGATGATTATTGTATAGTATAGAACTTTCTCAAGTGCGATTAATTAAGGAAATGCATGCATCATGCATGTTTCTTGGAATGTTAAGTAGTATGTGTAAAATTAACGAAAAGAAAGATTGTTACCTTCCTGTGGTTAACAATAGAGCAACGAAAACAATGCTCATGATCCAGCTTGATTCCTTGTACAGAAACCATGCCTAAAGATAAATCTTATAGGTTAATAACTAATTAAACCATATATATCATCCGTGATTAATTATATAGTGGAAAATAAAAATATGAATAAATATTTAGGTTAATCTTGGTCCTTTAATTAATTATAATTTGATCATATGGTTTATATATATATATATATATATATATATATATATATATATATAATATATTATAAAACATTTAACTTTCTCCCTATTAAAATTTTTAAGATTACTTAAATTTTAAGTAGTACAAGTTTTTATGTTTAAGATACAAACACTTAAAGCAATAACCTAACCAATAATTCACTTAATTATCTCAACTAATTTAAGACAACTATTACTTTAATAAATCATTAAAAATTATAACAACTATTTAATTTATCTAATTTTGGCTAAAATATTTATATCAATACAATTTTAGGGTTATAGTATTTTTTTTCTCTAATTATTTAATAATAATATCTTTTAATTGTTTTTTAAAAACTATTTTAACAACTAATAAAATGGTTGATTGTAAAAAAAGTAAGGAAATCGGAAAAAGGAGAAAAAACATGGATATGGTGACTAACACCGCATTTCACACATACCATACCCTACTTTTTAAATCAAATATGTTGTCGAGCACAAACTATTGTCGTCACCGTCCAATTACGCGGGTGCAATGCTAGTGTATATATATATATAAACATTGTATCCCATTGATCGATCAATTGTGAGTTTAGTTTTGATAAAAGTGCTATAACTGAAATATATAAAGCTTCATGAACGTGTTCTTGTAAATCCATAAGTGCGTGTGTTAAAAATCAACTCTAAGAGTGGCTAAGCGTCATATTAAGACTAAAGAATAAGCAATTAAGCAACGTATTGGTGTCATAAGTGAAATGAACTTTCATACCCCTATTAGAACAACATATACACTAAAATTCGCTAAGAGACCAATCGCCCACCTGCAACAAATTTAAAAAACAAAAACATTAATAAACTATAGAAAAGATTATGTTTCTTCTTTATTAGGAGACAAATCTTGTCATTCTTGAGAATTTTTTAACTTTTTTGAAAACCATTTACTTACACTAAATTTTAAGTCATTCATCAAATCATATATCCATTTAAAATTCAAGTCTATACCATTAGATTTATTATATTAATGGTCAAAAACTAGTAATGATATTAATGTAATTAATTAAATAATTATAAAATTTAATTATAGAATGAAGGGTATTATGAGAATACTTCACCCCATAAATTTCGCCTTTTCCTTTCTTTTCCTCTTCCAGCCCCACAAATAATAATTTCCAGCCGAAAATGATAACTTTCCAGCCGAAAATGATAACATTTTCAGTTGAAAATGGAAATATTTTCCAACCACCGAAAATGATAACTTTCGAGACGAAAATGATAACTTCTAGCCGAAAATGATAATAATTTCCTATTGTTCAAAAATATATATATACAAGATTCAAGATGATAACATTATCCATGTGAAAATGATAAAAATAGTTTTATCTTCTACCGAAAAATGATATAAATACACATGTTTTTGCATAAAATATATAAAAACACGTAGTTTTAAACGAAAATGATATAAAACACTCATTTCAGCCGAAAATGATATAAATACACATTGTTACAGCCGAAATGATAAAAGATTTACTTGACTCAAAATGATAACATTTTGTTATAATTTTCATATAGTTTGCATTTTCAAAATAATACGAGTGATCTTGTTTGAAAGATTATTAAAAATATGAGTAAATTGGTATATTTTTTTGTTAAAATTCTCAAAATTGAAATAGTTACTGCCATTTAAAGAATTAAGGGGTAAAAAAAGAAATTTTAGGAGTCATTAACGAGGCGCATAAGTTTAATTGATAATTTGCATTTTTTGTTTTGCCTTTTTAAATGAATGGCTACGATTTTGGTCTTTGGAATCTTTGTTTAAGAGTGAAACTATATAAAACCTTACCTTATACATACACACACACACACACACATATATATATATATATATATATATAATACTATATTATAAAGCATTTAAGCTTTTTCAAAACTACCATTTAGTGTTTCTAACATATTATGTTTACCAAATAGTATATTGTGTAACTTGTTACCTATTGGTTGCTGATGTGCAACAGGTAAAAGCTGAGGTGGCATGAAACTTGAGTGTTGACATGTAATTTCTTTTGTTTAAAAATAATTGAAAATATAATAATAATAATAACTAATAATAATAATATCAATAATAGAAAAACTTGTTGGAAACTGGTTCATTGCTCAAATCCTTAATTGATGTTTCTTCACCCTCCCTCGATTCATTGCTCAAATCGATTAGGGTTTGATTTTAGGGTCGTGTTCCTTCAACTTCGTTCTCATATGAAACCGATTAGGGTTTTCATCTCCATTCTTCACAGATCTAGGTTACGAAGGGATTACGAGTTTCATCTTCCCAGATCTGGGTTACGAAGGGATTACGAGTTTAGGGTTCTTCTTCATCTTCATAGATCTGGGTTTCATCGTTGGCACCGGCGAGTTTAGGGTTCTTCTTCATCTGGACTTCAAGATCGGATTTGAAGATCGACTTCAAGATCTGGACTACCATTGCAACGAAGGCATGAAAGGATTACGGGTTTCATCTTCACAGATTGGACTTCAAGATCGACTTCAAGATTTGTTCTTATGATTCTTTCGATTTAAGGTTTATGGGTTCTTCACAGATCTCGGTTGATTGTGTATGTTCGATTTCTTAGTTCTTATGATTCTTTCGGTTTAGGGTTTATGATTCTGTTTTGGGGTTCTTCTGTTCGATTTAGGGTTCTTCATTAGGGTTCTTTTGTTCTATCTGTGTCAATTGTTGGTGCTATTTATGTTTCTGAATATGTGAGTTCATTGATTTCATGCTTGGTTTGTATTCATGGTGTTCTTCATCATTTTAGGTATGTGATTATTTTAGGTTTCTAATTTTTTTGGTTTCTTGAAAGTGACATATGTATTTGATGAAGATATAAAATGAAAAAAAGAATCTGATGAGTTAAATATGTTCTTCATGTGTGTTGAAAATCTGATTTGGCATAGCAAATAATGACATGATATAGCAAATAATGACATGGCAGGTTGTAAATAATGTGAGGTGGAATTTAGAATAAATCAAAATTAAAAAATTACCTGCAACTTCTTCACAAGGTTTTCGGATACATAAAATGGTAGTTTTGGTAAGTTGTATACACTAAATGGTAGTTTTCAAAATTGGGTATATAAAATAGCAAAAAGTGACAAGTTTGATACAATTTTTTATACTAAACCCTTCATTAAATTACCCCCATATAAACTAAATTTAGTAACTATTGAATATAGTTGACAAGATTCTTATATCGATACTACTATATAAACTATTTAACATTCACTCTCCTCTTTAATTTTAAGAGTTCTTAAAATTCAATTAAGATAAAATTTTGACCATTCATTATATCAGAATTAATCTCATCCACTCAATTTTTAGTCATTTCATTATCTCACCTGTAACACCCTCTCAACCGGCCTATATTAATTAAGGTAATTAAATTAATTAATCTTGAGATTTATATTTTAATTATAAGAATTACTTGTTATGATGTGCATTTAATTGTTGTTTGAATTATTTGTTTTATTTTTATTATTTTAATTTAAATTGATAATTAATTAATAAAAATAAATGATGATGATGTCCTTTTGATTGAGTTGGTCACGCCATGTAGCCACCAACTCTACCACCATACCTTATAATCTTTCAAAGTGAACAAAGTGTGTTGTGTGTGTTTTGTGGTTCGGCCGAGAATAACAAAAGAAAGAAAAAGAAATTGAGCTTCTAATTTGCTTGCATTTTAGTTGCGTATTTGATATCATCTAAGGTTAGAACACTGATTTATAGTTGATTGATTGTTAATTTATTCGGTTTTGTAAATAGATATGAATTCCGATAAAATGCTTATGTGATGAATTGATGATTTATGTTGTTTGCATGTTAAAAATTATTGTTAGAATATGTTCATAACATGCTTAGAATGATTTCTGGAAACTTAGAACTCTTGCATGTTTAAAATCAGTAAGATTTAAGTTAGAAATCGATTTTATGCAAGAACATATGAATCTGTCGGAATTGAGGTTTGAATGTATCGGATTTGTTATGAATCGATCGGAATTGAGAATTCCGATTAAAAGATTACCGGAATACATGAATACCGAGTAGATTTTCTCGGAATGTGATAGATTCCGAAAACATGGACTTATGAAATGATAAAATGCCTTAACACTTTTATCGGATTTGATTTGATCGGAATTGGACATTTATCGGAATTGAGATCTATCGGAATTCTATTTTATCGGAATTATATTTTGTCGGAATTGACTATTGGCCTTTACTCGGAATGTGCATTTTCTCGGAATTGAACTATGATTTCATCGGATTGACCTTTTGCTCGAAATTGGGTTTTATCGGAATTGACTATTTTCTCGGAATTGGACAATTCACTCGGAATCCGACTTCGGTCGGAATTGGATTCAATCGGAATCTGGGATTTTAGAGTTATTCTCAGAAATCAAGCTATGATTTGGTATACATGATATATATATGTGATATTCATGTGATGTATGAATAAATATGATATTTATTATGAATCAGTATTGTGAATTGAATACTGATTCGTGTTCACTTAATCTCAGGAACTGAGAAAACTCAGTGAGTTAGTCAACTGAGTGTGCTACAGCCTTGCTGACTGTGGTGGGTGGATTTATATCCTGATTGTACAGGATGTAACATCTTGATTGAATATGTGCTCTTTGGATATGTATACATGTTATTGTGGAGGTCAGCCGTGACAGTTTTGTAGGCTTGGCTTGTTGCTTGGGGATTTACAGTATCTGATCTTGAGGTGCATCTGTTGCACTCAAGGGTGCTTTTACTGTTATCCATGTTAGCAGAGCTATCGGTAAACCAATTCTTTGGCCGGCATTTGGTTGTAGGTGGTTGCAACACCGCCGGTCCTCTTGAGTTTGAGCTTGATTACTTGTTGGGCTGTTAGCCTTGTACTTGGTTGTGATATTTGTTCCCTCACTTAGCTTTGTGCTAATTCCCCACTAGATTGTTTTGCAGATACTCCGCGGTGAGTTTGTAGATAATGAAGACTGGGATTTTGGACCGACCATTACTCTGATATCAAAGATTTTTGTTAGAGCCTGTTTTGTAACTAACACTGTAGTGGATGTATTTTGTAAATGATAACCAGCCAAAGTTGTATATCTTTTGGATTTTAAATCTAATTATATGTAATTAGCTCCCGTACACAGTTTATTGTTAATTAAAAAGTACAGTGTTACAAATTGGTACCAGAGCCCTGGTTTGAGGATTTGCATGAATGATTGGTGCAATACTCGAACCGAGGCTCTGGTCAGTCCAGTATTCCCAGGGTGGGTAATTAGTAGTGTAACTTTAAAGATGGTTAGTGTGCTTATACTAACGGATTATATCTAACAACTGGTGAGATGCTGTGAATATAACATAAATGGCTGATAACGTGAACCAGACAACTACCCCTGCGTCCCCCAGAAGAAACAATCAATCCTCCACCGCAGCAAATGAGCAACACAACAGAGCTGGTACTTCACATAATGGTGAATCTGATCAGCAGGATTATGTACTGCAATTGGAAGACACTCTGCAAAGTTTGAGAGATCGGGTTCAGGAGTTGGAACAGCAACAACATCAGACTCAGTCCTCTCATCAAACTCAGACCATTCATATGCCTCGAGAGTCAGCTGTATTTACCCAGTCGATACCACCTCCTGTTTACTCTGTTGCACCCTTCAATACAGTGTCAACACCATTTGGCTCCTTACCATTTGTTACTATACCACCTGTATCACAACCCCAACAACAACACCAACCACAACAGCAGAACTTTTTCATTCCTTGGTACCCAACTCAAGGAGGCTTTAAACCGAAAGGGCAATACAAGGATTTTATGGGTTGCCATCCACCTGAGTATTCTGGAAGCTCAAATCCAAGTGATACTTTGAACTGGTTAAGGGAGATGGTGAAAGCTTTAGATGCTTGCAATTGTGAGGAGTCCGATAGGGTTAATTTTGCAACTAGGAGGTTGAAGGGTCAAGCTGCAATTTGGTGGGATTCGTTGACTGCTCATCTTTCCAGGGAGGTTGTGAATTCTGTTACCTGGGATCAATTTCAAGCCAAATTCTGTGAACAGTTCTGTAATACCTATGATTAGGCTAAGGTGAAACGGGAGTTCATGGATCTAGCTCAGGATGACAAGATGTTAGTGGAAAAATTGATTGCAAAGTTTAACGAAAATCTGAGGTTTGCTAAGCAGTGGGTACCAGATGAACCATCACAGATAGATCATTTTGTTCAAGCTCTGTTGCCTGAGTATCGGGGTAACACCCGGATGGCAACATCGTTAGTACATGCATTTACTGTTGCTCGGGCTGTAGAAGATGATGTGAAAGCTCGGGAAAGAATGAATCGTGAGAAAGGGTCGTCTCACAAGTCTGGTGGAAATCAGAGTGGAAACAAAGGCAGGTGGCAGAATAACCAGAATCGGAGTGATCAGAAATCTAAAGGTTTGGGATCATATCAGAACAAGCCCTGGTATAAGCCCTGCAATTCTCGTCATACAGGTCCGTGCACACCACAGACTAGAAAGTGTTTGCGTTGTGGTGGATTGGGTCATGAGCCATCAGATTGTAAGTTCAAGACCAATGTTTGCTGGAACTGTCATGAGGAAGGTCACAGGTCTGGGGCTTGCACAAAGCAGAGATCGTTAGGAACGGGGCAGGGGTAGCCAATGTCGGGGGATCGTCTTCTGCAGGTCAGAAGAGAAAGGTTGCACCTTCTGCGGAAGGGAAAGCCTTCAAGATGACTGTTACTGAGGCTGCAGAGAATAATGATGTTATCACGGGTATGTTTATTGTAAACTCTGTGCCTGCTCGTGTGTTATTTGACTCTGGTGCCAATAGATCCTTCATGTCTGTATCTCTATGTGATAAACCGAAATTGCCTGTTTCTGTGATTACTACTCCTTTAGAAGTAGAGATAGGAGATGGTAAGATAGTGCCTGTAACTTCTACTGTGACTGGGGTGTCGATAGACATTGAGGGTACTAGTTTGCCTGTATACTGTTTGCTGATGCCTATACCGGGGTTTGACTTAGTACTAGGCATGGATTGGTTAAGTCTCTATAGAGCTAGTATCCAGTGCCATAAGAAACTGATTACTATTCCTTTGGCTGACGGGTCGCATGACGTGGCTCGTGGGGATAGATCTCGATCTTCTTTTTCCAATCATCTCGTATATGAAGGCTAGAAAATCTCTAGCCAAAGGGTGTGCGTCTTTTCTGGCTTACGCCGTTGATGTGAAGAAGGAGAAGCGACCTGTTACCGATGTTCCTGTTGTCTCCGAATATCCAGAAGTATTTCCAGATTATCTGCCAGGGTTACTACCTGTACGGGATGTTGAGTATAAGATAGAATTAGTACCGGGTACTACACCGATTGCTAAAGCTCCGTATCGTTTGGCTCCATCTGAGATCCGAGAGATGATGACTTAGATTCAGGAATTGCTTGACAAGGGGTTTATCCGACCGAGTTCTTCGCCGTGGAGTGCACCTGTACTGCCCAGAATCATCAAGAACAAGTACCTGTTGCCCAGAATCGATGATTTAAACAAGAGAACCATCAAGAACAAGTACCCGTTGCCCAGAATCGATGATTTGTTTTATCAGTTACAAGGGGCTTCCTACGTTTCAAAGATTGATCAACGATCAGGTTATCATCAGGTCAGGGTAACAGAAGAGGATATACCTAAGACTGCTTTTCTTAAATGGCTATGTGCATACCTATATGTTACTTCGTGTGTTTAGTTATAGAAAAAGGGAAGGGCTAAGTAACAACCTCAGCCGCCAAAACAACAATACCAACAATGTAGTCGGTTATGGATATCAGTAACTGTGCTGAACACCACAAGGTGGGATACTCAGATCCAGGCCAAAGGGAGGCCTGCTACTACAGAAATGACTTGGGAAGAACTTAAGGCGTTGAGGGAGGAGGAATTCTGCTCGAGCACTGAAATTCAAAAGTTAAATGACGAATTATGGAACCACAAGATGGTGGGTGCAATTTATGCCACTTACACTGACAAGTTTCACGAACTGGCTACGTGCCAGCTAACTCGGTAAGGAAAGAGTATTCGGGTTCTGCACCAAAATGCACTACTTGTAACTATAACCACTACAAAAACATACCGTGTCGACACTGCACAACCTGCAACCGATTAGGGCACTATGCAAAGGCTTGTAGGGCTGGGGATAGGATGGTGGCCCCGATAAACACTGTGAACCCGACAGGTAATCGGGGTGCATGTTATGAATGTGGTAGTACGGAGCATTACCGAAACGCATGTCCAAGACTTAATCGAACACCTGCAGCGAGAGGAACTAGACCAAACCCACCCTTAGCTATGGAGGGAAACCGGAACCCAGAGAATCAAGTCAACTAAGCCCGTGGGAGAGCGTTTGTCATGGGAGCAAATGACGCCCGCCAAGATCCCAACATCGTTACTGGTATGAAGTTTAGCATTTTAGACACCGTTTACTTGATAGAGATAACTGATAGGGAGAAAGTAAAGATTAGTAAAGTTGTCTGTGAGTGTACCTAAGAGCTAGAGGACGTTACTTTTAGTATAGAATGGATTACTTTTAGGCGTGGGAGCTTTGATGAGATCGTAGGGATGGATTGGTTGTCGAACCTAAAAGCCGAAGTCGAAAAAAAAAACAAAAAAAAAACAATACAACTAAAGAGATGTAAAGAGATTACATACGCGTCCCGACAACTAAAGATACACGAAAAGGACTATACTACTCACGATCTGGAGTTGGGTATTGTGGTCTTTACACTCACAAGCTGGAGACACTACTTATATGGTACAAAGAGTATGATCTATACCAATCATAAAAGTCTACAACATATCTTTGATCAGAAGGAATTAAGCATGAGACAGAGGCGCTGGGTTGAACTTTTCAGTGAATACAATTGTGGAACTCGTTGTCACCCTGGGAAGGCGAATGTGGCAGCGGATGCGCTCAGTAGGAAGGAAAGAATTAAGCCTAGATGAGGACGATCCATGAGCATGACAATCCAATCGGGTATCAAAGGAAGGATACTCGAAGCACAATTAGAGGCATCTAAGGACATGAATGCTCTGAGCGAGATGTTACGAGGTTTGGATAAACAACTAGAGAAAAAGGAAGACGGTGGATTGCATTTTGTGGAAAGGATTTGGGTTCCGCAAACAGTACACCCAAGGACACTAATTCTTGATGAGGCTCATAAGACGAATTCTAGATAAACAACTAGAGAAAAATGACGAATTTTTATCATTTTCGTCACCTGCTTGTACGTGACATACAGGGGGCACGAAATGATGAAAATGACGAAATTTATCATTTTCGGCTGCCCCCTTATATATCACGTAACAACAGGTGACGAAAATGATAAATTTCGTCATTTTCATCATTTTTGTGCCCCCCTTGTATGTCACGTAAAAACAGGTGACGAAAATGATAAAAATTTGTTATTTTCATCATTTTCGTGCCCCCTTATATATCACGTAACAGCAGGTGACGAAAATGATAAATTTCGTCATTTTCATCATTTTCGTGCACCCTGTAAGTCACGTAACAGCAGGTGACGAAAATGATAAAAATTCGCCATTTTCATTATTTTCGTGCCCCCCTGTATGTCACGTAACAGCAGTCGACGAAAATGATAAAAAATCGTCATTTTCATCGTTTTCGTGCCCCCTGTATGTCACGTAAAAGCAGGTGACGAAAATGATAAAAATTCATCATTTTCGTGCCCCCCTGTATCTCACGTAACAGCAGGTGACGAAAATGATAAAAATTCGTAATTTTCATCATTTTCGTGCCCCCCTGTATGTCACGCAATAGCCGGTAACGAAAATGATAAAAATTCGTCATTTTCATCATTTTCGTGCCCCCTTATATATCACGTAACAACAGGTGACGAAAATGATAAATTTCGTCATTTTCATCATTTTCGTGCCCCCCCTGTATGTCACGTAACAGCAGTTGACGAAATTTATCATTTTCGGCTGCTCCTTATATATCACGTAACAGAAACATCAGGTGACGAAATGATGAATTTCGTCATTTTCGTTGAATTTTTTTTCCAGAAATATAGGAAGAGTGGTATCATTTGAAAGAAGATTAAAAAAAATGAGAAGATTGGTATAATTTTTTTGCTCAAACTCAAAAAATTGAAATAGTTATGGTCATTTAAATATTTAAGGGGTAAAAAAAATTTTAAAAAAAGTGACTTTGACCATAATACCCTTCCTTCAATAATTAAATCTTATAATTGTTTACTTAATTACAATAATGCCATTATAGATCTTAACCATTGATTTGATTAATCTAATGGCTAAGATTGGGACTTTGGGATCTTTGTTTAAGGGGGATCTATATTGATCCAATTTATACATATATATATATATATATATATATATATAGGGGAGGGTTCAAACGAGATCTGTTTTTCGTACGAAAACTACGAGAACCAATTTTAGACCTTGATTAAAAATTAATCAATGGCTAAGATTTTTTTGACAGTTCATTATTGTTTCATTAATGGCTCATTAATGATGTATTGATGAGGGTTAATGGTGTAAGGCCCCAAGTCTGGTACTCCGGGACCTACGCTTGTCCTGGAGCCTATGCGATGTTAGTGTCCTGAAGCCTATGCCTCACTAGTGTCCTGGAGCCTATGTCTCACTAGTGGGGTAGGACCCCAAACTTGATGTTCCGGAACCTACCACCATCTAGGAAAGGAGCAAGTTCTGGAGGCTCTAAGGGGTTCCAAAGACCCCTGCCTCCTGGAGCAAGTCCTGGAGGCTCTAAGTAGTTTCAAAGACCCCTGCCTCCTGGAGCTGTAAGCAGGGCCGAAGACCTCACCCTCCTGGAGCTGAGTACTGCCAGGAGAGTCTTCGGCCTCACCGTTATAGACATGCGGATCACATATATCCCAAAAGGATGATAGGTACAGTTTTCCTGACATAAATATGGAACATGTATGATCTTATCTAATATAAATATGGAACACGCCTCACTTACAATACATATTATCATCTCATGCATACATACCACAAACATAAACTCTCTCTTCATATACACTCCCCTGACTTAAGCTTTGGAGAGGGATACGGGGATACATCCCCGTCTTCCTCTAACCTTAGGTTTTGATTGTTTCGCATGAGTGTTCTTCAGCAGAATCATCTACATCAAGCACTCACGCATCCCTCCGACGATCCAGCCGGAGATGCGCGATCAAATGGCGCCATCCGTGGGACCCGAACCCAAATCCGCGCGATCAAGGGTTATTTCAGAAAAATCAAGCATCACAAACTAATGACGGCATATCTGGCTGTAATTCACGGTTGAGTAAATATATAAGTTACCAAAATACCCCTATTAATGTGATATTAATAGTGGCAAAAATAGTTTTCGTATAAAAAACAATTTTCATATGAACTTTTGCCTATAGACATACATACATACATGCATATATATATACACACACACTAATACTTACATACATACAAATTGTTTTTTAAACATGATACGATGGATATTTCAGATCTGTTCACGGAGCCATGGAGGTGCAAAGGCATGATTTTTACTGGATTAAGCCCAGGTTGAAAGCCCAGAAGATGTTGTGGTTTGATTGGGTTATGGATCCGACTTCATGAATTTAGTGTTCTATAGATCAGTGTAATGTAGTTCGATTGTATTGTTCGTGTTTTAGCTTGTTTTTTTAGTTTTGTTTTTTTAGTTCTGCAACTTGCAGAATTGTGGTCGAGTGAATCTTGGAGAATGTACTGTTCGTGCAATTCGTATTAAAACAATATCTTGCTTTTTAAAAAAAAAATATGAAGGAATATGATTTTAGGTGAGAATGAGAAAATAAATTATAGTAATCTATTAGATGTTATGAATAAAATGAAAAAAAGTCAGAATTAAGTCTCCAATTATCATGATTCATGGATGAGTTATGAATAAAATGATTTTATCAAATGTAAATCATCTCATCAAATCAAATAAAGAATCAAAATTAAGTTTTCAAATTTCACGATTATTTGTATTTTAAATTGAACATCTCTCTATTATTTACTATATGCCATGTATACATAATTGTGTTGTCGAATATAAGTAACCAAACCGGAAACCATGATTTCAAGAAATATTACATTATTACACCAAATTCAACTTTTAAAATAGTCAAATGAAACCAAAAGATCGCTAAAACAAGGTTCAATTTGGATTGGTTTAATGATTAATAACTTTTAATTGTATTTTTAGTTTGGCTTAACTACTCTGCTGCAATTTCGGTTTCAAACAATTGAATGGGTAATGCACCATCGTTAAAAATGGGCAAATTGGCGAGAAATGTAATATAAATATCCAAATTTGCCAATAAAGGTAACGTCAATTTTTTTTGACCAAGAAAGGATTGTTAATTTCAATTTTTGACAAAAATGAGTAAAATGACCTCTTATACCTGCTGACCGTCCAGTCAGCAGGTTACCGATGACATGGCTGTACACATGACAGTCCAGTCATCACCATCAGTTAACATAATTGTATATGTGGCAATCCATGTCATCAATAATTTTTTTTTTACTTTTTTCTAAACAATATTAGTCATTTATATAATTGATTACCAACTAATTAATACTAATTAAAACTTCTACTTAACATTTTATAATAATTAATTAACTATTAAGTATCAATAACTTATGATTTGTGGTGTTCTTGTGATTTATGATTTAATTTTTTTTTAAAATAATTGTTAATAAGAATTCATGTGTGTGTTTAATAATTTTTGTCCAAGTTCTTGAAGATATAAACATTTTTCATCTGTGAACCACCGCCGCCCTGAACCACCGCTGTTGACTACCATCCTCTGTCGTTGACCACCATCCTCCGCCGTTGACCACCACCCTCTGCCTTGAACCACCACCGCCACGAACAAGCTTTCCGCACAGATTCATGTGTTTATTAGTTCATGAAGTATGTAGAAAACCGTAATTCAAACCCAAACAAGAAACCACTAACTCAAACCCAGATCTTGGATCAAAATCCAAACAAGAAACCCTAACTCAAACCCAGATCTGAAAATCAAACATGGATTTGGTTCAAAAACCCTAACACGAAGATGAAGATGGTGTTCTTTAGACAGTGGTGAGACAGTGAAAACTCTAAACTCGTATATGAAGACCCTAACTGATCACAGATCTGAAAATCAAACTTGAAGAACATGAACAAATCTGAAAACCATAAACTTGTAAATGAAGCTCACAGATCCGAAAAATGGAACTTACTATGGTGGCGATGGTGTGAGACGGTGGCGGTGGTGCGATGGTTGAGTTACGGTGACGGATCTGAAAAATCAAAGAAGAGAAAGAGGAGGATCTGAAAGAGAGAGACGGTGGCGGTGGTGCGATGGTGCGACGGTGGCGGTGGTGCGATGGTGGTGGTGGTACGGTGGTGCGACGGTGGCGGTGGTGCGATGGTGGCGGTGAGACGATTGTGGAGTCTAAGGTAGAGAGAGAGACAGCCGAGGGTGGTGATGATGGCTATTGAATCGTCTAGAGAGAGAGAGAGAGTAGAGTTTAAATGTTAAAAAAAAGTGTGTGTGTGAATTAATTAAATTCATAATTTTTTATAATAAAATAAAAATGCCAAATTCAGCAGTTTGCAAAATAAAAAAGCCACATAAGCGTTTTGGTTTCCACCTAAGCTGAGTTATAACCGGTTACCGGTTCCCTTTTTTGTCAAAAATTGAAATTAATAATCCTTTCTTGGCCCGAAAAAATTGATGTTACCTTTATTGACAATTTTGGATATTTAAATTACTTTTCTCGGCAATTTGCCCTTAAAAATAAGTTAAAAAGGTGCATATTTATGATAATAACATAGATTAACTATGCATCATGACGCTATTGTTAGTACTGTGAGGATCAATCTTAGCCGTTGATTTGATAAGTGAAATTAATGGATGTAGAGCGTGAGTGATCAAGTGTGGCATGATGCATATGGTGAATTCATGGGTGAGTGGTGACATTGAAGGCAAGGGAATTGGCCGACTCAGATTGGTAACCGCGATTCTCAAATGAACATTTTCATATATATATATATATATATATATATATATATATATATATATATATATATATAGGTATGATCAAATAAGAACACATTTTATTTAAAGAACTGTAAGAACAAATAATGGCTCTTGGATCATATTAATCATTGGTCCATATTTTCCTTACATATTTTAATTTAAAAACACATAGAATTAGGTAAAAAGAACATTTTAGGCATGGAAAAAAACTCTCTCTCTCTCCTTTATTTCCAAAACCTACGGACTTAACATATCTCCACATTTTAATTGTTTTTCATTGTTTTTTCTTGTTTTTTCTTTCCAGTTGGATTTTGGGTGATTTTTTAGTTTATATTGGTTTAAGAATTATATTCTATTGGTTTTCTAAAACAACGATACGTACTTGAATGTTTTAGTTGTTCAATCGATTAGTTGTATGTGTGATTTTTGTGAGTTGCATCCTTGTACTTACAAGGGTTTGTAATTTTTGAATTTAGGTGTTTCTTATTATAAATGAACCGATATGCATCAATTGATAGTGGACTGCATCTGTTTTAAGCTTGTTTGCATCTTTTTTTTAATTAACAATTTGCATCTGTTCTTAGTAGATGCAGATGAGGTCCATGTAATAGTCGCATCTTGCATCCATGAATTTTTCATGAAAAACATATCAAGACTTATATCAAATTAAAGAGGATAAAATGATGAATTTAACGGTGTAATTTTTGTGATTAAAAAACATCTATGTTAAAGATTCATTGAGTTTAAAATGCTTGGAGTAAAAAATAAATTTATGTGAAGGAATATATAGAAGGCAGCGTGAGTTTAGGGGTAGGTGAAAATTTCCCATTTTACCATTCTTTATTTAATAAAATGAATGATTGAGAGGTGTTCTTGAGAGAGAGGGGAAAGATCTAGGAAGAACACCTCTCAATCATTCATATATATATATATATATATATATATATATATATATATATATATATATATATAGTTAGTTAGTTAGTTTGGTTGGGTTTATGCGGATTATTCTCAAACAAAAACCATAAACCAAACCATGAAATTCGGTTTCACATAAAAAAACTACCTGTTTAACATTGTATTTCTCGAACCGACGAGCTCAGACACTTAGCTCTTGGGTATGTTCGGTGTGGAGCTTTTTGGAGCTTATATGAGTTGGTAGCTTTTTGTTTTGAAAAAAAAAGCTACAAGTCATGTTCGGATAGAAAAACTTGAAGCTTTTTTTTAAACAAAAAATCTTTAAAACAAAAAGCTTTTTGAAATAGCTTTTAAAACTAATTGAAAGCTTTTTATATACCAAATTACCTAAATACCCTTTTTATTTATTTTATAGTTCCTTCTATTTTTATAATTTGTCCTTTTTTGTCATTTTATATTAATAAGCTCCAACTACCATCTAATTTACCGAACACATATATAAATAAAATAAACAGCTTCCAGCTTCCAGCTTCCAGCTTTCAACTACCAGCTACAACTATCGGCTATTCCACCAAACACACCCCTTATATTAGATGATTCGGTTGGTTTCACTCTCACCCATAGATTTCAGTAAAAATATTTTATTTACCTGGATTTCAAGTTGAAACAAGAGACGTAGCCACCAATTGAGAATAGATAAACGAATGCAGCAATCATTATAGAGATCAATACTATCATCAACATCTTCACTGCAATGCTCGCCCATGCTGCCTTCATCGCCATTTATTATTATTATTATTATTGTTCTTCTTGCAGCGAAAGATTGTATATATCTATCTAGCTCTATATATTATGAGGTGATTTTAAATACTTGCGTATATTTTCAACATCGGCGGAACTCACGCGTAGGAGCCTATCCACTATTCCACATTTTAAACATGTGGACGTCACATTTTAAATTTTAAATGAGTTATAGTTAGTTAATTAGTTAATTAATAAATTAATTAATTAATGATATATAATAAAAGTTTAGATACTTGTGTAAATACACGGTAATTATAAATATTTTTGTGACATTATTATTTTATATTTGTTTTATTAGCTAAATATATAATTGTGTTATATGAACGAAATAAGAGTTCGATCCGATAACAATTTTAAGGACATATAATTTAATTACGATATAATTTGTAGTGTGTGTGTGTATATATAGGGGAGAGTTCATGCGAGAACCGTTGTTAGTGCGAAAACCGTGAGAACCAATCTCGGCCGTTCCTTGGATATGGGAAATTTCGTAGATGGTGAGCGTGGAGGGATAGAATGTGACAGGGTGCATGTGAGGAATACATGGGTGGGCAATGACATTGAATGAGGGGGAATTGGACGGCTCAGATTGGTTTTCACGGTTCTCACACTAATAACGGTTCTCGAATAAACCTTTCTCTCTCTCTCTCTCTGTATATATATATATATATATATATATATATATATATATATATATATATATAATATAAATAAGGACAACAATTTGAATGCATCTAATATTTTGTTGTTAATATCGCTTATGATACATAACTAGTTTATTGACCCGTGCACGCACGGGTATTTCGGAAGTGTATTTGAGATATTAAAATTTTCAAATAAAAATAATGCAGTAAATGAAATATTACCTTTGTGATGAGAATATACAAATTTCAAAAAAGTGTCATATTATTATAAAATTTATACCAAAACGTAGATAAAAACGAGACGGTCGTAAATATATAATTATTTTTTCTCTAAATAAAATATATCACAAGTTACTAAACATAATTTATAAATAACTTATAATTAATTACATTAATTTACAATTTTTATAAAACCCCCTCACATTTTCTTAAAACCCCCTCATATGTTTTATAAAACCCCCCCATAGTTTTCATCCAACCCCCTCATTAAAAATTGAATTCAAATTCTTGTATCCACGATTTTCAATCCACTATTTTTAATCTTTCCATAATTGAATCTTTCCATAATTGTTTTGAGAATTGAATAATTTTGAAATTGAAGGTTGTGATTGGTTAATTAATACTTAATTTATGGTTATTTTTAGAAAATTTGCATGCCTTTTATATATAGATATAGATTTTAGTATGTTTTGAATTAATATTTTTTTGATAATTTAAAAAGTATTTTAAGTAAAATCAACAGATATATGGTTATATATATAAATTAGTTAGGTATAATAATTTAAAAAATACAGACTAGTAAATTATATAACTTTAAAATTGTCATATGGACAATTTTAGTAGGAAAAATTTTAAAATTTTTTGACTCTGAAAGGTTAAAATTATTTTTTAATTTGAAGCGATGAACAATTAAGATTAAATCTTTTGTTAAATAAACGGTTTAAATTATCTAATAGTTTTAATATAATTATTCTTTTATTTATATTGGAATATATATATATATATATATATATATATATATATATATATATATATATATATATATATATATGGTTTAAACGAAAACCATTTTTGGTACGAGGACCTGCGGAAAACAATCTTAGCCATTGATTAATATAATCAATGGATAAAAAAAATTGACGGCTCCTTAATGACTCAATAATGATGCATTAACGAGGGTTATTTCGGAAAATCAATCCTCACAAATTTAATAACGGCTCACCCGGACGCAATTCACAGTTGGGTAAATATATAAATTACCAAAATACCCTTATTAATAAGTCGTTAATGGTGTTAAAACGAGTTATCACAGTTCTCGTACGAAAAAACAGTTTCTTGTTTAGACTTTTTCTTATATATATATATAGAGGAGAGTTCATGCGAGAACCGCGAGAACCAATCTCGGTCTTTCCTTGGATATGGGAAGTTAAACGGATGGAGAGCGTGGAGGGATAATGTGTGGCAGGGTGCATGTGAGGAATTCATGGATGAACAATTACATTGAAGGAGGGGGAATTTGACGGCTCAGATTGGTTTTCGCGGTTCTCGCATTAAGAATGGTTCTCGCATGAACTTTTTCCTATATATATATATATAGTGGAAGCAAGGTTCAAATAAGAATGAGAAATTATATATATATATCTATAGTGGAAGCTAGGTTCAAATGAGAATGAGAAATTAAATGAGAACGCGAAACTCAATATCAGCCGTTCATTTTGTAAGTGGAATTCACGGATGGAGAGCGTGGTATAAACACTCAGTCATAGAAAGAAAACTAAAAAACACATGGTTATAGACCTATATCATAATTCTTTTTTTTTGTTTTTCATATTTTAAACTATATGTTTTAGAGTTGTGTTTCAAAAAATCCGTAAAAAAAATATAGTTCTGAAATTATAATATTCAATTACATTTGATTCAGTATACAAACACATGTAATCGTAAAGCATCACATGTTAATTACGAAAATATTACCTCGTCCAAAATTTTAATTGAACCATTGATAAGACTGAATCAAAGACTAAGATTAGTTTCTTAGTACTATAAATTAAGCATGAATTATATTAAACATATCTTATTTGTTATATATAGTGGGGTACCCGCGCAATGCGGCGGTGGCAACAAATAAAGAGGGATGTTAGTAAGTTTGTGATCGTCTGCAATAGATAGGACATTGCGATGAAAGTTGCGAATAATGTCCAACATAGAAATCATGTTACAATATATTTATTGTAAATTAGATGGGAGGGATTTAACATTCATTACATCTAGTTTATATGGAAGTTTGATGTTAATTATGTAATACTAAAAAGAAATAGATTTAGTGTTGAAAACTTAAGTAGATGACAATCTGGATGACTATATTACACACAATTATCTATCTATAAGTAGGAAAAATAAACATCAACACTGCCTAATCTATCCGCAAGGTTAATCATTGACTCGAAATCCATATCAAATAACAAGTTTCCTCAACTTGTAAAGTCAAAAGGAGCACAGTAATGCAAATCTTCAAATTTATGGAACCTCCGATGCATAAACTCCAAAAACTCCGAAATATTCCAGCCAGTAATGTCGAGATCCGTAAGTATGTACATCTCGCCGCCTAAGTAACAAAGGAACGGGTAACTTGCAACATTAACAATATGATAGCAATTCACAGTAATAACTTGTCGAACCTGAGCAATGAGAGAATGGTTAATTTTTAAATAAATACATTATTAATAACAATCGATAATATTATGTTCTATGAGAAAACAATTCGTCAATTTTTTAAAAATAAAACTATAATGATTAAGGCAATAGTTCTTTTTTAGCAAGTAAAAGAGGTATAAATTTCGTTTAAAATTGAATCTCTCGACAATTGATCATGTTGTGTTTTCCAAACATTGTTTGTTAATAAAGATTTTTTCAGTTTTTTTAAATAAAGGTTTTAGTAAACTTTAATAATAACCACAATGTTCAAACAAAAGATCATATTAGCTTTACTAAGTTAGTCAATGAAGGATCTGAATTTTAAAATTTTAAGTATTAGTGGTTAATCGATAATCTTTTCATTAAATAAATTTTATAACTAAACTCCATTATAAGTATTAAGGTATTATTTTTGTAATAATAAATAATGTAGTAATTGAACAGGTCATATACATACGTAAATATACCCAAGATTAGGGAAATCTCTTTCCTTTTTAACATTCTTTTTTGTTTCCTTTTTTCTTTGCGCCTCCAAGTTCAGTCGTAGTCGAGATTTAGGGTTTCTTCGTTTTCGACATGGGCACCGCCGGTTCTTCGAGACTTCATCGCTTCGAGAGGAAAACAAAGAGGCGTAGACAGTTGAAGGGGCATGGGGGCATGGCTGATTTCGTCGGTTCGAGAACACACCCACCACCCACTTCGCTTTGAGAACACACACACAAAGCATCAAGTTTCCCGAAATCAGAACCAAATCTACTCGTCTACACGACTACACAACCATCGCTTGTCCCCGTCGCTGTCGCCTCGCACGTTGCTCCGAACTGCCGCCGTCGCTTGTCTCCGTCACTCGTCGCCCATCCTCGTCGCCGGTATGTATTTTACGTTTGTTAAACCTTTTATTTCGAAGAAACCTGGTTAAATGTTGTGTGTGCTAATATGTTATATACTTATATAGTTGTAGTTATATGAATCAGAATTGTTGATCTTCAGCTACTTGATTTATACACAATTAGAAACTAAAAAATTCAGTTTATGTCGTCTAATTTGTGAATTCGATTTTTTATCATCAGGAGGATTGCTCCTATTCACTTGCAAAATGTGCTGAACCCAACTCAAAAGAGGCTTTAAATCTGATTGTGAAACACAGTTTTGCGCTTTTTGATGATGTTGAACCTGATGTAGCGATATCTACATCCTTTGCAACTTTGAAGAGATTTGTACTGGAGGTGATTTTGGCACGTTTCTTTGGGATACCGAAGAATATGTCAAGATTGTATATAAGCTTGAGGACATCAACTGATTTACAACAAAACAAAAGTAGCCTAATTTTCTAATATAGTAAGTTTAATGAGCTTTTGTCTATATTAGTGTTCATAGTATCATTTGGTTTAGTATTGATGTGTAAATACATGTGTTAGCTTGTCGTAATATTGTTAAAAGTTGGTTATGTTGGGTATCCAACATCTTTTTAACTTTCTGTATTCTTTTCACACTGTTTCCACTTTCTCGATTTTCTTGTCTAAAAACTTAACTAATTCTGTATAAAATCAGAAAAAGATTAAGGTTTAATATGTTGTTTTGTTAGTGACTTTGCCTTTATGTATAGCAATGTAATCATTCAAGATTTAGCTCTTTGATTATTATAAGATAGTACATCATGCCTTATTTTCTTGTGTTATGTTACAAGTGTTACGTAGGGTATGTTTTGGATTGCTTATATAGATAACTTAGGTGTTAGGGATTGTGTTTGCTAGATTACTTTTGCATTTTTTTAGATTCTTATCCAACCACCCTGTTTACAAGCCATTTGTTACAATCTAAAGCTATTTATGTAAATATGCAGTTGCAAACACCCCCTTGGAGTCCAAATATCCATCTGTATATGATGAATTAATTTGTTGTATGAATCTGTTTTATTTGTTTTTATTAATAGTTTGATGAATCAATTTGTTTTACCTGTTATTATCAATTTGTTTTTATGAATCTGTTTCTCTTTTATGATTCTGTTTCTATTAATTTTTTTTTGAATCGAGCAAGAGCTTAACGTAGTTTAAAATGTTATGAATCTGTTATTTAAATAGGCTTTGTTTAACGCAGTTTGTAACTTTTGTGTTACGGCTTTAACTTTTTAAGTAAAAATTATGCTTCTTTTTTGTGTATACATTTACGTTACATATTTCATTTGTACATAGTAAAGTTTATACGCTAGGGGCATTAGTAACCCACTTCACACAGGACATGAAAATGCATTGGACCGGCCCTGTAGGTAACGATTATCAATGATTTAGCATCATACGAGAATCTTGTGTGTATCATTGCTGCTTTTGATTTATTGTGTGTACCTAGTTAACCGGTTTTTGTTTCTTCTATTTCTATGTTTTTGGTATTGAAGTATATATTTGTTGCATATTTTTTATCTTATTATATTAATCCTTGATTTCTTAGTTGTCAGATGAATCGAGCCCTAGTTAACAAATTCCTTTTTTTGTTGTTTCTAACAAATTAATGTTGTAGATTATTTCAGTTTTAGTAAAGGGTTATTGGCTTCTTGTTGTAGATTACTTGTTTGATGTTTCTCTGTTTTAATTTTGAATCCTACTGAATTTTCAACATCCTCCCGTTAGAGAGAGAGAGAGAGAGAGAGAGAGAGCTTCTATATAGCAACATACATTGACTGATAATTTTGAATTTTGACTTGAAACTGGTATGAAGTATATATTGTGTTTTAGTTTTATATATGTTTTCATATAGATATGATCATTTTCTTGAATTAATTGCATCAATTAAGCTTATATAGGTATTGTGTGTGTAATCATGCATATTTATACTTCAAAACATGGCATTCTGATAGGATTATGTGCCAATATCAACTCAATATTAGAAATAATAGGATTATGTTGTTTCTGATCCTGAATATCGCGCGGTGATCGAGCTAGCTATAATACCAATACATATTTCATGCTGCTTGCATCTGTATGAATAACCATTAATTGTGTTTCTTTTTTCTCGAGGGTCAATTGCATGAATGATTTATAGCAAAGTTCATCAGTAATGCAGTTATTGCTTTTAAGCTTATTGTTTAGTGTTTAATCTTGTGGATTGATTGATTTAAAAGTCCTTGAAAAGTTGGGATAGGCTAATAATTTTTTTATCTTGTTTTTTTCTTGCTGGTTCTCTCTTTTGGAACATGATTAATTGTATCATGCTTTTTCTAATTTATAAAATTGCATCCTGCATTGACTTTAAAAAAAGTATTCATCAAATTTTGTTTACTGTTTAGTGATTAATCAAACAAATTCCTATAAGATTAGTACAATAATGTCTGAGTGTTCACTGTTTACATTATATTCATGGAAAAGTTGCAGAGAGTATTACCTGATTTTGGTTGACCGAAACAACGTTTACTGGAGCTGTAGGGACATCAACTGGAGCAGTAAGGGTGTTAATGAAGCTGTTCATGGTGAATACTACAAAATATGGGTTATGTTTTGATAAAAAGAGATTTGGACCATAATCTTTGTATGTATATATAGGGCAATTTAAAATGTTATTCCTGAGATTGTGTAAAAAGGAAATTATGTCAGTGCAGAAGGTAGTAAAAAGGAAATGATTTAATCATTTCCTTCTATCATGTCAGTTTCCTACGTTTCATTTCAATCATTTCCATATATATTGCATATTTCATACGTTTCTACAGTTATATATTTTAAATGTAAGAAGGAAATGAATTGTATTTCCTTATATATTGCATACGTTTCTTCCAGTAGTACATGATTTTAAGTCATTTCTGAAACAAATATAAGGGCATTATAGTATTTTCACAATACTTAAAAATTAAGAGATTAAGTAAAAATGCTTAAATGTATTATAAGGTAGTATAGATTAATACATTAAACACGACTACAAAATGTCGCACTGCATTTGTGGAGCTTTTGCGGCCATTCGATGGTTCCGCCATTGTGCATAAGTTATATATGAAGGTAATTCTGGCCCATTGATAACCCTTTTATGAAGTAGATTTGATATTTGCTTATTTCCTTTTTAGGTTTCAATTTCCTGTTTTTTTAAATTTCTTCTTTAGGTTTTATTTTTTCAATTTTTCAATTGATTGTTTAATTATTTCATTTGGGTCTTGGTAGTAGGTTTGTTTATTTGATTTATTTAGGTTAAGAATTTTGAATTGATTATCTGAATTAGGATTAAACTTTAGCTATAGTCATTCAGGTTGACATGAATTATTCGATAAACCTAAGATCAATAATACGTTATATGCATTCAGTATAATAATGAATTGATTTTGTTTTTTGAGTTGCGTTTAATAAGGTTCATATAATAAACATAGTTCTGAAATTTTAATATTGAATCACATATATGTTAATTACGAAAATCTCACTCCGGTCAAAGTTTTAAAATTCAATTTTAACCATTGATGAGCTGATCCAAAGGCTAAAATTAGTCACTTAGGACTACGAAATAAGTATAGACTTTATTGAACATTTCTCTTTATTTTTTATACTCAACTTTTGTTAGGTTTTGGTTTAGTTCTACTCTTAATTAATACTGGTTTGAATCATTAAAAAGTTGAAATTTAAATTGTTATGTTGAATATAGAGCTTAGGAATGTTAGACTTAGCATTTTGTGGATTAATTAGACTACCAAACAAGTTTCATCTAATCCGATTTGGCTCGAATATCTTTTGATAAATTAACTAATTTAAATAGTGAATCTACCATTAATTTTATCCATTCATTCTGCAAGCTGGGATCCAAAGTCAACCTCTTCCCTTCCAAGGTCGGATGGCCTTACACCGCGTTACACGCAATCAACCTTCTTTTTGCTAATTGATCTTTAATAAATTTATTACCCGTCGTAAAGAAAAAAAAATAAAATTCTACAATCGTTACCGTTATTAAATAGCAATTTATTTCGCATCTCCCACATTGAGACTATTATATGTGTAGTATAATAGTGTGGGCCAATCCTATAACTTATGTTTGTGGCGGTTGTTATTACACAAACTTGAAAATGGGTACAAACATTTTTTTTAGTGTATCAACGAAACAAGAAGTTGTCAATTTGTAATTGAGCCATCCAAAGAAGCCAACAACAAAACAAAAATGGAAACACTTGTAACAACTTATCCCCCTGGAAAATTAAAAAAAAAATTGAAACAACTTATACGTTTAAAGTTATATGTTACTATTAACTTCCGTCATAGTTTGAAGTTAATTTCAAAGTTATTAGTCTATATTATAATTTTGAATTACGGAGTGTTACACTATAACAACTTGAAAATGGAAAAGAGAAACCGTATGTATGTATTTATGTGTACCTATACATTGTTGTGTCAATTAAGGACCTGTTAACTTTCTAAAAACTCGTAGTTTTCCAAAAAGCTTTAAAAAAATACCATAAATTAGAAAACCTGTTTATTTATACAGTTTTTCAAGAAAACAAAATTTAAAAACTAAAATCTAAAAAATGGAAATTAATAATTCAGAAAATTAAAATTAGAACCCTTTAAAAAAAAAAAAACGTTTTCAAATTTTCTTACAAAATTAAAATTAAAAAAAGATTCTTTGCCTAAACGCGACCTAAACTTCTACTTTTTATTTGCTTTTTCTATACTTAGTTACCAAGAGTAATCTCCAACGTTGGAGGGAATTAGGAAGGAAAAAAAAGTTACCTATATCTAGGAAGGATACACTAGCTTGCATCAAAAGATTTATGGGGCTTGGTGAAGGTAGCTTACAAGACATGCTCGAAAATAAGAGGCGTGGAGGAGATTATGACGGAGATGGAGATTATGAACAAGATGATCATGGTGAAGGATCTTTAATAAGTAAGAGGACAAAGAAGGCATCTATCTCTAAGACCAAGCGCATTGGAGCCATGGGTTGGCAAGGGTTGGTCTGACCCTGGCCAGCACACCATCGCACACATCAAAGGTTGGAGAGGGTAGGAGAGAGAACGAGTTGTGAGACCCGTGCAACACCCCACATACACACCTTTTTTTTTCTCTCTCTATCTCTCTCTTCATCTCTCTCATACTTTATCAATTTTTTATAATAAAATATTAGGAGGGTAGTATGGGTTGGATGTGGGTTTTAAGGGTTAGAGAGGGTTACAGGTGGGGATGATGTGAAATATGATGTGACAATGGATTTGGGAGGGTAAGAGAGGGTTGGATGCACATGATCTAATACAATGTTACTATTGTTATATACATGGGCACATGATCAAGTATTGCAAGAAACTACAAGAAGAAGAAAGTGAAGATGATATGTTAATGCATGTGAATGAATCCAAAGACGAGGAAACATTACACGAAATTAGGGTATTTATCAACACAACTTATGTGTGCGTTAAACATGTATATATGTGAGTAGTTATTTTTAACCACACATGTAATAAGTGTTATCATGTGTGGGCACATACTTTTAGGTAAAAATCTTTACGTACACATACATTATGTGTGGGTATATATAGGCTTTAGAGTTGTGATATTATTATGTTTAATCAGTTGATTGATCATATTAAGAGAGCTGGTCGACCTCTCGAAAGTCAATTAATCTATCTTTTTCCTTAGTTTATGTTATCGAGTCAGGTCGTGTCAGTTGGTATCACATTAGGTTATGAACGAAATTTACAGAAAAAAACTGGTCATGCCAAAAAATCACATTCGAAATTGTTAAAATGGTAACTAAACTTTTGTGGTCAGATTGTAATTAATATAAAGTTATGGTAGTTGATAGTGGGGGTTTTTAGACAGTTAAGACATCTTTTTTTATTACGTCGAATTCACTTAGTTATCTAGCCAGGCCTTATCGAATCGTAAGGTTGTTGAAATTACATCACAATGATGTGTTAGAACATTGGTAGGAGTTGTAATGTTGAGCTTCATATACCCTAGTGATCTTCTGTAATTGAAACTTGACCCCCACTTTGAAGTATTACTATCATAAGAAAAAAATGTCAAAAGACATGTGTGGATCCCCGTATTGGTACCAAGGGGATCATAATCATCAAGCTAACTAAATTGGGATAAAAATTGGCAATGGTTTGGACAAGATTATATCGAGTGGATATCGTGTTTATGTTAATCAGAACAGTTCAAGTATATGTTTATATGGATCTTAAGCGGAATATATAAACACGAGTGAAGGCTACTAAAATAATGATCAAGCTTTGTAAGTTAGAGAACTTGTAATGTTTTCCTTGTTTTTTTTTATTTTGTTTGTGTTGTAACCTTTTCACTGAAATGCCAACCTCTAAACTAAAAAATAATAAAAACCTCGTGGGTATAATGTATCACAATAAAGACTATTTATAGAGTACAAAACACAAAGGAAACCCTAATGAGCCAAACCTAACTATATACTAAAACCCTAATTACATATTTCTCTAATACACCCTCGCAGTGAGAGCGGTAGGAGATCGGACGCTCACACTGAAGCAAAAAATACAATAAAAGATATAGTTAAGGCAATATCCCGAGTTTCCAATATGATGAGGAACAATAGTTGTTGGTTTGCAAATTCTTTCTGATTCTCGGATTTAAAGTTTTGGTTGACAAATGTTTTATTTGCAATATGTTAGTTTCCTTTCATAGGAATGATGATTCATAAACGGTTGACGATTTACGGTTTTGGGTTTAGAAAGTTGATTCATGTAGTTGTCATAAGTCATAAAGTGTTGTTTTGAAATTTAATCTCTGATTAACGGGCATACAACAACAAAAGATTCGAATGAGGCATGTGTTGAACGAATGAAACCCGAAAGGGATGGTATTTTACGTGTTGCTTGGCAACGCAAAATTCAGGAAGGAATCTTTTTAAGGAAGGAAGGATTGCAACGACCAGAGTTTCAAGGTAATCGTCATAATATATATATATATTTTTCATTATTTTCTTAGTCGTATAGTTACGGAGGCGGTTGGGAAATTAATTAGATATTATTGGGTGTTCAAAATTTAAAGGATACTTTAATAGTAAAATATAAGAATAAGGACTTAGAGGTTTAAAAGGGAAGCTTTACGCTGTGTTCCCGAGTTGAAACTAGTTAAGAAAAGAAATGATTTAGAAAAGAAAATAAACTTTAGTTGTGTTCCCAAGTTTTTTAGAAGAGAAAAGAAAAGATTTTGGAAGGATAATTATCTTGTATTTTCTTTCCTCATTTTCCTCCCAAAGTAGGAAAGATTTTGGAAGGAAACCAAAAAACACTTCAAGTTTAACTTCTCCTCTCAATTTCTTTCGAACTCGGAAACACTCAATGATAACACAGTGTTAGGGTTAGTTTGTGATTAAGGGACAAATAATATATTAGGGTCAAACCCTTTTGCAGCCCATTTAGTTTTCTTGAACGTCCTGTGCACAGTGCACTAGATCGATCAAAAGAACAAGGGAAAAATCGTGAGCTTAGGTGAAACAAATCAGCAAGTAAGTTCTCCAATCCTTCAATATGCATCTAATATTATTTGTAATTGAGATTTAAGGATTTAATTTTGGTACTTAAGGCTGTTAGTCAATTAAACCGTACTCGAGTTAGGGTCGGTGGTTTTGATTGAAAAAGATTAGAAATTGGAGTGAGAATCATTGATTTATTTCTTTAAATTAATCTAGGGGCTTATATATTACTGGATGTTAGAGTCCATAGTATGTCAATCGTGATTTTGATTTGGAATTGAGATGATAAGGTGAAGTTATGGTTATCATTTGAGATAGGTAATTAAGGTATGTGTGTTTATATATGTGCATACGTAGGCCACGAATGGTGGGCATGTGTTATTATTAAGTAAGAATTAATTGTGTATGTATTGGTTCTATGCGTGAGGTTTGGGACTGTGGAAGAACCATCTGTTAGCAAGATTAATTGGATTCAAGATATGTGCATGTGTTGGAAGGGCTGAACCAGAAAGAAAAAAAAAAGAGGGAGGCAGCAACAATCTTCATTGTTTGGGCAGCTTTCTAGACCCAAGTCTCAAGCTTTATGCAACCTATTCATTCTCAGATGCTCCAGGTATTAGTTCATGTCCAAATGCTTGTAAATGGTGTGGAGCAATAATGGTTTAGATGATGATTTAGAAGAGAGTGTAGAGCTGCAGTTTAGGCAGCTGTTATTGTCCAACTTAGGAAATTCGTATAAAAGCACTCGGGTGTGGGATTAAGGGGTATGATACGTGATTTGAAAGCTTAAGATGCCTATTTTGAATTGTCTTTAGACACTAATAGCTATTTCGTATGTTAAAGGGGTCAAAACATGATAATGATACAGCTAGTCAGATTACGTTTTAGTAGATGCGCTACTGTTTTCATAAAATCGTAGTAAATCACACAAAGAGTTAGAAGGTGAATCGTATGTTGTTAGCAAGCTTAAAGGGTATACTTTATGTAACTTTAAACGTCGGAGGTTAAATTAATTTTTAATTGGGTCAAAAGATTAAGGAAAGACGTGTGATATGAGGACTAGAATCAAAGATATTTGATACCCAACTTTATTATAGAATATGTGACCCATTGGCATGTTTGAATCATGTAAAGAGGGTTGAGTGACTTATATAATGAATATATAGATTTAGAATGATAAATGATAGATGTTAATGTTGAGTAAATGTTGAAAAGTAATATAAAGGAGAACGACTCTTCTATTTTAGAGAACGACTCTCGAAAATATCATAATGACATTTTAAAGAATTAAAAGTGAGAGTTCGAAAGACAAGTGTCTTACACCTATGTAGACTAGGTTTAGAATGTAGGTTAGTTTGGGTTGTGACCTAACTGATTGTATGTTGACCATGTGCTTAATAATTTGTTGTAGGTTGTTCGCGTATGAATTTCTATGTTGTAATTCATGATTCCAGTTACAACTATAATGGTTTAGTTTCTGTTTTTCTATGCGGATAAGGTGAGTTCAATAGTTTTACAAAACCGAGTACATAGACAAAATAATATTTTTTAACGGTTTTTGATGTATATATATTTAATGGTTTAACGTGTTATTTGTTCTGTGTGTACATGTATATTATATGTGTATGCTTACATGGTTGTGATTGCATGCTAAGATTGCTTATCGTTATACTGTTAATTATGCAATTTATGTATATGTACTTGAACTACTGGCGGGGGTAGTAACCTTACATGCTCACTTACGGTATAGGGACCTATTCGGATTGAATGACCTTGTAGGTAAAAGTGCTAGCCACAAGCGAAGTTGACGGGGTTTTCTAGATAACCTTTGCAACACATGGTAAACGAATTCGGTTGGGTTCGGGTACTGGAGTGATGTAGGCCGATACGGTGGGCTAGATCATACATCACGTGATGTAAGGAGGAGATGACGGTGGTTTCTAATTGTACTTACATCTGAACGACAATACAGTACTTGTACCTGCATCTTCAGAGTAGCGAAAACATCGTCTAATGCACACTTATGCATGGATCGGGAGTAGCTACCAATCGATGCACGAGTTGCGTAGCGTGTGATTAGCGAACGGGTTACCTAGCTGGCGGGGGCCCAATGGCCAGGGAAAACTTAGCGGGTAGATATACGTACTATTGTATGAAGTATATGGATTGCCATGTGGTATATGGTTGCCATGTGGTACGTGAATGATTATATGCTACGGTTGTTTGACCCATATACATGTTTTGTGATATATGGGTTTCACGGGATGGGTCAAACACACATGTGGGTCGGGTATGGTTAAATTATAATTGTATTAACGTTTATCTTAAACATAATTTTACGGATTTTGTAGACTTAACTAGTTAACTCTATTGACTCACGAGGCGTAATCTGACACTTGTTTCTTTGACATGTGTCTTGTACTCGTGCATGTGGCTTAGAGGTGCGGCTTGGTGAGGCGGGTTACTCGTGGGTAGTTAGTTAGTTGACCATTGATACCAATTAACTCTTATAATTTTATTTATGGTTTGAATTTGTAATGGTTTAACGGTTTTGATCACGGTGTGGACACTGTGCTTTTGTCGGGTTACACTTATTGCACATATGATTAAGACTTCTGTTGCAAATAATTAATGATTATTTTAAATTTTGTTAAATGACAATTTTGAAAATCACAGTATTACATTACAACACCACATCTATATCATTGTTTCTATTATGATGACAATCGGAGTCTTATTAAATCAATTTTTGTTGTAGTGCATGACGATACTTTCTTTGTCTACAATGCTAAGATTTAATCCAAATTCTAAGTATATTTGACTTGCTTGTTCTCTCTTTGAGATGTTCTATCTTAAAATTCACTCGAACTTAAGACAAGATATAAATACTCTAAAACATATTATTCGTCTTAACTAATTCTTTTATATCGGACTGATTCCACATAAATAAAGAATAGTATAAGAATCCGTGCATCGTTATGTTTCCAACGTTATACCATAACAAGAAGATAATTAAGATTCTAAAAAAGTACATATATAAGTTATGAATTAACAAGTGTTTAATTATCATAGTCTTAAACACCTAGATTATTAAGAGAAAGAAAAAGGACTATATATTGATATATTATAGCAGACAGAGGCTGGACTTATACACTACTTCCATTCAATAGAGGATCACTTGACTGCATCTCTCTGTAAGATTGAATATAGTTAAGAATAAGAGCTTGCAACATCAGTAAAACGAAGAAAGAGCCTACAGCGTTCGACTCGAATTTATTCTGATCAGGGTATTCTTAATTAAGTAATTAAACAAAATTAAAACAACCAATAACATAATATGTCAAATACTCAGGATAGATAAGAATTTATAAAAGCCAAAATTAAAATTAATTAATACCAAAAGCATATTTCTGACGTTGGAATTAAACTTATGCAGATTGAAAAGTGGTCGGTCGGGAACATATATATGATGTATGTCTATATAATGCCATGGGCAAGACAATCTATACTTAATTATATATAGTTTGCTATATATCCATCAAGTGGCCATCTATAGTAACACACATGATCTATTGGCCTATATATTAAAAAGTTGGAGATGAACAACCCAAGAATGTGTAACTAACTCAGTAACTAAAATCTAGTTTGTTTCACCGTAATGTGAAGGAATGTAATGAAATTGAAATCAAATTTCACTGTATATTGCGTTTGGTAACATTATTTGGAAATGAATAAAATTATTTGAAGTATTTATATTCCTTTAGGTATAGGAATGTTATTCCATAACTAATATGGATGAAATTAAAATTATTTTTTATTTCTTCGCATTATAGTGAAACAAACACGACCTAAGAAACAAGGAAAAATCATAGCAAAATCATCACAAGAAACTGTTAAGGTTTGATACAGACCTCAAAATTTATCCAGTAGTTGTTTTAGTTAATTTATTGGTAAAATATTTAAAGATAAAGTAAGAAAAAAGTGGAAACTACTTTTGTTGTTGCTAATTAACTTTTAATTTATTAATCTTCAGTCGAAAATCAATGAGAAATTCGTTAGAAATATTGTTCAACATTGGCAGTAAATTAAGTTGGTGATTTTCTAGTAGTTTTTGACCCTTTGTATTCTCATATTATCAAATGATTATAATGTACATTTATGTATCCAAAAACCTATATAACATGAGTCATGACCATTGACCAAGAAAACAACTCTTCAGTGTTTGTATCTTAAGCAAAAAAAATTATACTATTTAAAATTAAGTAGTCTTAAAATTTGTAAGAGAAACAAAGTTAAATATTTTATAATGTAGTATAGATATGTCTCTGTGTGTGCAAAACTTACTATAACAAAATAAGCAAGTTTAATTTATGTAAAGATCGACTGACCTATTATTATGATTGAAAATGATATGGGAAACAGGTTGCTGAGGTGAGAGGCGGAACAACTCCCGAACTACGTATACACACAAAGTAACGCTGTATGTGAAATTAAAAGGTTTAGTATTAAATCTAGTGACTAACAATATGTATCCAAATATATGAAATTGAATTTATAACTATTGATATCTATACATACACATACATTATATATATAAAGAGAGAAAGGGAGAGAGAGGGGGGGGGGGGGGGGGGAGATTCAAATAAGGCTAAGAATTTTTGGCAGCTCATTAATAATTATTTAATGACACGTTAATGAGGGGTATTTTGAAAAAATCAAGTCTCGTGGTTAATAACGGCTCATCTTGACGCAATTCACGGTTGGATAAATACATAAATGGCGAAAGTACCCCTATTAATGAGTCATTAATCCTGTTAAAAACAGTTGTCGCAATTATTATACGAAAAACAGTTATCGATTAAAATTTTCGCTATATATATAAATATTTGCATTGACTAAAAATTTGCATTCATCCATAACCTTAAGGACCGGACCTTTGATTCATGAATTTCAAATTCGTTGGATTTGAAATCTCATAGTTAAAATGTGTCACCGGTAAAGAATCTTTTCTTCAAGAGATTCTAAATTCCCACCCTTCCCAAATAGATTTAGAAAATTCACATCCATGCTATTTCAAATGATTTCAAAATGCAAATTTCGCTTTTCTATTTTCCAACCAAGCATGGTATCTTTAGGGATTTAAAATTATAATCCGTATGAAACACAGAGAAATCTCCAAACGAAACACCCCTAAGACTTTATAGACTAACAAAGCATCAAATGTGGCTTATATGCTCATACATGGGAGTGATTGAATAGAAATTGAATTAGATACGATAATTAAATACCCACCTTCCGAAACATAGATGTGATAGCGTCCAAAAAAAAGCACTCATCCAACTTGATTCCTTATATATTATCCATATCTGAAATCAAACCAACATTCATTTAAGTTATTAAATGGAAAAAAGACCAAACACCTAATTCTCTATAGCTGCAAACTACATATCATGTATCATAACAATTGTTAGGAAATTGATATATACTTTAACACTGAAGAATGTTATCGTATATTTATTTGACGAAGTGGTAACTTAACCAAATTGCACCCCACATGATTTGGATTCGAGCCTTAAACTACATATTTGCACTTTGCTCTATTTTTTTCTCAGGAGTACTTGAAGCATTTTCTTATTTTTCTTTCTAAGCGGAATTTGTTCTTAGCATTAAAGTTTATTATTATTATTATTATTATTATTATTATTATTATTACATTTAAAATATTAAGTAAATGTGATTATATATTTGTGATCGTCTTATTTTGATATAAATATTATCATAATACGGTATTTATCTAAATAATAAATTTTTTACAATCTAATACTAATAAAATACATTTCATTCAATAATTACCATTTTTCATTAATATTAATATCAACATATACATAAAAGTGACTCAATGACAAACATATATTGAAACTTAGACCAAACATTAAATATACGTTAGACATGTTTTCTTGCTTTATTTTATTATTTGTGTACGAGTTGTATTTTTTATATTTTGTATATGTTAATACCCCACATTACATACGGGTGAATGATAACTCGTTATTACAATTTTAGTTGTCAAAACATTATAAAATAGTTTGTGATTACACTGATAAATAACTAAGATTTTATGTGTCTTTTTTCAACGATAACCCTTAAATAATTCATTTACATACACTAGATAAAGTTCTAGTTTTTAATAATTCTCTACAACGCCATACCAAGAATTTAGGGCTAAAAATTACAAGAGTTGATTAACCAAAGTATGTACGTACGTCATGAATATATATGGAGAGTTACGTACCGAGAAAATCACTACTTGGAGATACACGTCAACCAGGTATGTAGACAAGCACCTGTACGTCATTTTATATATATACTTATATTAATTCAAAATTTGTAAATACCAACAGAATCAATTAATTAATTGATTAAGCAGGCTAAACGAAGGAAATTACGTACAATGCAAATTCACCACGGAATGGAGATAAATCAACAATAACCGTGTAAACCAAACATCCTAACACGAAGCAGCCGAGAACTGAGAAGACTACTTTTAGTGTTATAACAGAAGGTCCCTTCATCTGTCCAGCGTCATCTCTAATTGAGCCATATATTTCAATATTAACTACAAGAAATTATTTCTTTAACAATATAACATATGCATGTATACTTTAAATCTACTCATAAATTCATATATTACGGCTGAATTAGAACTTATAATATATATGTAGTGTTGGAATTTTATGTGAAAACACAAAATTGAATGTTGTCAAGTTTGTGTCCCACATAGGAGGGAGAACAAACATTTGGTGGGTTTATAAGGGTTTTTCCTCCCTTAGTATTCAAACCAAATGGTGGGGGTCTAGTAGGGGTATCCCCACACGCGTGCCGAGCCGGAGCCGCGTGCTCGCGAGTGGCGCGTGTAGGCGCACGTACGCATCGTTAAGGCAACTATTATTGTAATGAATCATTAAACATCACAACAACTATTTAATCATTACCTTGATTATCTCAACTAATTAAGACAACTATTATTGTAATGAATCATTAAACATCACAACAACTATTTAATTTATCTAATTTTGGCTAAGTAGTTATATCATCACAATTTTAAGGCTATAGTATATTTTTCTGTAATTATTTAATAACAATATTTTTCAATTGTTTTTCAAAAACTTTTTTAACAACTAATAAAATGGTTGATTTAAAAAAAGTAAAGAAATCAGAAAAAGGAGAAAAAACATGGATAGATTAACTAACACCGCATTTCATACATATCATACACTACTTTTAAAATAAAAAATGTGCAATAATTTTGCATGTGCAATGCTAGTCTAAAAAAAGATAGAGATTTGTTACTTTTCTTTAAACAATAATTTTTCTGAATATTGTTATTATATATAATTTATTCAAATTTAACTTTGTAACACAATTGTTGCATGTACGTGCATGTTGTCTTAAAGTCATATTTTTATAATTTTTGTACAAAAATTGGTCTAGTTTTATTTTATTGCATAATAAATAATTAAATAGGCGTAGCTTACTTAATTAGACTATTAGAGCATGAGCCCTATAACATTAGAAAAATCTAGTACAGATGTATTTAAAGTAGGGAATCGGATGATAAAAATAATCTTATTCCTGATACTAAACTCGATCTCTAATCTCAATTTGATTATAGAATCCCAAAGTTGAACATGCATAAACACGTAGATAAAAATTCCCTAAACTTAGAAACGTAGATGGGAGTAAGGATGGGGATACCCTTAGTTCTCCAAAATATATATATTGTAAGGTTTCGAAAGGAGTGCTCCCTTGATTTTACCCCCTCTCTCTCTCTCTCTCTCTCTCTCTCTATATATATATATATATATATATATATGTGTGTGTGTGTGTGTGTGTATGTTTGTGTATGTGTGTAATTTTATTAAAAATCAAATTTGTCATATGAATACGCATCTGTATCAAATTTTTACATTAATATTTGTATCAATAAGATTTATTTTAATATATGATCGTTTAATTCATAAGATTCGTTAAAGATAGAGAACGTAAAAGCCTAATAAGATAAAATGAATAATATAACTTTTGCATTATCATATATAATTAATTAATCTTAATTACCTTTTTTTATGTCTCACCAACACATAATACAATGGATCTTTGGAAGATTCTTCGGGTGATAACTTATAGAACTGCATCAGGATGTATCCACAAGTAGCAAGACTGTACAATTGAATATTAGCTAGTTTGATAATTAACTATCTACATTAATTAATTAGTAATTTAATACTTAAAAACTCCATAATATATATTTTTATGATTAATTAAATATTATATTTGAAGGGGGGTAATTATAATTCTAATTGTGTATAGTATAGAACATGTGAGTATGACCTTGGCTTTCTCAAGTGCGATTAATTAAGGAAATGCATGCATCATGCATGTTTCTTGGAATGTTAAGTAGTATGTGTAAAATTAACGAAAAGAAAGATTGTTACCTTCCTGTGGTTAACAATAGAGCAACGAAAACAATGCTCATGATCCAGCTTGATTCCTTGTACAGAAACCATGCCTAAAGATAAATCTTATAGGTTAATAACTAATTAAACCATATATATCATCCGTGATTAATTATATAGTGGAAAATAAAAATATGAATAAATATTTAGGTTAATCTTGGTCCTTTAATTAATTATAATTTGATCATATGGTTTATATATATATATATATATATATATATATATATATATACTATATTATAAAACATTTAACTTTCTCCCTATTAAAATTTTTAAGATTACTTAAATTTTAAGTAGTACAAGTTTTTATGTTTAAGATACAAACACTTAAAGCAATAACCTAACCAATAATTCACTTAATTATCTCAACTAATTTAAGACAACTATTACTTTAATAAATCATTAAAAATTATAACAACTATTTAATTTATCTAATTTTGGCTAAAATATTTATATCAATACAATTTTAGGGTTATAGTATTTTTTTTCTCTAATTATTTAATAATAATATCTTTTAATTGTTTTTTAAAAACTATTTTAACAACTAATAAAATGGTTGATTGTAAAAAAAGTAAGGAAATCGGAAAAAGGAGAAAAAACATGGATATGGTGACTAACACCGCATTTCACACATACCATACCCTACTTTTTAAATCAAATATGTTGTCGAGCACAAACTATTGTCGTCACCGTCCAATTACGCGGGTGCAATGCTAGTGTATATATATATATAAACATTGTATCCCATTGATCGATCAATTGTGAGTTTAGTTTTGATAAAAGTGCTATAACTGAAATATATATATGTGTGTGTGTGTGTGTGTGTGTGTGTAGGGGATGGTTTAAACGAGAACTGTTTTTCGTACGAGAACTGCGAGACCAATCATAGCACTTAAAAAATATTAATCAATAACTAAGATTTTTTGGCGACTCATTAATGCTTCATTAATGACGCATTAACGAGAGTTTTTCGGGAAAATCAAGTCACACAAATAATGACGGCTCGTCCGGACGCAATTCACGGTCGGTTAAGTATAAAAATTACCAAAATATCCCTAATAATGAGTCTTTAATGGCGTTAAAACATTTTTCGCAGTTCTCGTACGAAAAACAGTTTTAACTTTTGTCTCTCTCTCTCTCTCTCTATATATATATATATATATATATATATATATGGAAAAGTTTAATCGAGAACTGTTTTTTGTATGAACTATTTGTAACACAATTAATAACTCATTATAGGGGTATTTTGGTCATTTATATGTTACTCAACTGTGAATTACGTCCGGATGAGACATCATTAATTTATAAAATTTGATTTCCCAAAATACTCCTCATGAATGAGTCATAAAAAATTTACCTTTGATTAATTTTAAATCAAAGGGTAAGATTGGTTTTTTGCAATTCATGTACCAAAATTATATCTCATTTGAAACTACACACACACACACACACACACATATATATATATATATATATATATATATATATATATATATATATATATATATATATATATATATATATATATATATATATATATATATATATATGCCTTTTGTTTAAACTCTTAAACTTTAAGTATTTTAAAATTACTAAAATACCACTCATATAAACTAAATTGAGTAACTATTAGATATAGTTAATAAAATTCTTATATTCCATTTTAATAACTAAACTTTACATATATAAGAAAATTAAAGTCAATACAATATTTTTAAAAGTCAAAGCCAATACAAATTAACTTAATTATTAAAAAAATGTTTTCCTAACCTTTTTTTTAAAATTATAGAGAACAGAAAAGTAATGGAAATAGAAAAAAGATAAATAAAATAGACATGTCACCAAACAACAATTATTCGTTGTCAACATATTACATGAATATCATGCTCTCTACATCTTGAAAATGAACGTGTTCATGAGTGAAATTATTCGTTGTCGCCGCATTGCGCGTGTATCATGCTAGTATATATATATTGTGTGTGTGTGCGCGTGCGCATACACGCGTATGTTTGAGAGAGAAGGTATTGAGTTTGTTATCTATAATAATTAGCAATATATATTAGTTAAAGGGTTTAAATATTATAACTAAATAATTTAATGTAGGATAAATATTAGATTACGATTAGATTTCTTGTTCAACAATGATTCTTAAATAGCAAAAATGATATAGACCTATAAATAGGACTTATTTGTTCTTTGCTTTTTATCAAAATAAATATTGCATCCCATTGTTCAAGCAATTTAAGTTTGGTTTTGATAAGAGATTTATATATATATATATATATATATATATATATATATATATATATATATATATATATATATATATATATATATATATATATATATATATATATATATATATATTGGGAGGTTCAAATAAGAACCTTAAATTAATTGAGAATGGGAGACTCAATCCCAGCCGTCCAATTCCCTCCTTCAATGTCATTGTCAATCCATGAATCCTCACGTTCACCCTGCCACACTCGATTCCCCCACGCTCTCAATCCATTAATTCCACTTATATAATGAATGACTAAGATTTAGTCTCTCATTCTCAATTAATTTCTTATTCTCATTTGAACCTTCACACACACACACACACACACACATATATATATATATATATATATATATATATATATATATATATATATATATATATATATATATATATATATATATATATATATATATATATATATATATATATATAGTGGGAGGTTCAAATGAGAACCTAAATATTTTTTAGAATGGGAGACTCAATCCAAGCCGTTCAATTCCCCTCATTCAATGTCATTGCCCACCCATGAATTCCTCACATGCACCCTGCCACACTCGATTCTCCCACGCTTTCCATCCATTAATTCCACTTACAAAATGAACGGCTAAGATTTAGTCTCACATTCTTAATTAATTTCTCATTCTCATTTGAACATTCTCACATATATATATATATATATATATATATATATATATATATATATATATATATATATATAAAGCTTCATGTTCATATTCTTGTATATCCATGAGTGCATGAAGGTTAAGAATCAACTCTAAGAACGGTTAAACATTAAATTAATTAAGACTAAAAAAATAAGCAATTAAGCAACGTGTTGATCTCAAAAGTGAAATGAACTTTCATACCACTATCAGAACAACATATACATTAAAATCTGCCAAGAGTCCTATATTCCACCTGCAACGAATTTGAAAACAAAAACATTAGTAAACTATAAAGAAGAATTTGTTTACACTTAAAATTCTTGAAAATTTTATATCTTATTTTAAAAACCATTTAAGTACACTAAATCTTAGATCAACCATCACACCAATACACCATATATCCGCATAAACTCATATGAAGTTGGACAACTTGTTAATATGAATTTAAGATAATGAAATTGAGATTTATATGGGGAAAACACATCAACTAATATATTATACTAGATTAAGTGTCCGTGTGATAAACGGGTTGTATTAAAATATAATAAATATTAATAAAAACGTATTAAATAATAATAAACGCAAATTAAATGTGAATTTAAAAATATGATGATGTAGAACATCAACACTCTAAGCAGCGGTGGAAACACTAAAGCAAACAAGAAGGCAGATCTGCCGGCAGAAACATGGTAGCATGATACGAAGAGACGTGATTGTATTTCTTATATAAATTATCAATCATTATTTTTAAAATTCAGGGTAATAAATATAAACGTTATTGGTTATAATTACAAAAGGAATTAAAATGATTATATAAAATATTTTGAAATGATAAAACTAAGAATTTGGTTGAATATGATATTTTGAAATATTATAAAAGGGTATATATGATATTTGTAAATTAAGGTAGACAAATACGATTTTGTATGATTTAATAAGGGCATATATGAAATTATTTCTATTAAATTTGACTCTAAAACGTCATAACTAATTTTTTGATTTTAAGTAAATGAACGATCAATATTAAATATTTTTTTAAGTTAAATATTCAAATCGTCTAATAAATTTTATTAAATTAGTCATTTATATATATACTAGTTTAAATACCCGTGTAACACACGGGATGATTTAGAAAAGTAATAAATATTAAACATTAATAAGCGAAAAAAATTAGAGTTAAAAAAAATAACGACAGACAGAAGGTAATTCTAAGACCAACGATGAAACCACCGCGAAAGAATTAATACTTAAAATAGTAAATTATTTATTTAACATATAATTATATAACATGAAAGAAGTGTGTATAAAAAGATGATAAATTAAAAAAAAGGTATATCAAAAGTTAAGAAATACTTGTATACTACACAATTATAAGTTATCTGATATTAATATAATTATTAATTTATTATTATGACAATCTTCTAATATATATAAAAGACTAATTTATTATTATTTATTAATACTTAAAATTTAAAGATATGTTTTTATAAAATAATAATGTGATGCAAATATCGGATAATTTTTTTACTTTATGTGGATACAATGCAAAAATGTAAGAATGTCCATTTGATGCTTTTTAAATTTTCAAATAAAGTGAGATTATAAATCTTTTAAGTAGATGTCGAGCATAATTTTATGGAGGTAATTCGATTGTTTGAATATTTTAAAAAGATAACAAATATCAAGATAAAGTTTAGGTATTCTTTATTATTTTATAAAGTTTTTTTTAATCTCAATTATATTTAACATTAATTTGATTAAGGGTTATCTTTATCTTAATTCACATTGGTTAGTCAAATTAGTTTGACTCTAAAAAGTCAAAATTCAAAATTTTAAAATCAAATGAATGAACGGTTAAGATCAAATCTTTTATTAAATGAAAGGTTCAGATCGTCTAATAATTTTTTTCTAATTAGTCTTTTATATATATTAGAAGATATATTAGAAAATACCCAAATTAGAAATTAGAGGCATGGCAAAATTAAACCAAATACAATACGTAACGACCCAAAGCAACCGTTCAAGCTTTCTAGAATGAATATATCTTTTCTATCAAATCTCTAAGTATTGTTAAAAGACTAGCTTAGATCATAACTATATTATATAATTTTGTCTCTTTATTTTAGTTGACTTTAATCTTAACAATTTACTTTAATTTTAATTTTAGTTTGATTTTAACTTTAGGAGTCAAAATTTCCTAATCTGAATTAAAATCGTGTGTTGCTCTGGGTTGATATTTAAATACTGCAATCATATTAAAACATATTTATATATAGTGTTATAGGCAGTTGTTTGAATGTAGTATACCTACATATTAATTATTTTTAAATTGTCATAAAAGAAAATAAGAAATAGAGTTTTTTTAGTAAACTGTAGTTTATCAAATAGTTAATTAACTAAAATTAGTTGTTACATTTAAAAATATTTTCAAATAAATACATATAAAGTAAAATATTTATAAGAAAATATTAGGTGATGCTAGCACTATGTAATTTAAATATCTTATCCTAACATTAAGTATCTTCTAATATATATAAAAGACTAATTTTAATCAACTCTATTAATCAATCTTATCCGTTTATTATAATCAATTTAAATCTCAACCATGCATTAATATTGAAATCAAATTTTGATTTTGATTTTTATAAGTCAAAGTTATTTATTTATTAATATTTTTAAAATTATTATACATAATTTAAATATATTACTACTAAAATTACGTACTACTTAAATTACTTATTTTTAAATTAATAATATTTTAATATAATTTAATCTCATTTATTATTAACAATAATATATATTAATAATATTTTATTTATATTATAAGATAATTGTAACAATAATAATTGACCCGCTTCGAAGCTTCTACCGTTGATCTCCGTATTGACTCGTCTTTCATCATTTTTTAAATTCTCATATTTTTCGTGTTTTATCACTATTTAATATCTTTTTGTTGATAATTAATATATATTATTTTTGTAAACCAACCCGTGTATCACACGTGAATTAAATCTAGTATATCATAGATAATTATAGATTGTTAAGTGAAATGTAAAATTACATGATTAGTCTACCCTTTAATTAAGTTAGGTTCCACTAACATTACTTAACATTTCTCTGACATATGTAGTTGTATATTTGTATACTTTATGGTGTCATTTGCATATATTGTATAAAAGTAACTGTATTATTAGTATCCATGCCGATGTATTAAATTATATTTTTAACAACTTTCAATTGTCAATTTACTATTTCGTCCCATGTTGAATTCTTACTTACATAATCTTATGTGTTTAACACATTACTTTTTATACTCTTAGTTAAGAGCTCTAAGCGAGCTAGTTTGGTCTAAAAGCATATATAATAGTTTTAGTTATAACATAAAAGAATAATATTTATAATTAAGCTATAAATTATGTTATTGTGTAAAAAGTAATATTGTTTAAATTAAAGATGAAAAATAAAAATCTATCTATGATAAAAAAAATTAAGAATTAAAGATCAAATACAACTTTTATAAGTCAAAGGGTGAAAAACAAATTTGTTAGGGGGGTTAAATAAAAATTGAAATGAATAATAGGTTTTTTTATGAATTAATTATAAGGGGACAAGGGATAATTATAACATATTATTTTATATGTCTTTCTTAGATGTTAATATATTAACCTAAAAAATTATTCTGGATCATTGGATCATCAAAATCATTGGGAGAGATTTAATATGACATAATTGTAATTATCATGTATTAATTAACATGGAAAATCCTCCCAATAGCCCATGTGTTAAAAAAACAAATACTCCTCAAAACTTTAAATTGTCATAACTTTTTAAGTTTTGTGAATTTAAACAAAAAAATTATACAAATCTTTTAGTTTTTTAATCCTCTTTCAATCAAGACCACTATTCTCATATTTTTCTAATTTTTTTTTGAAAATGCAAATTTTGTTTGCAATTTGAGTTGTGTTTTCATTGAATCATTTTGGGTTTGCATTTTGCATTTTCATATTTTGCATTTTCGGAATCATCTCCATGACCTGCATGTTCATATTTTGCATTTTTGAGTTTTTGCATTTAATAATGAAACACGGCTCAAAATTCAAACTTTCCATTTAAAAAAAAGTTTCATAAATATATCAATCTTGGTCTTGTTTGAGAGAGGACGAAAAACTGAATCTAACGATATACTTTTTTTACTAAAATTTTTAAAAACAAATGAGTTATGACCATTAAAAAATTAATGGGGTATTATAATTCAAAAAAGTTGCTGGAAGGGCGGGGTAGTGTGAGTTTTTTATTTATTTTTTTAATTTTCCAGTTTCGTCCCCAATCAACATGCCACGTGTCATTACGTGGGGTGGTTTTTTAGGTTTTATGTTTAAGAGATGTTCTATATAAAACATTACCATATATATATATATATATATATATATATATCCTTTATAACATTTTAAAATATCATATTTAACCAAATTGTCAATTTTATCATTTAAAAATATATTTAATTATTTTAAAATCTTTTTAATTATAACCAATAAATATATGACCTGATTGCTTCTAAGTGTAACACTAATAATTGATGACAGATATAAAAAAAATACAATCACGTCTCATATCAAAATACCACATTTATGCCATCAAGTATGCCCCCTCTATCGATACTTTCAACGTTGGTCTTGCTGTTGACGCACTCTCTCATCATTATTTTAGACTCTCATTTCTTTCGCATTTTATAAATATTTAAAATCATTATTAAACCAACATACAAATATTTAATCTAGTTATAAATAGAATAATAAGAATGATGGCATATACTTTGTTACAATTAATGCCTAATTTATAATCTCTCATTAATGCTCATCAATGACTCATATATGAGGGTTAATTAAAAAATTTAAGCAAATATAATAACGAATCAGGACACAAATTACGGATATATATATATATATATATATATATATATATATATATATATATATATAAGGGAGATGGTTCAAACGTAGAACTGTTTTTAATAGGAGAACTGCGAGAAACAATCTTAGCCCTTGATTAATACTGATTTATGGCTAAGATTTGTTGATGGTTTATTAATGTTTCATTAATGACGCATTAATAAGGGTTATTTCAGGAAAGCCAAGGCTCGCAAATTAATAACGACTTCCCCGGACTCAATTCACGGTTGGGTAAGTATATAAATTACCAAAATTCCACTGTTAATGAGTTATTAATGACGTTAAAAATAGTTCTCGCAACTCTCGTACGAAAAACAGTTCTCGTTTGAACTTTTGTCTATATAAAAGAATGCGCTATGCATTTGGCGTAATATGATTTTCTAAATATAATTCTAGAAAAAGATATCAGATTTTTTTAAGGGAGGATTATTGAAGAAATGTAATTTTAGGTGAAAATGGGAGGACAAATCCTAGCAATCCATTAGATGTTGATCTATAGATCTCACGGTTGTAATTCACTCGTCGCAATTCACGATCGTTGTATTCATGGTGGGGTTATGAATAAAATGAAGTGTCAAATGTAGACTATTTGATTAAATCAAATGAATTGTCATGATTAAGTATCTCATTCTCACGATTATTCATATTATCAATTGAACATCTATCTATTATATAATATTTACCGTATATACATAATTGTGTTTTCAGATTGATCTCAGTATGGACAATCAAGGGTTAGTTTGGTCTGTTTATGTCGAATATCAATAACCAAACTGGAAATCATGGTTTTAAGAAATATTAAACCAAACTAGAGCATATAGTAGTCAAACCAAACCAAAAGATCACTAAAAAATTTGGTTTGGATTGATTTCACGTTTTTAACTTTTAATTGTATTTTTAGTTTAGCTTTACCATTCGCGCAACAAGTTCTATTTTAAAACAGTTAAATGGTAACGTGCTATTGTTAAAATTATGTTTAAAAGGTACATATTTATAATAATAACATGAATTAACTATGCATCATGATGATAATATACCAATTCAACTATAGAAACTATTTTCTATAAACATTTATTCAAACTATAACAAATCCATATATATATATATATGCTCGGTTCGGTTTATGCGAATTATTTTCGAACAAAAACCGTAAACCAAACCAATAAATTCAGTTTCACATTAAAGATCACCGGTTTAACATTGCATTTCTCAAACGGAGGAGCCATTTAGCCTCGGTTTAAATGATTTGGTCGGTTTGATGCTCACCTAAATCTCAGTTAGAATATCTTTTTTACCTGGAATTCCAGTTGAAACAAGAGGTGTAGCCACCAATTAAGAATACATAAACGTATGTAGCAATCATGAGAAAGATCAATACTATCATCAACATCTTCACTGCAACGCCCGTCCATGCTGCCTTCACTTCCATATTATTATTATTATTGTTCACTGCAACATCTTCATTTGTGTGTGTGTATATATATATATAATAATAAAAGAGTTATAGTCATACAAAGATTAATGTTAGTGATATTTAATAAAAGTCAGCAGCCATTCGATGGTTCCACCATTTTCATATGTCTACGAAGATAATATTCTGACCCGTTCGCAACCCTTTTTGAAGTAGGTTTGATATTTGCTTTTTTCTTTTTTAGGTTTCAATTTCCTGTTTCTTTAATTTCTTCTTTAGGTATATTTGTTTAATTTTTTAAATGATTGTTTGACTACTCATTTGGGTAGTTGGTAATAGGTTTTTATTATTGATTTAATTAGGTTATAAATTTTGAATTGATTATTTGACTTAGGTTTATACTTCTAGATATAGTCATTTAGGTTGACATCCATTATTCGATAAATCGTAGATAACACGTTATATGCATTTGAGGAAGGTTCAAATGAGAATGATAAATTAGTTGAGAATGAGAGACTCAATCTCAGCCGTTCATTTTGTAAGTGGAATTCATTGATGGAAAGCGTGAGAGAATCGAGTGTGGCAGGGTGCATATGAGGAATTCGAGTGAAAATTGGACGGCTGAGATTGAGTCTCCCATTCTTATTTAATTTAAGATTCTCATTTGAACCTTTCACATATGCATTTTATATATTATGAATTGATTTTACTTTCTATGCTAGACTTTTGTTAGCTTTTGATTTAGTTTTACTCTTAAAACTTGTTTGAATCAGTAAAGAACTCGAATTTTAAATTGTTATGTTGAATGTAGAGCTTAGGAATACTGGACTTAGCATTTTGTTGAATTAATTAGAATACCAAACAAGTTTGAACCCATTTTTTTCGTCTGAATATCGTTTGATTGGTTATTAATTTAAATAAGAGAATCTAAACCCATTTCAATTCTATCCATTAATTTTTGCAAACATCCAAAGCTAAGCCCCTTCCCATTGGTCTTACCCTCACAAGCACCCAACCTTATTTTTTTTCTTTGCGATCTTTAATAAATTAATCATACCCTCCGTAAGAAAAAAGAATCTGAAACTGTCACCGTATTTTAATTAGCTTTTTATTTTGTTGCTCCCGCATCGAGATCTATAATGCGTGTGTGACTGTGTGTTATATATAATAGTGTGTGCCAATCTTATAACCTATTATACGAAGTTGAAAATAATAGACATTATTCCGAGTGTACCAAGGAAACAACAAGTTACCAATTTGTAATTGAGATTTGAGCCATCCAAAGAAGCCAACAATAAAACGAAAATGGAAACTGTGACAACTTGAAAATGAGAAACGAAAACTGTGTGTATATAGGTATACATTGTTGTGTCTACTAAGACACCATTAACTAGAAAACTCATAGTTAAGGTTGATTTTGATTACGAAAAATATTTCTCATTTTTCCTAGAAAAGTTTTGTGGAAATTTGGTGGAGTTTTAATTTTTAATTTTTTTATAAATAATTTAGAAAACATGTTTGGTAAAAATGATGAAGTTTTCAATTTCTCTTTTAGAAAATTAGAAAACATGTTTAGGAAAAAGTGAAAATCGAAAAATCTGTTTATTTACGCACTCTTTCACGAAACAAACTTTTAATAATAAAAACTAAAAAACAGAAAATTAGAAATTCCACCACTTTTTTTAGAAAAATAAAAATTACACCTCTTTCAGTTAAATATGTTATTTAAATCTTCTTAAAATATAAAGTAAAAAAAAATCTTTGCCTAAACGTCACCTAAGTTTCTTTTACTCTTCTTAATGTTACTAGATGAAGTCTTTTCAGATTTTTGAAGATTTGTTCAATAAGTGTTCTTTTTTATGCTTCTTTTAATTAGGATCGATCCAAACATTTTATGGGGCCGGGCAAAAATATAAACGAAAGGGTCCCTATATAAATTCATAATATTAAAGTTCATGTATACTTGGTTTTAACGTGAAAGAGATGGTCAAATGTAAATGTATAATTGGTTGCAATTTTATCCAAGTTTTGGAACAGAAAGCATTATCATACTCAATTACTCCGTATTTGGGTAATCTAATTAACGGTCCATCTAAATTGAATGGAGTTCAATCCTATTACAATAATCTGATTGAACGAAATGTCTACTTAATTAGCATGGAACATAAAAATTAAAAAATTAGTCAAGCTTCTATGTAGACATAACCCAATACCTACAAGTTAAATTGAAAGAAGTATGATGGTAAACATAAAACAATAATGGAATAGATAATGCACTCAATCGCGAAACATGGAATTTAGGTTCAAGTATACATGGATCAACGAAAAACAATAATTGTTGAACATGTATAAACAAATTTCACCAAGAAAAAGAAGTATATATAAACAACCATAATGCCAAAATATACTCAGACCATCAGCATCTATCACACCTTTCACACACCTACATCAGCATCCCACCATTTCTCCATCACATCACACAAACCCCTGCATCCATCACATGGTTCACACAACTTTTCTATTTTTTATTTTTTATTTTTTTATATTTCAAATTACATCAATTTAAATAAAAAAACTACTAGTTATCGTTGTCGTGCCATCTTGGAAGCCGATTGATGTGCTCGATTAGATCCGATCGAAGGTTGTGATGGATTTCCGCACTTCGGACTTCTCGGACGTTAGCCTCAAATTGTTGTTCACTAATCTGTACGTCGTCTTCATCGTTTGGTTGTTCGACATTTTCGTTGAATGGGCAAATCACGCTACCTTCACCTTCCAATATCATATTGTGTAATATGATACAAGCATACATTACTCTACGTATTTTTTGCGGGTGCCACAATCTTGTCGGGTGTTGTATCATGTGTCACCGTTGTTTAAGCACACAAAAAGCCAGTTCCACATCTTTCCTTGCTCCTTCTTGCGTAGTAGAAAACCTTACTCGTCTTTGATCAAGAGGTGTTTTGAAGGTTTTGACAAAAGTAGCCTATTCGGGGTAGATCCCATTTGCAAGATAGTAGCCGTGTTTGTATTGTACGCCGTTTACTTCAAACGGGCACTGCGGTTCTCGCCCGTTGTATACATCGTTCAATAACAGCGACTGATTTAGCACATTAATGTCATTGTTGGACCCGGCCATCCCGAAGAATGCATGCCAAATCCAAAGATCCTGTGATGCAACCGCCTCTAGCATAAGAGTCGTTTTACTATGATCACCTCTCATGTACTGCCCTCGCCATGAGTTTGGGCAGTTGCTCCAATCCCAATGCATACAATCCATGCTTCCTAACATGCCAAAAAACCCGTGCCTACTCTCATGTGCGGTGTACAAAAGCTGAATATAATGGTAAGAAGGTTTACGTAAGTATCGCTTACCATAAAGAGTGATAATACCTTTGCAGAAGTTTTCTAGGCATAGTCGTGCGGTTGAATCCGCCATCTTCAAGTACTCGTCACATCCGTTAGGGGTCATCCCATACGCCATTTGCCGAATTGCCGATGTACACTTTTGCAAGGGAGATAAACCTTTTCTTCCTCTAGCATCGCAACCCTGCTGAAAAAATTAATGCCATATCTCAAGATCTGTGACTATCCTGTTGAATAGTCGTTTGCCCATGCGAAAACGTCGCCTAAACGGTTCGTCATTGTAGTTGCAGTTGTCCGCAAAATAATCTGCTACAAGTTGCTCGTGTGCAGCTTCACGGTCTCTAACTTGATCCGGGCCTCGCCGTCTCGTTGATTGACTCAAACAACTTCATCATACTCACGCAACACATCCAAAACCGCATTGGATAATCCAATAAATTGGTTCTCGTTTGACGATAAACGGAGAGATAATCTGCCTCCGTTTGATTAATCTCGAAATCCTCGTCATAATAATCCGACGAACTAGAATTAGATGACATGGTTGTATGTATGTAAATGTTTAAAGTTTGAGAGAAGATTAGAGAAAAGGTGTGAAAAATTTAAGATAATAGGTTGTATTTATAGGGTGAAAAGAATTTAAAAAATATATATATATATATATATATATATATATATATATATATATATATATATATATATATATATATATATATATGCAACAGCTATCCCCAACGGCTACCTCCCTCTCTCACGTACGCGACCCGGCTCACGTATGTGACCGTGAGCGCTGGCTCACGCATGCCAGCGATGGTGTGTTGTGGTCGTGAGCGGCCTTCACACGGCCCCCACGCGATGGATGCGGATAGCCTCAAGGAAAGGAAGTGTAGATAAACAGTTACAGGTGAACATATATAAACATAATTCATTCAAAGAAAGGAAGTATATAAACAATCATTGATAAAAAATTAAAAATAGAATTTACACATAAACAAAAAGCACTCATAGTATGATAGTCAATACTCAAATTTACAAATCATAGTAAAACAAATGACAAATTATTATTATGCTAGTCATTATTTGTAAAACGAACACCTCGTAAGAAACCTCTTTCATGTAAAAACAATCTCTTAAAAAACATTGTTCATTGTTCATCTTTATATATAGATTTATAGTACTTGTCAAATACATTGTCACCTCATTTCCTCCAACCTAACATACAATTTTCTCAAATTACTACTGTCAAATGAAGCCAAACACAATACATGGTACAAAGAACATATTACTAAAATACCAAATATCATGAAATATCAAAGATAATTTCATAAACACAGCATTTCCTTCACCAAAAGTGAAAAATATATGATAAACAAACTTTGCTAAGAAATATCAAATCACAAATCAAAAAGCATAACTAATTCACAGATCATTAGTGAATATATAAATCTTTAACTAGTTAATAGAGCAAAATATAAAGACTTAATACATATGGGCCTCTTAAAATTTTAGGTCATGAGCGGTTATCCTTGTGGCCCAAACCCAGGACCGGCCCTGCTTTTAACTTTACACATTATAGAACGAGTTTAATTATCAACAAACTTGGTTACAAAACAATATTACAGTTTGCATAAAGAGTTGTTTAAGATGATTTTTTTTAATATTCTATGTCCCTTCATCCTAACACTAGTGATACCTCTTCAATTTAGTAATAGTTTCAATTTAATTATGCTTGTTTATGTACTTTTTATTTTACATTTATTAATCTAATTTTTATTTGATTTATTATTTGTATAAATAATAAAGGTAAAAAACAAAATAAAAAAGTGATGGGATAATTGTTGATGAAACACAAATCAGAGAAGAAGTCAACATGTTGTATAGAATTTAAGGGGGCGTTTGGTTCAAGTATTGATTTTAGGAGAATTGGGATTTATAGTGGGATTGGGATTTGGGGGGATTTGCATTTGGTTCAAATTTAAGATGTGGGATTTCCACCACCTGCAACAAGAGGAAGGTCGCCGACGGGAAGGGGAAGGTCGCCGGCGAACCAAGAGCAGCGAACCCACGAAGACAACGGCTAGGGATCTGTCGAAGGGAGAAACAACGAAGATGAAGGCGGCGGTAGGGTTTCTGTAGAAGGGAAAAACGACGAAGATGAAGGCGCCAGCTAGGGTTTCTGTCGAAGAGAGAAACGACGAAGATGAAGGCGGCCGCTAGGGTTTCTGTCGAAGGGAGAAACGACGAAGATGAAGGCGGCCGCTAGGGTTTCTATCGAAGGGAGAAACGACGAAGATGAAGGCGGCGGCTAGGGTTTCTGTCGAAAGGAGAAACGACGAAGATGAAGGCAGCGGTAGGCTACAGTAGGCGACGGAGAACGACGATCCACGAAGGGGTTGACGGAGAACGATGATTCACGAAGGGGTTGCGGAGAACGCGAACGACGACGGCGGTGATTTTCCGGAATTGTAGCCGGAGAGTCGCCGGAGCAACTACCTCAACTGAGGGTTTTCAAAATACTAAGGGTGGTGGAGGGAATGAAAAATTCTTCAAATGTGGGATTCTTGAGAATCCTGGGAATTTGAATCCTATGCCATTTTTGCAAACCAAACAGCATTGGAGGGATTTCAAATCCCATTTCCATTAAATCCCCCCAAATACCACCAACCAAACACCCCCTAAAGTTATTTGAAGCCTTATCACAACACGCTCCACATTTAATACTCGGAAGCTGATTTATTATCCTTGTAATTTTAAAAACCTGATAAATAACATGTCAATTAAGACCACCAGCATCTATCACACCTTTCACACAGCCACATCAGTGCCACATCAGCATCCCACCATTTTCTCATCACATCACACAAATCTCTGCATCCATCACACCCTTCACATTCTTTTTCTTTTTCTTTTTTTTTTCTTTTTTTAAACAATATAATTAAAACATAATAATTATAAAAAACATTAAATAACAATATAAATTCAAATAATATTTTATAAATTTCAAATTATATAAAAAAACATAACTACATTAATTTAAATTAAAAATACTAGTTGTCGTCGTCGTTCCATCTCGGAAGCCGATTAATGTGTTCGATTAGATCCGATCGAAGGTTGTGATGCACTTCCGCACTTCGAACTTCTCGGACATTAGCCTCAAATTGTTGTTCGCTAATCTGTACATCGTCTTCATCGTTTGGTTGATTAATGTTTTCGTCGAATGGACAAATCACATGTTCTCCGTCTTCCAATATCATATTGTGCAATATGATACAAGCGTACATTATTGTACGTATTTTTTCCGTGTGCCACATTCTCATCAGGTGCATTATCACATGCCACCGTTGTTTAAGCACACCAAAAGCCCGTTCCACATCTTTCCTTTAACCTTCTTGCGCGGTAGAAAACCTTATTCGTCTTTGATCAAGAGGTGTTTTGAAGGTTTTGACAAAAGTAGCCCATTCAGGGTATATCCCATCTGCAAGATAGTAGCCGTGTTTGTATTGTACACCGTTTACTTCAAACAAGCAGTGTGGTGCTCGCCCGTTGTATACATCATTGAATAACGGTGACTGGTTTAGAACATTTATGTCATTGTTGGACCCGGCCATTCCGAAGAATGCATGCCAAATCCAAAGATCCTGTGATGCAACCGCCTCTAGCATAAGAGTCGGTTTCTTTTGATCACCTCTCATGTACTGCCCTCGCCATGCGTTTGGGCAGTTGTCCCACTCCCAATGCATACAGTCTATGCTTCCTAACATGCTAGGAAACCCGTGCCTACTCTCATGTGCGGTATACAAACGCTGAATATCATGGTAAGAAGGTTTGCGTAAGTATCACTTACCATAAAGAGTGATGATGCCTTTGCTGAAGTTTTCTAGGCATAACCGTGCGGTTGAATCCACCATCTTCAAGTACTCGTCAAATCCGGCAGGGGTCATCCCATACGCCATTTGCCGAATTGCCGATGTACACTTTTGCAAGGGAGATAAACCTTTTCTTCCTCTAGCATCGACACCCTGCTGAAAATATTCATGTCATCCCTCAAGATCGCTGACTATCCGTGTGAATAGTCGTCTGCTCATGTAGAAACGTCGCCTAAACAATTTGTCGTTGTAGTTGCAGTTGTCCGCAAAATAATCTGCTACAAGTTGCTCGTGTGCAGCTTCACGGTCTCTAACTTGATCCGGGCCTCGCCGTCTCGTTGATTGACTCGAGCTAACTTCATCATACTCACGCATCACATCCAAAACCGCATTGGATAATCCAATAAACAAATTGGTTCTCGTTTGACGATAAACGGAGAGATAATCTGCCTCCGTTTGATTAATCTCGAAATCCTCGTCATAATAATCCGACGAACTAGAATTAGATGACATGGTTGTATGTATGTCATTGTTGGACCCGACCATTCCGAAGAATGCATGCCAAATCCAAAGATCCTGTGATGCAACCGCCTCTAGCATAAGAGTCGGTTTCTTTTGATCACCTCTCATGTACTGCCCTCGCCATGCGTTTGGGCAGTTGTCCCACTTCCAATGTATACAGTCTATGCTTCCTAACATGCTAGGAAACTCGTGCCTACTTTCATGTGTGGTATACAAACGATGAATATCATGGTAAGAAGGTTTGCGTAAGTATCACTTACCATAAAGAGTGATGATGCCTTTGCTGAAGTTTTCTAGGCATAACCGTGCGGTTGAATCCGCCATCTTCAAGTACTCGTCAAATCCGTCAGGGGTCATCCCATACGCCATTTGCCGAATTGCCGATGTACACTTTTGCAAGGGAGATAAACCTTTTCTTCCTCTAGCATCGACACCCAGCTGAAAATATTCATGTCATCCCTCAAGATCGCTGACTATCCGTGTGAATAGTCGTCTGCTCATGCGGAAACGTCGCCTAAACGATTCATCGTTGTAGTTGCAGGTGTCCGCAAAATAATCTGCTACAAGTTGCTCGTGTGCAGCTTCACGGTCTCTAACTTGATCCGGGCCTCGCCGTCTCGTTGATTGACTCGAGCTAACTTCATCATACTCACGCAACACATCCAAAACCGCATTGGACATTCCAATAAACAAATTGGAATAAAGCCCCCTCACATTTTCATTAATATACAATTTTTATAAAGCCCTCTCACATTTTCTTATAAAACCCCTACAATTTTCATATAACCCCCTCCTAATTGATTTCTATTTGAAATCATCGACATTAATATTTCTAAAATTATTTTTGAAATTGAATTATTTTAAAATTGGAGGTTATGATTGGTTGATTAAGTCTCAATTTTAGTTATTTTTGAAAAATTTGCATGTCTTTTATATATAGATATAGATAGATAATTTTTTTTATAATAGAACTTAAAAACAAAAGAAACATATCATTAACAAAAATTATGTTAAGTGTTCACACGTTTATTTACTAATAATTACCTCACAAAATTATAGGGAGGCATCGCATCGCACGCCACATCCTTTTTCCAACAATGTAAAAGTACACGTGAAACGGATGCTCAAACTTTCGACTAAAATTCCTGCTGCCGATTTTTGGATCTTTTCTCGTATTATTATCTTTAATTCGTTCCCACATGCCGACGATGTAATACATAAAATAACAGCTTTCTCCCCAGATCATCGCAAAGGTTGGTCAAACGTTCATCATGTTCAGCACCGAAGCAGGTAACCCTTCTGAAACCCCTAATTTCTTGCAATTTCACTGTGTATTATAATCAATCAACAACTTGATTGATTTTTGTTCTTTTATATGATGGAACAACTTGATGAACAGTGATCGAGTTTTTGGGTTGCGTGCCGTTGCTTCAGAGGCTCCCGAGCTTGTCTCTCCGGAAAATCGCACAAGTGGTTACCGTTAAACATTACGGTAGTAAATTCTATCTAGATTGATGTTTTCTTGTTGAATTTGATGGTTTGATGTAAGTAATTTTAGCAGAAATGCGGTATTTTAAGTTTGATACTTTTTTATTTCTCAGCATTATGAGTCTTAACATCACATGTAATTTTGGTGAATATGATATTTCTAGTGATTTAGTAGAAAAGTAGCATATTGAATTTGAACATTATGGTAATAAGTTAGTGCTGTTTGACGATGACATTTTGGTGAATTTGATGATCAGTGATTTGGGTAAAAAGTAGAGCTTCAAATTCGCGTGCGTTATGATTTTTGTTTAATTATGAGTAGCAATTTAGCCTTAATGTTTGATCAGTGCGTCTGTGATTGATCGATGGATAGACTTCACGGTTTAGAGGTGAAGTGCTATATTATACCACCTTCAATCTTTTTGTTCTGCAATAATCTGATTTGTATGATGTACCTTGAAATTTGGAATATTTAGATTTTGAGAAATTTACAAAGTTGAAACGAGTCAATGACCAGTTTGTCAACAAGCACCTGTACATCTATACTGGTGCTTTGCACTTTGCTTTAAAAAGTTAGAAATGAAGTCTGGAGTACATTGTTAATAGATAGCAAGCTAAATAACTACATTCTGGGGGCTCAATTTATATAATTTCATAGTAATTGAGAGAAAGCATATAATACCATATAAACACTCTAACACGAATATATCTGACTGATAATTGATAAATGAGGGACAAATATAGTTTCATTTTTAAATAAATAAAAGACTTTCTTGAATTTCTATGGACTTATTACTTGTGCTGTTCTTTCTTCAAGATCCCCAAGAGTATGTTGTTCGAGAAGGAGAGGCTGGGAATGGAATTTACTTCATATGGGAAGGCGAGGTAACTCTGGTCTTGTGTAACGTGTGATTTAAGATTTCCTATACATCTTTGATTGTTAGTTATAACAGTGTGATAACTAACTTTTTCTCTTTTGGCAGGCGGAGGTCTCTGGCTATATTCATGCTGATGAGCATAATCGGCCAGAGTTCCAACTTAAACGCTATGACTACTTTGGCAATGGTGAAAGCCTGCTGTTTCATCATATTCTTGCTTATTAATAGTTTAGTTTAGTGTTTATTTCCCATTCTTAATTATCATAAACATGAATGGTTTGATTCCTTATGAAGCAAAAATGCATTCAAAGATAATACATATAACTTCTCATATGCATTATGTTGGTGGGTTACTTAATGTTTTGCTATGTACGTACACAACCTTGAAGCTAAATAGTATTTACGACACTTTAATGGCACTTGTTTCTCCAAATTACTAACTTCATAAACTACATGTTACGAATAATCTAACTTTGTATTGCAGGGGTGACAATGTCTACACAACAAGCAGATATTATTGCTCTGACTAAGGTAATTGCATAATTATGTTCTTTACTTATCAGTATAGTTGTTATCTCTCAGTAAGGTTTCTGTGTTGCCTTAACCTATAGTCCGTGACTAGAGGTGGCAATTTAGACCTAGTTGCTTATGTATGGATTAATCTAGGTTATAATTTATCCCAATGTTAGCTAAAATCTCCTAAATGATATTATTTAAAAAGTTAATTATAGTTGAAATAATATGGTTTTCGTACTCATCGTTGACACGCTAACTAGAAAAAGTTTAAAAACTAAAAGTTTTGTAAAGCAGTTGTTTCGGGGTCAGCCAAGCCAACTCGTATGAAAAGTTATTGTTTTGACCCTTTGCCCAATCACCCCACCCTCCCCTTTTGCCTCCTCTAGACTTGACACATGTCTCTAACTGTTATGTTATTTGATTCTAGCTCAACTCAATGCTTTTTTATATTTTTTTGATGTTACAGCTGACCTGTTTAGTGCTGCCCTACGAGCACTGCAATCTGTTGCAGTCAAAATCGATCTGGAGTGCAGAACAAACAGTTGAAACATGCTCGCTTGTTGAGAGCATACTGCACCTTGAACCTATAGAGGTGTGCAGTGTGTCACATGTTATCCCCTTATCAGCATCAGCATGTGCCATGAATACTTCATCACTGGTATGTCCATAAAGCAAAAAAACTTTAACATATATTTGTTCTGGTTTCTATGAAGGTCAACATTTTTAAAGGGATCACACTTCCTGATGCACCACGATTTGGGAAAGTGTTTGGAGGGCAGTTCATTGGACAGGTATTATGCATACTCTATCCACAGTTTAATTGGTTCCAATCACACCTTTGCTTATTAGCATCACTACCAGCATATTATGCTCCCATTCATTTAGTTATAGGTTTTTGATAATATAAAAGTAGTTTTAAGTTGTATATGTACTGAAAGTTTCAAGTTGACAACATGTAGGCATTGGCTGCAGCATCAAAAACTGTAGATTCTCTCAAGATTGTTCACAGCTTACATGTGTACTTTCTTCTTGTTGGGGATCTTGAAAGTAAGTGATGTTCTTCTTTCTGGGAGTATGAGCAACTCTCTTAGCCCTAAATTCAACTTTGTGGTATAATCATTGCAAAATAAATCTTCGAAACCTTTTTCTTTCACTAAATTCAACTTTGTGATGGTAGAATGCTACTAGACGAGACTAATTTTATTTATCCTACATGTGGACTTTAATATGATGCGCATATGCTTGCAGTTCCAATTATATATCATGTAAATCGTGTACGCGATGGCAATAGTTTTGCCACCCGAAGGATTGATGCAATACAAAAGGGAAATGTGGTATTCACAATGATTGCATCATTTCAGGTACCTTATGGATATTCATCTTCTATACAACCAAAGATAACACATCTGTGACAGTTTCTGATTATTAGTGGTTGTCTGATGGTGCATTTACAAGACTGATGGTCAATGTTATTGAAAAGTTGGGATATATAGTCTAAAAGTGGCCCAATGACAAAAAAAAAATATGTAACATTTTTTATTCTCTATCAGTATTTAAACTGAAGCTTCACCTGTAGCCATTTATGTCCATTAAATTACTCTTGGTATACCATCATGTCCACAGTTTTCATTTAAGGGTCCATGGCCGTCCTTATGCTAACTTTCTTGTTAAAGTTCCATTTATGGTTCTGTTTGCATGATTGTTCAGGATGTATATAATTTTAGTACTCATATAATTGATAATACTGGAGAGATCTATGTCTCATCAAAGAATATAATTTTGTGCTGTACGGTAACATTGATGTCTGTCATTTCATAAGCTTTTACCTTTTGAGATTATGGAATTAGGTCTGATGCAAATTTGCCTAGTTCCTTTATATATCTAATTATCTATTGAAGTGCTACTACTTTATCTTATTTTAATCTTGTACCTGCCTGCCAGCTCTAGTTTATTTCAATCCATTTCTGTTGTTAATCTTGTACCTGCCTGCCAGCTCTAGTTTATTTCAATCCATTTCTGTTGTTACAATCATGCTGGTGATCTTAGTTTCGTTTTCAGTGTCTAATAGTTGCAAATTAATATTCTGTCCATCTGTTATATTAATCAAGTATGGGTTGATATTTACAGAAGGAAGAAGTAGGGTTTGATCACCAGATACCAATAATGCCTGCTGTCCCTGATCCAGAAATGGTACCAGAATTACGTTGCTACAGGAGTTTCAAGTAGTTATGTTCTAGTTACAATTGCTAATTTCTTAACTCTGATGTTCGCAGCTTTTGTCAATGGAAGATTTGCGCGAAAGGCGCCTTACTGATCCTCGTCTTCCCAGGTAGATTCAAAATCTGTCTCTTTAATCCAAAATCATTGTACAACTAATATCATTCTGTACAGGTGGCAAAATGGATGACTGGTAAATGGGCCGGGTCAAATTGGTTTATTTTTGGGTACGGGTTGGGTTGACCAGAATCAGTTTTCGTCCAATATTTTTAGCTTAATAAATATGTGGCATGTAAAAAATGATCACAAAATATATATTATTTCAGAAAAATTAAATATTTTAACATTTTTTAGAGATAAATACATAACCCGATGCTAGCCATTCATAAGTTAAAGGGTCAAAATGGCCACCTTTAGTTATTGTGCATAGTTCCAATATGACAATAATCACCCATAAGATTATCAACTACATTTCTCTGTCACAGGACTTACCGCAACAAAGTTGCCACAGCAAAGTTTGTCCCCTGGCCCATTGAGATAAGGTTTTGCGAGCCTAGTAATTCAACAAACTATGATAAACGTCCTGCAAGGTTAGTCACTGTTCATGGGCATATATAACTGTTACCTATTAACTATGTGGTCCTTAGCATTATGTTCTTGAATTGCAGTTTGAAGTACTGGTTTAGAGCAAAAGGAAAACTTTCGGATGATGAGGCTTTGCATAGGTGAGTAAGTAGTCACTTTTAAAGCTTTCCATAAACACAAGCATCCACATCTTTCAATCTTGAGAACCAGATGAATAAAATGCCGTGGCTCAATTTCCCAGAATTAGTTGTTGTGTCTGCATATGCATAGAGTTTTCATTATACCTACTAGACTAGGTCCATTTTTTGTCTGCTGTCAATATACTTCACCTGTGTAGGGGTTCCTTTATATGCGAATAGTTAGTTTGCCAGTTTTGCCCCATTTACTTATGACCGAGTTTACCAATAATAATATTCTTTAAGGATACAGTTCTTTTCAACTTGTTCTAAATTGCAAAGCTCTTTCAAACGGTTTCAGAAAATGACCAACAGTTTGCTTATTTCCAACCCACAAATCTGCATTGGCGTCGTTAACTATAGACCCCCGTTAGTCTTTATCAATGTAATTTACATAGATGGATAAGGTGCTTATTTATCAGGCATCTGCAAATGATCTATTCTGCAGATGTGTTGCAGCGTACACTTCAGATCTCATTTTTCTAAATGTCAGTCTAAATCCTCACCGCGCAAAGGGCTTGAAGACTTCTTCTGTTAGCTTGGATCACTCGTAAGTATACATGAATTTGCTTTAACTATCAAAACAACTGTTATGTTTTATTTTAATTCATTGTCCTAAGAATAGCACCTGCAAGATCAACCAAGTAGCATTTCCTGCTTCTACTGCATAAATGTAGGCAAAATAGACTCTAAAGGCATTGCTGTGTTTTCTTGACTTACTCTCCACAAATAAGGAATATCGGCCGATTGGTGAGGTCATAAAACCTTGCTTAGATATGCCAAAGTAGGCAGGCTGGGTTGATGGGTCAAAACAGGCCTGGTTGGGTTTGACTGGGAACATGTTAAGCCAGAAAGTATAATAATATCGTTACTGTGTCTAATACGATTACAAAAGTTACTTATTTCAACTTGTGTTTGTCTAAACCATGAATCTCTTTTAGAACATAAAAAAGAATCAGTATTTACTTGGTATTTGTCATATAGTTGTATATCACAACTTCAATTTACCAAAAACTACTTTATTTTGTTGATAAACTTCTTTTTGTAAGGATGTGGTTTCACCGGCCTATCAGAGCTGACGAGTGGTTGTTGTTTGTGGTACGTGCCAACAAGAACTCTAATATATATATTTTCTTGGTGTGTTCGGCCTCTGCAATCTTTTATTTGATTTAAAACAATTCTTGTTTTGTAGGTAACCAGTCCTACTGCTTATAATGCCCGTGGATTTGTTAGCGGGCAAATGTTCAACAGAAAAGGAGAGGTATGTCACTATCATCTTGACATCTTAAGACATCTTTACATGAGCCCATCAAAATATCATCTGTTTGATGGACCAAATCACATGCCACCAAGTGTGAAATTTCGGATATCCTGGGTGGTCATTAATCCCTCTCACAGTCTTACATCTAAAAATTATCCATTTAATGGACCAATTAGGTGCCACCAAGTGTATAATTTGGATAAAATAGAGTTGTTGCACTCGGTACCGAATACTAATGAATGATATTGATTGTGCTCCACAAGTTACAATAAATTTTGTCATAGTAAGGAGTATTTTTAAGTAGTGGAAATTTGGAATCTTGAACTACATGTGAAGTTATTTTTCGGTTTTGAGGAGTAATCATATGCTAGTGACTGCAACCAACAAGCATCCGGTGTCCTTATCTTAAATATTTCTTTCACGTATGTTAGCACCAGGTTCATTCAAGACCTGAGTGAATCTCAACAAATTGCGCATAGCTTGCCAAGAGTTTACATTCTGTATTTTCAAAATATGACAAATGACGATACAAATTTTTTTAAAATTTTTAAGTATACATCAATGGACACCTTGGGACTCTATGGATCTGTGGGAGTATCATACATTCAAAGTCCAACCCTTCAAACATATCTTTACCTGGATTACTGTCATAGAGTTTTCTCATTTTCGGAAGACCTATACCACATTACCACCCATCAATTTTTATTACAGAAATATCTTATTCTTCCGAAATAACGTAAACTTATATATGTTTGTATTATACAGCTTGTTGCATCTGTAACTCAAGAGGGGCTAATAAGGAAAGCCAGAACAACCCCCTCTTCTGTATCAAAGCTGTGAAATTTCCACTGCACTCAACATCTACATAGAACAGAGCTGTCTTCATACTTTGAAGTTGAACTGCTCATAACAGAAGTTACCTACAATTATTTAGGCCTACTTTGATGTCTATAACGTCAAGTAAAGAAGGGAAATTCTTGATTTTTTGTTCAATTGGAGCCTTTTTAGACCCCAAAACCTAATGGGGTTTTGGCTTTTTATATTTTTTTCTTTTGTTTTTGTAACTTGGGGCTATGTACTTGGTATATGTAGAAAATTGAAATGAAAATTAAGTTTGCAGAGAATTAATCATTGATAAGAAAATGGGTTCCATTCCTTATGGAGTTCTTATTTTCAAGAATCAGAATCAAGTTCGTAAATGATTAAACGTGATTAACAACTTTAGGGTCATGTTTGTTATGGATGATTATGAATGAGGAAGGGAATGGAAAGCACCATTCCATTCGTTTGTTAAAATGTTGTTTGTTTTATATAAAGGAAAGGAAACAAAAATTACATAGGGAATCTCATTCCTTTAGTTTCATTCCATCCACTCCACCTATTTTTTTTTTCATTTCATTCCTTGAATAAATATAAATTGACTGTTATACCCTCCAACAAACCACGAATATTTTCCCAGAATATCTTCCTCTGATTGCCTTTATATCAAAAAATTGGATTTTTACAAAACATAATGACATGTTTCTCTACTTCCCTACATATGAGACACACATAAATCGACTTGCCAAGATTGGAGCATGTGAGTAAAATATTACGCCACAAGGGAGTGTGATATAGCCACTGAGGTATGCAATATAGTCTCTTCAATCTTTAGACAGCCAACTGCCAGATTAATTTTAAGTAGGAACTAGAGAAATATTTTACTTATAGAATAACTATTTTTAAATATAAGGTTTCTAGTATATTGACACGGTCCGGAATTTTATAGAAGTTTCCAGAAAAATCTAGAATTTTGTAGAAGTTTCCGGAACCTTCTAGAAGAGTCTAGAAGTTTGTAGAACCTCATAGAACCTTGTGGTATGTCGTGGAAGGTTCTAGAAAGTAGTATTAGATAATAAATATCTAGGGATCTAGAATACTCCGGAATGGAGGAGTACGGAACATTCTAGAAACCATGGCACTCCTATAAATAGGTTAGCCATGGTCATTTGTAAGGAGGGGAAGAAGAACAAAGAAGAAAGAGTTGTAACACCAAGTGTGAGTTTTCAATACAAGTGTAGAGCATTCCTCAAAAGAGTCTCGAGTGTTCTCTTCAATCTCTCATATAATCTTTTAAACTTAGAGGGAAAATAAGGCTGAGCTAGCGTTGGTAAGAGCTAGTGCCGCACGGTTTGCAAAGGAATAAAGCAGCCCGTGACAATATCTACTTCATTAAACGATTTTTAAAAAATTATAATATTATATGTATATAAAAATTTGGGCTCCCTCTTAAACGTGGGTCCTGTGCAGTCACAACTCTTACACTCCCTCAAAGATACCCTTGTTGTTGAAGATGCTTGACATTGAATTTATAAAACATTTGATTCGTGCTTTTTACGTAATGTTAGTCGTTCTAAGAATAGTTATTTCCATCTTTTTCTGTTTTCTTAATTGACATGGTACTCTGTATAAGACAAATTTTAAATTGTTTTGCTATTATTAGGTTGACATTATTTATTAATAATAAGCTCGTAGTTTTAATATTTATTGACTTTTTTTAAGATGTGTAAAGTGTATTTAAAATAAAATTTTATATATGAAATATTTAAATATAAGTTATATATATTTTAATACTAGGACATTGTGGTCATTGTTTATTTATTTCATTTCATTCTAATGTCTATTTCTCTCTACCAAACATACTGCAGTAATGATTCATTCCATTACAAGAAAGCAACCAAACATGCAGATGGAATGATAATGAATTATTCTATTCCTTTGTCCCTTCCATTCTTTGACTATTACATTCCTTTTTTATTCATTTTCGTCCAACCAAACAGACCCTAGTTGTTAGTGAATTTCATAATCATTTTTTAATAATTAGATTATAGGGCTCCTCCAGGAAGCGCCAAGCATTTGACTCTATTGTACAACGTCTAACCTATTTTACCTGTGCCTGTTTTCTTATAAAACAATCAAACATTTTATATACTTTTGTTAGATATGCTCTTCTTACAAACAAAATAGGACCTCATTTATACTTATTTTTAGTTACGTGGACTTGAAACGGGCGTTTGCAATGCAATAGATCAACCATTACTCAAAAGTTCGTAACATGCAACATGCAATAAAAGATGGACGTCCATGATTGTCAAATCCCGACCCTATGTATTTTGTTGGCGCTTTACAAGATTTACTTTTTTTTCATTGTTGATAGTAAAATCCGCTGATCTCGATGCCGATGAGTGACTTGTGGCGTTATATAAAGAAAAAGAAATCTATGGTGTTGTTATACAAAAAAACCTCTTAATTCTTCTTCTTTCTGATTTGGTAAGAGGTTTTTAGAAATAACCGTCTTTATTTCTAAAGTGAATTACTGAAATGGTCCATGCAATTTTACTAAAATACTGATTTAATACTTTAAGATCAAAAATTACATTACACGTTTCTATGATTGTATTTTTATTACTTGTTTGGTATGTTACACTAACAACCATTCAATTAAAATTGACGGTTAGTTTGAGGATAATATGTTCATTTTAATTCCTATTTCTTTTTATTGTTTTATTCAAGAAATTCATCTTTTTCAATCTCACTTTCTGTACAAAAACTTCCATGACTTTTCTGTGCCCTGTGCTAACCAACTCTGCCATCATTTTAATTTGGGAGATGATATTTTCACTTATAAAGTTGATTTATCCACTACAAACTCATGTTTCACTAATTTGTAACATAGCTTCAAAGGTGTTGTACCTTTAGTGGATGAATCAAATTTATAAGTGGAAGAATCAACTCCCTTTCAATTTACCATGAGTACAAATTAACATACGGTCCCCTTTTGTCTTCTCTTGAGGGTGTTAGGTGAAAAACTGAAAACGATTAAAAAAGGAAAATTTCAATTATAAACAATACAAAAATATATTTTTTTTTACTTTTTCCTTCTACTTCATCCTTCTACTCATTACAACATGACATATGAACTTCACCAATTCTCTTCCTTCATCTTATCCATTAATTTTAACACTTATAATCATCTTAATTTTAACACTTGTAATCATTCTCTAACCAATAAATAAAACAAAAATCCAAGTCTCCTCTCTACTTTATCTTTTCTTCTCAAATCAAGTAGGGCTTGCCATTGATTTGTTGTTATCAACGGGCTCTTCATTCTAGATAACCTTCTCTTCACTCTATCAACCAGATTAGCAAGTCATTCTTTCACTGAGATTCTTCTTTTCGTAACAAAATCTTTCACTGTGCGATTGTGTGTATGTATCGTCCATCTCTTCTGAGCTTTTGAATTTCAAGAATTAAATTTGGGTTTTTGTTTTTTTTGGAACGAAGCTGACTCGGGTACACCGTAAAAAAGGTCAATTTTCACGATTCATCAGTTTCAACTCGTCTGAAGCTCGTGAACTCTGTGCTTTGAAATTGCGGACTCGCAACTGAATTTTTGTGTGTTGATTAAACGGAGCTCCGATTAGGATATGGAGTTTTCTTGAACTAGCTAAGAGTACCCTGAGTTTGACAATGTGGACTTGAGCGTTTGGTGAAAAGAGAGGAAGATACATAAAATGTTCAAATCGGCAAGATGGAAGAGCGAGAAGAACAAGATCAAAGGTGTATTCAAATTGCAGTTTCATGCAACTCAGGTAACATTTTTCATGTAAATGCTTATGACCCATTACTAGCATAAATTTGTGAACCAATAATTTGGTTGAAGAGATTTCAGCAAGAGTATTGGAAAGTAAAGGTGAGTTAGATGGGAAATTCTCATATGTTAGATTCATTGTTCAATCCTGTTCATTATTCAACAAGAGTATTGGAAAGATTGAGAATCTAAAGCAAAATTATAGTTGGAAAGATTTTAACTTATAAGGTTTAGAGATGCAGAAGATAAACCCTAGACATGGATTTAGGGTTGTTGATGTGACCATATTGTCCTCACACTAAAATACAATCAACAATCAATTTGGATGACTGTTAGTTAAAATGACCAAACAAGCAACGGAAATGAAACGATATGGATATCTAACGTAATTTTTGATCTTAGAGGACCAAACCAATAACTTGGTTCAAAGTTTCAAACCATAGAGACCATTTCAGTAATTTACTCATATTTCTATTTTTTACATTCATATACAAAACGTTTAAAACCCTCTAAATCAACTATAGATGAAAATTCTCTTGCTACCTCTCACTAAAGCACAAACCATGTTATTGTTGCCCTAATTTCTCCCGAGTAATCGGCAATTTGACAAGTTCCCTCAAATAACCTTGGACCATTCTTGCTGCCTTAGCCAAAGGTCAGCGTTATGTTCGCACCTTTGCCAACCATCGGCATCGTACCCTTGTCGAACCTTTTGGTGCCACCATACTTCTCTTTATCCCTTCGGATCAAGACTCTTCTATTTGCTTCTAATTTGAGTGTTCTTTGTGTTATTGTTTGATGTTTCCTCTCTCTTATCTCTCTCTCTCTCTCTCTAACTTTGATTGAACGCATGCAAGTCAAACATATTATAATATTATAACGTTTACTAGGAAATAATGAACAACAACTACCATAATAATATTTATATATAATTTGAGTGCTAATAGGTTTCTTAGACAAGCTTTGGCTGTAGTGGTAGTGTGGTACGACACGAGTTCTTAGGGTTGTTTAGGGAGGTCGTGGGTTTTGTCCTAATCTTTCATATGCCTTTTATATTTCTCGACGCTCCTTCCCAACCGACTCCCTAATTGACGGCAACCTTCCCCGTCGGTCTCCTTCCCAGCGGCCTTCCTCTGTCGTGCACCCCATCGTCGGCGTCTCTCTAGCGTCGGCCTTCTCCGGTGCCGACCTCCTTCGTCTTCTTTTACCTTCAACCACCAGCAGCCTAAGGTATCTCTCTTGAATTTTTGTTTCGCCTTCCACATTCTCAGTTTTTCACTCGAGACTCTCTGTTTAATGTTTCTCAATTTTTTTATTTTTTGTGTGTTTTTTATGCTGTTTTTTAACCTCAGATTTGACTGTTTTTAATGCTCTGATAATGTGGTAGATTTCAGATTCAATGACTATTTTTTATGCTAATCGTGTGTTAAAATTATAGATGGTAGATGTCAAAATCGTAGATGCTAGATGCAACACCCCTAGTATTCTTAAATCCCATAAACAAAGGAGTTCACCATTTACCATTTTTCTTGTTAAACCTAACATAGTTGCCTCATCGCCTGCCACCCATCACCTACATTTACGATAGCCGCCCCCTCCCATCGCCCCTGCCCTCGCCGCCCCCTACAACCTTGTCTCCGGCGACACATCTCCAGCAACTGCTACACTCGTCTCCCGCAACTGCTACACTCGCCTGATCTCTGTGTAGAGCTGTAAACGAACCGAATGTTTATGAACTGTTTGTAAAAGTGTTCGGCGGGAAGTTCGTTTGTGTTCGTTTGTTTATTAAACGAACGAACATGAACAAAATAATTAGTTCATTTAGTTAAACGAACGAATATGAACAAAGCTCTCGTTCGTTTATTTATGTTCGTGAACGTTCGGTTATCTGTTCGTTCGTTTATTTATATAATACATATATTTATAACTTGTATTTTGTAATTAAGTAATTTAAATTATATTTTATTTAAATTATTATGTTGTATTTATAAAAACTAAATAACTAAACACTTCAGATAGTAAAAAAGAAGGGTTTGAATTCAGTCATAGAAAGCCCTTGGTTAGTTAAGCTTTATCTTGCTGATTTCATAGTTATTAAAGTATTAATTATTATGGTTTCCTTGTAAGCTTCTGTGGCTAATGACATTGGAACTAATAGATTACTTCAACTGATGACCAATGCCATAAACCTTAAGCAACAATTAAGTGGTTTTGGTTTTTTAAATGTCTACTTTATACTATGTTTAAAGATATTTAGTTCATAATAATGTAATGTTTATTTACAGCTGAAAGTCCACATATATAATATCGATTTATAATAACAAACGATTCTTTGTTGTTATAAATCTGTTTCCAAATTTGATTCTCTAGTTTGGTACATATATGTCTTCTATGTATAATCATTCTATTTTCTGTTCTGCGTGGCTGTTTAATGTGGACAGATGTCTCATGTTTCCTGTAGCGGTTGTGTGGTACTCCTTTATACTTTTCTGTATTCTTTGCTTCAATCTCTCGATTTTATCTATCCCCCTCCCGATTATCCCTTGTTTCTCTCGATTACATCAAAGGGTTATCTAGTTACGAACTGGTATTAGAATCTGAAATCATAGCTGATTAATTGATGTTACAACTGATATTAACTGATATTAGAATCTGAAATCATAGCTGATTAATTGATATTAGAGCTGATATTTTATTTGTTAATTGAAGGACAATTCTGTCATTTTTCACAAAAACAATCCAAATCTTCAATGTGTTAAAATCGGGTTTTTAGTTGATCCGGTCTCCTCACCGGGTCACGGGATAACCGGTTCGACCGGTGGATCAACCCGGTTTATATATATATATATATATATTTTTTATTTTATAAATATATATGTATATGTGTGTATACATATATATATAAACTACAAAAAATAAAACATAAATCTACCATATTATCGATTTAAACACAATAATTAAGTTTAACATATAATTTTAAAAAAAAAGATATTCAAAAACAATTGTCATAGGTTCCCAATCAAACCAATTTAACATTTGAAGACATTGGAGTGTTGTACGCATCAAGCTCACGATCACTTAGTATATAAATTAGTCGATTAGGAGTCATTAACCAAAAACTTGACGCGCACAAACAATATTGATGAACATAATCATTTTACAGTAATACTAACAATTTTCTATACTAAAAAGATTGTTAATTTCTCCATTCACGTTTTGCTATGTAATTATAGATTTGAAGCAAATGACCCAAAAAAAAAAAACTTAGGTCGGCGTGACTATAGGGGTGCTTTTACAATAGGAGTCACAGCGTTTTTGTTACCGTGTGATACATTTTTCCAACTAGTCATTGAGGTTTCCTCAGAATTCTTGCATTATGGCATGGCCCATTTCTGGGAAGTGCTCATTTGAACTAAAACTGGGTCCTTTCCTGCTAAGGCACCAGCAACCAAAGAGGATTCTGAGTCTTTTTCTACCACCTGATGCATTTTGTGCTTTTGTCATGCTGTAGGTTCAGGTGAGAAGAAAAGAAAGGCAGCAGTTGGGTTGCTTCGCAAGCAAGAACAATATAAAGTATATGAAGGTGTGAATACATAATTTGCAGCTTGTGTACGTCTGTATGTATGTGTGCCTGTTTGTGTGTGTGTGTATATATATATTTATATAGACTGCATAGTAAGTCCAGGTGTATATTTCTGATGCATTTTGTGCTTTTGTCATGTTGTACGTTCAGGTGAGAAGAAGAAGAAAGGCTGCAATTGAGTTGCTTCGCAAGCAAGAAGTTAATGTACGTTCAAGTGAGAAGAAGAAAGCAATTGAGTTGCTTCGCAAGCAAGAAATTATAAATGAGTTAGTAGATGGATGACAACTTTTATAATCTTTCTGTCTAATTCCATATTCCAGGAAATTGTGAATCGTCTCTATTGATCAAAACATGGAAACGATTGGGGATAAGCCTAAGTTTCGTAATATCAACAAAGTTCCTTGAAAGGAGAGGACCTTAATTGTTGGCTCGAGTTTAAAAAACTCGCTAAGGGGAAGGTATGTATATGATATTCTCAGCTCATTTTTTTCAGTTATATACAAATACATCCATGGTTCTGCACACAAATGTACATATCTTAAATGTTAGTGATACATCCACATTTCAGTGTGGTGTAGCAGTCTGAAACAACCTCTTTGGATACCGAGTTTTGGGAAGGAAAATGGGCAATTGAACTTGATCATCCTTTTGTTCCTGTGATTGGCAACTTCAGCCATTGACGCTTTCAATGAGGTCCACAAGATGGTATGACTTCATTCTACTGCACACTTTGAACATTTGAGATTGTTTTTATATCATTCACTCTTTTACTTATAAGCAAAATAAACTTATTAGCATGTTAAGGACAAAAACAACATTCTCCGTGATCATTAAATTATGGTTTGCTCATATATAAATTTTGGTGATGAGCACTTCTTCTATATGACCATGGAGGCTGTTGAAGAAGGCATTCTTGGGGTCTACGAAGTCGTAGGTGGATGTGATGCTAGTGATGGTTGCATGACATTGGTCAATTTCATTCTTACCAACCATAGACTATTTGGTGTGTGATCCGTAAGAATGAAATTGACCAATGTCATGCAACCATCACTAGCATCACATCCACCTACGACTTCGTAGACCCCAAGAATGTCTTCTTCAACAGCCTCCATGGTCATATAGAAGAAGTGCTCATCACCAAAATTTATATATGAGCAAACCATAATTTAATAATCACGGAGAATGTTGTTTTTGTCTTTAACATGCTAATAAGTTTATTTTGCTTAAAAGTAAAAGAGTGAATGATATAAAAACAATCTCAAATGTTCAAAGTGTGCAGTAGAATGAAGTCATACCATCTCGCGGACCCCATTGAAATCATCAATGACGAAGTCACCACTTACAAGAACAAATGGATGATCAAGTTCAATTATCCATTTTCCTTCATAAAAATCGGTATCAAAGAGGTAGTTTCAGGCTGCTACACCACACAGATGAAATGTGGATGTAACACAAACATTTAAGACATGTACATTTGTGTGTAGAACCATGGATGTATTTGTATATACCCGGAAAAAAAAGAGCTGAGAATATCATACATACCTTCCCCTCAGTGAGTTTTTTAAACTCGAGCAACTATTAATGTCCTCTCCTATCAAGGGAACTTTGTTGATACTACGAAACTTGGGCTTATCCCCCAATCGTTTCCATGTTTTGATCAAATAGAAATGGTTCATAATTTCCTGAAATTAGAAAGAAAGATAATAAAATTTGCCATCTATGTGCTAACTCATTTATGAACAAAAACATATATGTACTGAATGCCTTAAAATGTGGTCTTAGATATAAACCCTCCAACCACCTCATTGTTAACATCAACCATCACATTTCTAAAATTTGGTCTTAAAATAAGACAGAATGGTTAACTTTCATAAACTCTAAACTTCAATTTTAGTCCTTCGAGTACTCTCCATCCACACTTTCAGCTCACAGTAATAAATCTTTCTATAAGCTTACTTGAATGAACCTGACTTCATAACAAAGAAATAAACAATGTATTTTTGTATATTTATATCTATACAATTATATAAATCATTTAACATTCTCTCTTCTTAATTTTAGGAATTTTTAAATTTCAATCAAAAAACAATTTTAACCTTTTTTTATTTAAATTAATCTCATCCAATTCAATTTTAAACCATTTCACCCTCTTTTTTTATTTTACTTTAATTTTTTATTTCATTTAAAATAAACTCTCTTACACAAACATAATTTTTTAACTATATTAACATGATTTTCAAAATCTTGTTTCTCTTTATTTCATAAAAATCATTCTTTTTTTTCTTAATTTATATCTTTTGAATTTATTTTTAAAATTAATAAAATAGTTGATGTAAATTTAATAAAATGTATATGTTGTTGTAGAAATCTTTATTCTTGAATCGATCTATTGTAAGACAAAAGTCATTTGCCGTTGCAGTATTGCGCGGGTACGATGCTAGTGTGTGTATGTGTGTATATTGTAGGTCTCGGATGGATACTACAACAACAAATGTTTGCAGAAGAGGGGATTGAATACAAACTTTAGCTTTTTAAATTTAAAAAACACACGATGATACTTTATATAATTCTTATTGAAATAAATCAAAAATTACATTAATTAGATGCGGAAAATCTAAATTCAGTAAAAGTGGCAACAAAGAGGCTGACACATAGACAAACTAATCCTAACAACTAAGAGTCTGAACAAATTTGTTTCTACACACAAAAAATTGCTAACTTTAAAAGTTTGTTCTTTGCTTAAAAGCTTCGAACTGCTTCTAAAACTTTGGTTTGAAGAATCTGTGTAGATCTCAACAAATGAGTTAGGAGACAAAAGGGACTTAGCATATAAAATTATAATAAATATAGTTAGTGGGTGAAAAACAACTTCACTTATACAAGCAATGTATAAAGTCTAACATTCTCTTTCTATGTTTGTACTTTAAACAACACTATGCTTTTCTTCATATTTAACTTTACCAAGTATGGAGTTGCCAGCCATACTTAGTTATTGAAACAAATTTTCGAGATCTTCTTTTTCTAAAGTATATTTCTCCTTTTCTAGAAGATAAGATCAATCTCTTTTGCCTCTTTTCAGATTCAAAAGGTGTTAAGACTTTTACAAAGATAGATCTAAAAGCGTAATAGAACAACACATGTTCTATCTTTCATTTTAGAAGAAATACAAAGTAACACTGACTAACATTACATTTTCGCGACTCAGCTGACAAAAGACACTTAACTGCAAGTATGATTTTGCTCGGCCTAAGGAATATAAAAGACTTAGCTACTGGCATTCACTCAATTGATCATAGAAATGCTTAGCTGATTAAATATTAGACTTAGAGTAATGAGTAAGCTAATCAACCTAGTTGATTAGTTGATGACGGAGACAGAGTGCGTATATAAGTTCTAGGAGATATGCAAATAAAAAAGTTTCATCAAATTGTTAAGATGAAGCAACATGTTCGTCCTTTAATCTTCTTTATTTATTTATTTATCTGGTGAAGAATAAATTGGCCAAACCCATTAATGTATGGCTGAAATTACAACCCTTCTGAAAATATACATTCTTTTTCACAATTCGGTCATTTACATATTCTATGTGTTTATGTTAAAACATTAAACATGTATGTATGATTATAAATACACTCACATATACTAGCCAAAATCGTCTTTTCTACTATAAGATAACCTAACCATAACCTAAAAGGGAAAGGAAAATCTACAAATTCTCAAGCAAAACTAAAATTACATGGACAATGGCATACATTAGCAAGTGAATAATCAAAAACAAACACGGGGAATGGAAGAGAAAGAACGACGACAAACAAAACCTAAATACCAAACAACTTTCCGTATATAAAGTTAGTATTCGCTTAGGGGTTCTTTGTTCGATTTCTATGTACGCCGCGGGCGTGTTACGCGACACACAACTCAATCGCGTAGAAGACACTTCCAAATACATCAAATTTGGCTATCACTTTCACCAAAAGTTTTAGACTTAAACTAATATTCTAATCAATAAGTTAAAAATAAAAAAATAAAAATAGAAGAGAGAATTTAGATTTATACTTCTCACCTCCTCGTACTCTCTTAAAGATAGCATACTTACATAACCGAAAATTTTAAACTTTCATATGAATTAAAATTGTAAAACTATATAAAATTTTCATACCTTTTTATTGTTTAAGCTTAAGGTATAGTTTAATGCTTATCTATAGATATGTTACAAGTGTTGTTGTACTTATTTTTAAAACAAAACACACGCACATACTAACAAACTTTTAAATTATGCCTTTTTATCAGACTTGAATTATAACCTATTTACACATTTTAACTACAAACTCTTTGGTATGTAACACTCACATCTTACTAAAATTATTAAAACACTTTAATAACAAAAAAAAGCTTTTATTTAGATGGATTAACCACCATTTCTTGAGTAGGACACATGAGTATAGCATTCTCCATTATTTCCCCGTTTCTTTATCTACATCTTCCTGACAAAAAGGTGGCCATAAAGTTTTCAGCCAGATTGGTTTTTGGATTTTATTAAGCGTGCTACTAAATAGACATCCTAATATATCCTGATAGACACCTAACAAACAGACACAAAAAAAAAGTCAAAAATAATTACATTGAAGATAAGACTTATTTCATGGATCAATGCTCTCTACAACTAAAACTGCAGAAGTTACAACTGATCAACATCTTTTTTTTTTTAATTTCAAAATTCTATTTTAAAGGATAATCTAAACCAGATGCATAGTTATAAATATAACTCATTTAAAAGTTCAAAATTATGTAGTGTAGCTAAACATTGAATCTGCAAGTACCGTGATATTAGAAATTGTTAGTTATCTTTAAGTTCCTAATTTGTCCGTAACGCCAATTCGTTGACGATTACAAATATTGAACGTTAACTGTATTTTGTTGACTTTTGGTATAATTCTTGTGGTTTAAAATCCATCTCACCATTTTTACCTTAATTTACTTTTTACTAGATCCTCACCCTGGGTAATCAAGTTTAATAACATGATACCGTCACCACTGCCGCTGGCAGCCTCCTCATCACCGTCGGCCAACCTCCACAAAGTACACAAACTTTTATTCTAAAATTCAAAATACATCAAAAATAGATCTGGGTCGCCGGTGGTGTTAGAAGAAGGAGAAGGTTAAAGGTGGCGTTGGTAGATGGTGGAGGCAACCGTGGTGTTCATAGATGGTGGAGGCGGCGGTGGTGTTGGCAGACGGTGAAGGTAGCGGCGGTGTTAGGAGATGGCAGAGTGGCGGCAGTTTTGGCAGATAATGAAGGCGGTGGTGGTGTTGGCAGTCGGTGAAGGCAGCGGCGGTGATAGCAGATGGCGAAGCGGTCGGTGGTCTAGGGAGACTGCGAAGGCGGTAGTGGAGTTAGCAGTCGGCGAAGCGTCGGCGGTGTTACAGAGGGCGGAGGCGGAGTTAGCGGTGTAACCGATTGTGGAGGGCGACGACGTTTGGAGAGGGAGGGGATGTGGGCAGATGTGTGGATTAGAGAGGGAGAGGGTTTTGAGAAGATTGAAAGTTAGGGGCGTTTGGTTCGTGGTATTTCATGGGATTTCATGGGAATGAGATTTGAAATTCTCCCAAATACCATGTTTGGTTTGTGAATATGAGGGAGGAATCAAAATCCCAGGAATCCTTAAAATCCCTTAGTTGAAGGATTTTTCAATCGCTTCACCTCCATGGTATTTTGAAATCCCACAGGTGAAGGATTTCCTCCGGCTACTCTCCGGCGACACTTCGGCGAACCCTAGTCGACAGAAACTGCCGCGGCCATCACCCCTTCGCCACCGCCGTCACCCCTTTGCCGTCAACCCACGACGAAAACCATAGCCGTCGTTTTTCTTCGCCGTCGTTTTCCTTCATCTCTTCATCTTCCCCATACCGTCTTCGTCTTCCTTCATCTCTTTGTCAGTTTTCCTTAATCTCTTCCGTCGTTTTTCTTCCCCAAACCGTCTTCATTTTCAGCAGAAACCTCCGTCCCTAGTCGCCGTCATCTCTTCGTCTTCCCCTAGTCGCAAGAAAACCCTAGTCGTCGTCTAGCAGAAACCCTTCGCCGTCGTCGAGCAAGAAACCCTAGTCGTCGGTGAAACCCTTCGACTAAAACACGCAAGAAAACCCTAGTCGTTGGTGAAGTGGCTGGCGGAGAGAAAACGCAAGAAACCCCTAGTAGACTGAAACCCTTCGACTGAAACACGCAAGAATACCCTAGTCTTTGGTGGCGGTGAGGTGGTGGCTGGCGGTGAGGTGGTGGCCGGAGGTGAAGTTGTTGTGGTTGCTGTCTTGGTGAACCAAACAGAGGATTGGGATTTAAATCCCACCAAATGCATTCTTACCAAATCTCAATCCAATGTATATATCTCATTCCTGTCAAAATCAATACTTAAACCAAACGTCATCTTAGGGTTTTTTGGTAGAAGACGAAAGTTAGGGTTTTTTGGGAGTTAGTGCTTAAAAAGAGAAATTATAATTTTAATTGTTTGTTAAATTTAACTTTATTTTAAAAAAAAATACTTCTCTAAGTCTTCGCAATTAGAATATGAAATACAAAATTAAATATCAAAACAAAATTTTTTTTTTTTAAAATAATAATATATATAAAAAAGACAAAAGTTACAAATTAAGACAATACTAACTAACGTTGCGTTTCCGAGTTAAAATAAGGGGAGAAAAGAAAAGATTTGAAAAAGAAACTGAATTTCAGTTGTGTTCCCAAGTTTTGTAGAGGAGAAAAGAAAAAATTTTAAAAGGGAAATTTTCTCTTATTTTATTTCCTGATTTTCCTTTCAAAGTACGAAAGAATTTGAAAGAAAACAAAATAACACTTTAAATTTCACCTTTCTCTAATTTCTTTCGAATTCGGAAACACGCTCTCTTCTCTCGCTAATTTTCTATTGTTATATTTTTTTTAACTGTGAAACAGAGCTTAAGACAAGAATATTAATTAGGATCGTGATTAGTTAAGGGTGTCCATTTCTATTTCTGTTTCTGTTTCCAGCATTGAATTTCCCCCCGTGGATCATATCCAGCATTTGGATTCCAATGCTTTGCTTTTTTTCCCCATTTCATAATCCTATCAATCTCGAATTTCTTTTGCTTCACGCCATTGTAGAAATCTTGCTCAACCAACATGTTCTTTATCTACCCTTCCTTCCTCCTCGGTCAAGAAGCAAAGCACCGGTCGCCGCCGGTGTCGGTCGCCAGTGAACCGCGTAAATGCAATCTACTAGATTATCATATACCGCATTTTACTGGAAAAGAAGTGATCAGATATTTAGGTTTTACTTTGAACGACTGGATGCTCGTATTTTCGGATTCATTTACAGCCTGTGGTGCATTGGATTTTTCTCCTAATCTTATTTCACCAATCCCGATGCTATAAATACCTGAAACTAACAGTTTTGTTCTTCTCCGATCATTGTAAACGGGTGATTGACGTTCAACATGTTCAGCACTGAAGCAGGTAATCATTCTATGTAATTATCAATAATCCCTAATTTTCCGCAATCACAATCTAGTTTTAATTCACAAATTGATTTTCTTCGTGTATATGATGAAATTTGATGCGCAGTGATCGAATATTTGGGTTGTGTGCCGTTGCTTCAGAGGCTTCCCAGCTCGTCTCTTCGAAAAATCGCACAAATTGTTACTGTTAAACATTACGGTAAAACATTAGTGTTGAAATTCGAACATGACTGATACCATTTCGGTGAAAATGATGTATTGATGATCGGTGATTTAGTAGAAAAGTATTTTCAACTTGAACGTTTATTGTAATATTAAGTCATCTCTATTTTGATTGAGAAGTTTTTGGTGAATTTGACGTGTTGATGATCAGTTTGCCTATTAGTTTGACTTATTCAGTTTTGGTGAATCTGACATTTATACATGAATAACACTTTCTTAGATATCTCTAGACTTATTAGTTGTAATGAACATTTTACAAGATCCCCAAGAGTATGTTGTTAGAGAAGGAGAAGCTGGGAATGCAATATACTTCATATGGGAAGGCGAGGTAAGTTTGGTTTTGTGTAACAATTGAGTCTATATGTCACATGCAACTTTGATTTTGTCTTATAGTAGTATGATTAACCGAATCTTGCAGGCGGAGGTATCTGGTTATTTTAATGCAGAGGAGCATAACCGTGAAGAGTTCCAACTTAAGCGTTATGACTACTTTGGCAACGGTGAAAGCCTGATGTTTCATCATCATATTCTTGCTTATAAATAGTCTGGATCTTTTTTTTTCTCATTGTAAATCATTGTGAACATGCATCAGTAGTTTGAATCCTAGTGAAATAGCAATCTGCTCAATGATAATCCAACCTTGAGAATTCTGTGACACTATAGGCATTTAGATCCATGTTATTTTTCTCATACATTTCATATAGATATACATATTATTTCATATGCATTATGTTGGTGGCTTTGGTTAGTGTTTTTCTATGTAGAATCATAATCTGAAACTTTGTGATTACTTCAGATTTATGGTACTTGTTTCTCCAAAATGCTGACTTCATAAAGTATATGTTACTAATATCTAACTGTGTATTGCAGGCGTGGTGGGGTCTATGCAGCAAACAGATGTCATTGCGCTGACTAAGGTACTTGCATAGTTCTGTTTATTCTTTTTTTTTATTTCACTTTGGATGTCACAACTGATACTATCAAAATATGTCTCTAAATGGATTCCTTATGATGCAACAGTTGTCCTGCTTGGTGCTGCACCATGAGCATTTCAATATGTTGCAATCAAAATCAATCTGGAGTGCAGAACAAACACTTGAAACATGCTCGCTTGTTGAAAGAATATTGCATCTTGAGCCTGTAGAAGTATGTAAGCAAGATTTAAAAGTTCATGACGTTTTCAGATTTTAGTGAGCTAGGGTGTGGTATATATTATCATTTTAGTCAGCATGTTCCATGAGTAGTTTATCCTTTATTAGTTATTACATCTTTAGAAAGAATACAAGTTATATTTCTTCTGGTTTCTATGAAGGTCAACATCTTTAAAGGGATCACATTGCCTGATGCTCCACATATTGGGAAAGTGTTTGGAGGACAGCTTGTTGGACAGGCAGGAATAAGCTTCTTCAACTCTTAACTGTAATTGACGTCAATAATTTTTTTTTGGCGTTTGTGTTCTATCCATCCACATAGTTTATATAAAGATTTTTCTGAAAGTTAACTGTAATCCACATTGATAAATATATTGCTGACAGTGAAGTGTTATGTGTTATGAAAATTCCATGAACATGCTTTTTATTTCTAAATAGTTGACAAGATGCAGGCGTTGGCAGCAGCATCAAAAACTGTTGATTCACTCAAGATTGTTCATAGCTTACATGCTTACTTTCTTCTAGTTGGAAATGTTGAAAGTAAGTCATGTTCTTCATCTTGTTGGGATTATGGCCAACTCTTTGAACTCTAGAAACTCTTACCCTTTTGTGTATTCTTACATTCATGTATATAATAATTGTTACAAGATGTATACTTGAAGGTTCTTTTCTATCCTTGAACTCAACTTCATTGTAGTTCCGGTTATATACCATGTTCATCGTGTACGTGATGGCAATAGTTTTGCTACCCGAAGGATAGATGCATTACAAAGGGGTAATGTGGTATTCACAATGACTGCATCATTTCAGGTACTTTAATCTGCTCATCAGTATACATCCAAAGTTAGACACTTGTTAATTCAAGTAAATTGATATTGCTTGAGGGACTTATATCTTGTCAAAGGTTAACTTTATGCTATATTTCGCATTTTCTCTTTACATAAGCTTTTACTTGTTGAGAGTTGAGTCTATGGAAATGCTGTGTTGCAAAAGTTTTTAGTTTATCTATTGATGTAATTAAGTTCTGCTCAGCTAGCAGACGGAGGGGTGAGATATGATTTGTGGTTTTGTTTTTTCTTTCTAATGTTTTCTTCATGCAAAATTAAGATTTCAAAACAATGAGATCTAGGACAATAGCCCTAATTTTCATATATATATATATATTAATTGTTTAACCTCAAGAACTATATCTTCATTCAAACAACCAATGATCTCTTAGCCTAATGGTTAAGAGTGAGGGGGAGGCAAAGCCTTCTAGGAGGTCCAGGGTTCAAACCTTGGCAATGGAGTTTAATTCTAACTTGGTGTTACTAACTTACTAACAACTAACTTTGCCGTTCAAAAAAAATATATCTTCATTCAAACATGTCTCTTAAGTAAATTGATATATCTTGTCAAAGGTTAACTTTATGCTATATTTCGCATTTTCTCTTTTCATAAGCTTTTACTTGTTGAGAGTTGAGTCTATGGAAATGCTGTGTTGCAAAACTTTTTAGTTTATCTATTAATGTAATTAGGTTCTGCTCAGCTAGCAGACGGAGGGGCGAGATATGATTTGTGGTTTTGTTTTTTCTTTCCTATGTTTTCTTCATGCAAAATTAAGATTCCAAAACAATGAGATCTAGGACAATAGCCCTAATTTTCATATATATTAATTTTTAAACCTCAAGAACTATATCTTCATTCAAACATTTAGTTATTTTTAGTCTTAGTAAATTTGACTCGACAGTAGGCCAAAACCATGCATAAGAAAATATGAATATAGTCTGAATAGAGCATTGGTGGTGTTATCTGCTACTTCAAAGCATCACCTTATTTTTAATCTTATTGTTTTCTACTTTTCTTTGTTTGTTTGGAATATGCTGGCTGCAGAGATGGCTGATTAAATTCTTTCTGTTTGTTATATTAATCAAGTACGGGTTGCCATTTTACAGACGGAAGAAGTAGGGTTTGATCACCAGTTACGGTCAATGCCTGCTGTTCCTGATCCAGAATCGGTACCAAATCCACATTGCTACAAACTTCTTTAATGGTTCTGGTTAAAATTGCTTTTGTCAGAGAGGAAGGGAAATCATCCCGTGGATACCTGGTCAAGACATAAAACTTCTGGGCAGTGGGTCGAAACTGGTGGGTTGGGAATGTATATAAATAATTAGTCTGTCAAATATAGTATGATATTTCAGTAATAAAATCTAATGTTCTCAATTACATGATTATGGACGTTCTAAACTTGTCTCCATTAAAAATACACCTTGGGTGACTTTTGACCTAGTATTCTTTTAAATATATATTTTGAGATTATCGTGTCTGACCTGTTAAAAATTAAACATAACTGAAATGGGATTTATAGTTAAACTGGTTGAAACTGATGTTCATATTATTTTCATTAACTCTGATGTTTGCAGCTTTTTTCAATTGAAGATTTGTGGGAAAGCCGCCTTACCAATCCTCGTCTTCCCAGGTAGATTCCCATTTTTTGTATAATTGTATATCTTACATTATTGTGCAGAAGGTTTTTAACAATTATATTTGTTACAGGACTTGCCGAAACAAAGTTGCCACAACAAAGTTTATTCCATGGCCTATGGAGATAAGGTTTTGTGAGCCTAGTAATTCAACCAGCTATGATAAACGTCCTGCAAGGTCAACCGACATACAAACTTTACTTATTGCATTGAATTGCACGCTTGATTGGCCGTTACTAAAACTTTTATTTTATAATTGCAGTTTGAGGTACTGGTTTAAAGCGAAAGGGAAACTCTCCGATGATGAGGCTTTGCATAGGTGAGTTGTTATATAATTTTAATAATGTCATAATTGTTAATAAACTCTTATTCTCAAACAATTTTTCTTTCATTTTTTCCATGAGTTTGATAAAAAATAATGATTTATTCTGCAGATGTGTTGCAGCATACACTTCAGATCATATAACTCTAAATGTGAGTTTGAATCCTCACCGTCGTAAGGGCATAAAGGCTTATTCTGCTAGCTTGACTCACTCGTAAGTGTACATTATTGCACAAATAGTTAAAAGTTTAGAATATCATTGTGAAGTCTGTCTCATAACAATAATCATTTAATTTAGTTAATTAGAAGGTCATATGTAGCGATGAGTTTGCTTCCGAAACCGGCCCAAACAAAAAAAAAAAAAAACGAAACCGAAAAGCCCAAAAGTTAGAACCGAGAACCAAACCGTAATCCTTTTTGGTTCCAAATCTGGTTTTTCGGTTAAATTCCTTTTCAAATTCCAGACTGGTTTCAGGTAAAACTGAACCAGGTGGAACTGAAACTGAAATATAAGAATTGAGAACCGACCCAAAAGTGTATAAATCGGTCCGGTTCGGGACCGGGCCAGTCTGGTCCAAACGCTTTTTTGGCCTTTTGCCCATCCCTAGTCATATGATTATGTATTCAAGTACACTTTTGGCAACCTTTGACATACTTTTTTTTCTAAATTTTTACATGTTAAAAATGTAACTCTAATACTCACTTACAACCAAATTGGTTGAAATTGCCGCCTATAAATTGGTTTGTTAAAAATGAATCTCTTTTAAAAGATAAAAAGAATCGTGTTCAACTTTTTTTCTTCTTTTTTCTATTTTCTTTAAGGGGTCAATTAGTTGTATTTCAGCTTCAGTTGAGTAGAACTATTTTCTTTTTGTTGATGAAGTGTCGAAGTGATCACAATAGAAATTCAACTAAAGAAAATGTACCTCATCGGCTCATCTTGTGAAAATTGCACCTATTTCAGCGTTGGAATATCCTTGAAAATTGCACCATTCCTGATTCTTTTAAAAGCATTTGACAACGAAATATTGGTTTTCCTGTTGCTGCATTTCTTCTTTAATGATATTCATCCCGTGTTTGATGATGTTATTTTAAGGATGTGGTTTCACCGGCCTATTAGAGCTGATGAGTGGTTGTTGTATGCTGTAAGTGCCAACAAGAAGTCTGGTTTTCTTATTATTCTGCGTGTTTGGCCTCTACATTTGCTGTTTGGTATATAAATATTACCAATTGTTTTACAGATATCAAGTCCTACTGCATATAGTGCCCGTGGATATGTTAACGGGGAAATGTACAACAGAAAAGGAGAGGTATGTCGCTACCATCCCACGACATTTTTATACATGCGCCCATCCCCATATCATTCTTTTGATGGCCAAATACGTGCCACCAAGTGTTAAAATTCAGATGATACCCCGCCCACCACACTCTTCACCGCCTTCCCATTGCCACCCTCCAAAAGTATCTGAAACAGACAATTTTACCCCTCGTTACTTCTAAACATTTATCTATACTACATTATAAAGCATTTAATTTTCTCTCTCTTAAAAATTTTAAGACTATTTAGTTTTAAGTAGTACAATTTTTTTTTGCTTAAGATACAAACACTTAAAGCAATAGCCTAACCAATCATTCCTTTGATTATCTCAACTAATTTAAGACAATTATTACTTTAATAAATTATTAAACATCACAAAAATTATTTAATTTGTCTCATTATGGCTAAATTACTTACATCAATACAATTTTAAGGCTATAATATCTTTTTTTATCTAATTATTCAATAATAATATTTTTAGTTGTTTTTTAGAAACTATTTTAACAACTAATAAAATGGTTGATTGTAAAAAAATAAAATAAAAAAATCAGAAAAGTTAGAAAATACATAGATAGGTTGATGAGTAGGTGGCCAAATAGCTCCCCAAGTTATTAAGTCTGTGATGCTAAGGAGTACAGTGTTTGGTAATTAGGAAAATAATATGTTCAACTAATAGCATAACTCACAAACCACTTAAATAAAACGTATTTAATTATTTATGCCATTTGCGTATTTGAATATTTTATAACAAAATGTAAGGTATTTAATTATTTATTTATATCATTTGCGTGTTTAATGATTTGAGTTGTAAAGGTGCTATGTTTTTAGGCTTTTAGCTATTTGGCCACCTACTCATTTTCCTTCAATAATAAGTCCAAAATGTCTATAAAACTTTATGTCGAGTTTATTGTTGTACCATTTCTTTTATGATGGGAGACTGGGAATATTGCATGTGTGTGCGGTGTGCCCACATAAAAAAAGACAACAAACATTCAGTTTCTATATCTTAAAAATATATCTTTTGTACATAATGTAATATTATATTTTTGTGTGCGGCTTGTTTACAGTTTCACTCATTTATTTATCTTTTAATATTTGACAAAAAAACCTATACAACATATTGCCTTTAAATGGCAGAAAATCGTCATTTTGACTTCAGAAGTCCAAGCTAGTCTTTCTATTTCTACATAACCTAATAATAATTTACATATGTTTGTATTCAGCTTGTTGCATCTATAACTCAAGCCGGCTTGATTAGGAAAGCCGAAACATCCCCATCTTTTGATGTGTCGAAGCTGTGAACTCTTATTGGGGTGTTTATTCTTATGGCATTTTATATAATTTGGGATGATTTCTACGTGCGATAACATGAACGGGAATGAAAATAGAGTATTACGAAAAAACTAATATAAAAAACATGATTAAATAATCATTTGTTAAGAAATGCGTCCATGGTTGGTTAACCGTCTAGTTTTGTAGAATGAAATTATATGTTAGTATTAATTAATTGTCATCAAGTTATATAGTAATGAAACTACGCACCTGTACGTATATAAACTATTTTCCCACTATAGCTAGCATTAGGCGTGTTAGAAGGGTGTAGGGGGAGCTATGATATACTGATCTAGTGAGAGTAACTATGCCTGCTTCTTTATATGTATATATATATATATATATATATATATATATATATATATATATATATATATATATATATATATATATAGAATCAGGATCAAGTAATAAAAGTTTTATGGTACATTGGTACAAAGAGTAAGGAGAAACATGGTGGCGACATGTCCTTTTAAATTAAAAAATATAAAAAGGTAAAATAGGTACATCAAAATAAATATAATCTCTCTCCTACCCCACTAACCCCACTCCTTGCGTCCCTGCGTATACATCTGCGTATACAGATCGCCCCATTCTCCTCATGAAACCCTAATCGCTCCCATTGCAGCCGTCATCCACCCTCCGCCGACCCTGTGAAGCCCCCACCGTAAATGCACGAACACCGCGTCTCCTCCACCATCGCCCTCCGTCCTCGATTGTAGAGTCCCTCTCAACCGCCGACGTCTGCTGTTTTGATTCGCCCACCGCCGCCGCTGTTTTGATTCGTCAAGGCCGCTGGTTTTCTCCGCCGCCGCTGGTTTGTTTATCCACCGCCTCCGCTTTGTTTCTTTGCCGCTGCTTTTTGCGCCAGCCAGTGCTGGGCGTCGTCTCCGGTGATTTCGTCTTTCTTCTTTCCCCATATCTGAAAGGTCGTTGATGCACACAGTCGCCTAGGGTTACGATCAGTTTTCAAAACCGCCGCCTCTGTGATGTTGCCGACCACAACCGCTCACGAAACCCACATCTGATGATCTAAAATGGTTGTTGTGTGCATCTGATGATCAGGAATGGTTGTTGTGTGCATCTGTCACCGGTGCACCTCTCTTTCTTTGTATGTGGTCAAGGTGCATCGCCGACCACCACCGCCGGTGCACAACCACCGCTGCCCTTTTCATGTCTTGTGCATCAGGTTGCTAAAGTATGTATGTTTTTATTCCGTGCATTAAATGGTTGTACCTTGTGTATTAAATGTATAATGTGAATCAATAGTTTATGTTGTGCATCAAATGGTTGCACTTTGTGCAGTAAATGGTTGTATTTTTGCATCTGAGAGTTGGCAGACGGGAATAGGATTTGAAGTTGACGTGGCCACGTTTTTCTCCAGGCTTTCTTGTGTTTTTTGAAATTACCATATTAACCTTTTTAATTTTTTTTTAATTTCGAAAATGTAGTAGAAAAATGACTTTTTTATTTGACTTTTTGAATAGATCTGTGGTCCAGATTTCACCTTATCTTTAGTACCTTAATTTTATATATATAGGGGAGGGTTAAAACGAGAACTGTTTTTCGTACGAGAACTGCGAGAACCAATCTCGGTCGTTCCTTGGATATGAGAAGTTCATGGATGAAGAGCGTGGCAGGGATCAAGTGTGGCAGGGTGCATGTGAGGAATTCATGGGTGGGCAATGACATTAAAGGAGGGGGAATTGGACGGCTCAGATTGGTTCTCGCAGTTCTCGTACGAAAAACAGTTCTCGTTTGAACTTTTGCCTATATATATATATATATATATATATATATATATATATATATATATAGAGAGAGAGAGAGAGAGAGAGAGAGAGAGAGAAAAGTTTATGCGAGAACCATTCTAGTGCGAGAACTACGAGAATCAATCTAAGTCGTCCAATTCCCCCTCTTTCAATGACGGCCCACTCATGAATTCCTCACATGCACCCTGCCACATCCTATCCCTCCACGCTCACTATCCATGAAACTTCCCATATCCAAGGAACGGCCGAGATTAGTTCTCGCGGTTCTCGCACTAACAACGGTTCTCGCATGAACCCTCCCCTATATATATATATATATATATATATATATATATATATATATATATATATATATATATATATATAGAAAATGGATCAATATAGAACCATTATTTAAACATAGAACCATAGAACTAATCTGGACTATTGGATCATCAAAATCAATGGTTGAGATTAAGGATGACATAATTGTAATTATTTCCCAACAAATCACGTTTTTAATAAAAAAATACACCCCAAAACTTTAAATTATCATAACTTTTTAAGTTTTGTGAATTTAAAAAAAAAATTATACCAATATTTTAGTTTTTTAATTCTCTTTCAATCAATACCACTCTTGCCATATTTTTCAAATTTTTTTATGAAAATGCAAATTTTGTTTTGCATTTTGGGTTGCATTTTCAGTTAGTTCTTGTTTGCATTTTCAGTATTGGTTTCAAAATTTACATTTTTGGAAGCATATGCATAACTTGCATCTTCGATTTTTGCATTTTCGGTTTTTGTATTTTTGCATTTTCAAATGAAACACAGGTGAAAATGAAAATTTTGCATTTTCAAAAAAAAAAAAAAGTTTCAGAAATTTATCAAGCCTGGTCTTGTTTGAAAGAAGTCGAAAAACTGAATCTAACGATATACTTTTTTTGTTAAAATTCTTAAAAACGAATGAGTTATGATCATTTAAAGATTGAAGGGGTTTTTTTTAAAGTTTGTGGAAGGGAGGGAGAAGCCACGTGTCATAATTTAAAGTGGTTCTTTAGATTCTATGTTTAAGTAAGATTCTATATGTAACATTACCCTATTTATATATTGGTGATTATGTAATGCTGAAGTGATGATTAGGATATGTATAATCAATTAATTATGTACCACGTTATGCACGTTTACCCATCTACAGTAGTATAGTGATCGTGCGTGTGTTAGTTGTACCATTAACTTAAGTGGGATTATCATCAGGTCAATTATAATTAGTTTCTTTTTGTTTTCGTGGAATTACTTTGTCACATCATATATATATACCTTCCTCTATTTTACATTACTGTAGCTTTTTACATGATTCTACAAGAGTTTTGCAACAAGTGAATGAAGATATTCATATAATGGATCTTCACCTAAAGGGAGAATGGTTGCTTTAGTAGGTTAAAAACACTGCACTGTAGAAATATCGAATTTTATAAATATAGTAGAACCCGCTAACCCGCTCTTTATCACTCATTTCTTCGCATTTGTAACCGGCATGCATTCCTTTCTCTCTTCTCTTACCTTTATTTTAATTAATAAAAACGTGAAAAACACTAATGAAAATGAAAGATTGATATAGTGAATTAGAAAATAGAAAGAAAGATAAAAGGGAAAATGATATTGTGACAAAAAGGATTGATATAGAAAGATGAGTATCGTAGAATAGCTGAATATTTTCTTTTATTCACGTTCATTGAATAGCTAGATGGGAAATAAATATTTAAGATAAAAACATGAAGGCTCCTTTTTGGAAAAAATAAAAGAAATAAGTGAAGCAAGAAATTTGACAAAAAGTTGCTATTAAAAATGCAAAAGGATAAGCTCAGAAGGGCCTGATATGTCAACCTTGAGAAGTTCAGGGTAGTGTGATGGACCCAACCATCAGCTAAGGCATATTCATCATTGCTTATAAATATGCACCAGCCGGGAATCGAACCCGGGTCTGTACCGTGGCAGGGTACTATTCTACCACTAGACCACTGGTGCTGTTGTTTTATTTATCGACAACCTTTCAATATAACCTTTATTTTTATTAAAGTCAAAATCATTAGTCTTACACTCTGTTTGAAAAATCGAATTTTATTGCACTAACTTCTTATATACGAGGAGATCTGATATTTTAACTTTTAAAAATAAAACAAACCATCAACTTTTAAAAGATACTAATCACACCCATTGAAGGTTACAATGGTGAATTAATTAGTATATCAAGTAGGTTATGTCCTAAAAATCTAATATGCAATGACTCATCTCACTTTATGTATTTGGCTTTGAAAATATTTTCTTGTTAGTTAGTTCTTTGAAAATATCAACTTAAGAGTATAAAAATCTTGGTAAATTACAAATTTGGTCATCCAAAAATCATATGCGTGTTGCCCACATGATATTGAATCATGCTATGTGAATTAGGCTTCATTTAGTTATAACATAACAACTAATTGAATTAAACATAATTAATAATAGATGATTAATTATATAAGTAATTATAAATTTAATAATAAATTCATCCAAGACCAAAGTTGAAATAGTTACAACTAGAAAGGGACCAGGTAACTTTTCAAATCCAGAAACTAAAATTATTATTATTTGCATACTAGCTAAACCGAATGTATAATTTAGTGTACAAAATATATGGGTAAAATTATTTGGATTTATTTGATAGTCTAATTTGATCCTGTTAATATAATGTATGTGAACTTATAATATGTATTAAAAGTTATAATTAATTAATATTGATATGATATATCTCATATGTAAGAGATATAAGTAAAAAAATAACATGCATATATATTAATGTAAATAATAATATGTAGGGTGAAAGGTAGGCAAGCGGTAGCTGCAGCGCAACAATAAGCCAAAACATTAAACACTACACTACCAGCCTCCCCTAAGCATACTAGCATTTATTAAAATTTAAAAATAATTATATATTTATTAACATATTAAGTGCCAAGAGGCGTATTTCTTCTAGGAGAAAATTCATTTGAGATAGTTTTACGATATTTATCTCCATTCGCATTTTTTATTTTCTTAAAGCATAAAGTCAATATTTTACCTTCAAATTTATTGCTATTTTGATAATTTTATTATCCGGAGCTAGAAAAATTATTTAGTAAGATCATGAATAACTCAATTGATTCAAATATTACATTTATTAAATTTGAAGAGATTTTAAATAAACAAACTATACTAAAAACTAATGATTTTATATAAATCTTTGAAAAAAGTTCGAATTTTACACGAGAATTTTAACCCCGTTAGTTACAAGGTAGCCCTATGGCCCTATTTATATTTTTTTTCCCCTCTCTTTACGTTTTTATATTATTTTTAAAAAAATAAAGAATGACTGTCGGTGTTAGCATTTAAGAAAGTACAAATTAAGCGAGATAAATGCTATTGAGCTTTATATATTCATTAAATTTCTGTTTGCAGCTACCTAATATATAATAATAAATGTTTTGCACCCCATACCAACAATTATCTAACTTAGAATTACTCTATTAGTCTATTTCCAAATTTATGGTTATTGGAAATGCAGAAAAAATCACAATTATTTAAGTAAAATTTTGTTTGAAAAAAAAAAGTTTTTACTTATCTAAATGTAAAGTTTTCAAATATACCAAATTACATATATTAAGATTATGTATATCGAACTTTAGAATTTCTATTATTTATATTAGACATGGGATTTATTATTATTGTATGTATTAAACTCTCTATTATAAATATAGTTATATTTTTATGTAAATAAATTATATAAAATAACAACAAATAAAAGGTTTTATACAATTATATATAATAAAATCTTTAAAAGTTTAATATAAATAGTAAAAAAAACATGTAAAGTTGAATGAAGGAAGGTTGAAGGTAGATATATGGCACTTGTCACTTGAGCTGACCCTTCTTTGGTAAATCATAAATGTTTACAAAAGCCGACAACTGTGAGTTTTCCTGGGAAGTTCCAAAATGGATTTTGAAGAAGGTAATTAAACCCCAATTCTTCACAAATTCATGTATGTATAGCCAGAAATTTGACTATGTGTGTGTTATATTTTGCTTTTGTTTTCAGTGATCGAGTTTCTAGGAGACGTGCCTGTGCTTCAGAGACTTCCCAGCTCGTCTATTAGGAAAATCGCGCAACATGTCATGGTTAAGCATTATAGTAATTATCTCTACTTATAACTTTGATTTTGCTATCCAATTTGACTTCGTTATATGATTCCGGTGCTTTAAGTGTGACTTATCTTGTTGATGTACGTTTTACTCTTTAAGTTTTAGAGTAAACTGAGTATACCTTCAACGGAATTCTGTGAAAGCAGATTAAACTTATAAAAAGTCAAAGCAGGTTTAATTTGAAGAGTCAAAGTACAGCCTTTTAGTTTTGTTTTTGTTTTTTATATCAAAAGGATTGTAGTCATGAACGTATTACAGCTACAGGATCGAATGCTCTTTTAGATTATGTTGAAATCTATACTCTCTCCATAATAAGTACTCACATTGACTTTGGCAAATCGAGTAAGTTACTATTCAAGCTCCTGTTTGTTATAGATTCTAAAGTCTATTGATACGAACTCATCCCATACTAGGCTCATATATTGCCATAAGCCTCAAATAGTAAGTCTCACATTGACTTTGGAAAATTGAGTAAGTTACTATTTAAGCTCCTGTTTGTTATGGATTCTAAAGTCTATTGATACGAACTCATCCCATAGTAGGTTCAAATCATGTCATAAGCCCAAGTGTAGAACATACCCTTAAAAGCTAGCTTGTAAAGGGAAGGGACACTTAGACTATACGCCACCAACTTAATTTACATTTGGCCGATGTGGGATTGCAACAGTACCACACTCTTGAAGGACCAACGTCCTCATCGCTCACGACATTGTTATGGATTCTAAAGTCTATTGATACGAACTCATCCCATACTAGGCTCATATATTGTCATAAGCCTCAAATAATAAGTATCACATTGACTTTGGCAAATTGAGTAAGTTACTATTCAAGCTCCTGTTTGTTATGGATTCTAAAGTCTATTTATACGAACTCATCCCATAGTAGGTTCAAATAATGTCATAAGCCCAAGTGTAGAACCTACCCTTAAAAGCTAGCTTGTAAAGGGAAGGGACACTTAGACTTATACGCCACCAACTTAATTTACATTTGGCCGATGTGGGATTGCAACAATACCACACTCTTGAAGGACCAACGTCCTCATCGCTCACGACTATGTTGGACGGTTGGCAACCCTCCTTTTGAGTCCAATCCACCTCTACATAGGTCACAATCTCAAGTCATCGTTGTTCACGGCTACATAGGTCACATTTGACACCCCTCTTTCCGTGTCCAAGCCACCACTCCGAGTGTTTGAACCGTGCAAGATGGGGATGGCTCTGATACCAATTGATATGAACCCGTCATATACTAGGCTCGTATCATGAAGCCCAAGTGTAGAACTCATCCTTAAAAGCTAACTTGTAAGGGGAGGAGACACTTAGACTTATAAGCCACCAACTTAATCTACATTTGGCCGATGTGGGATCATAACAATATTGAAATATTATAAGAGCATAACCGCATAGGGAGTGATCGGGCTGGGGTAGCGGGTTGGCTAGTTAAGTGGCCAGTGTGGGCCGTGGGCACTGGTGGCTTAGGGATGTTGACCGAGGTAGGGGGCCTAAAAGGAATTTTTTGTTTATTTTCCAATGGAAAGATACTTAATCCTTTTTTTTAATTTAAAATCCGATCACTCCCTTATGTAAATACTTTCAACTATTGCACATTTTCAACCTTTTCCTCTTCCATGCGTAAGTTTGTGGGGTTCCAACTCAAAACCAATTGGCTATAGTGGAGTAACTCAAGATCCTTATTAATCACACTACAAAGTCACTTTTCGTCCGATGTGGGACAATACTTAACGCGCCCTTTTACGTGTGGCTCTTTTTTTGCACCTAAAACGTGGATACATATGGTTCAAGTTGAGTCTGTGTGGCTTTTGACCAACCACGGGTGGATCTTGCTCTGATACTATGTAAGTTTGTAGGGTTCCAACTCAAAACGAACTGACTATGAGTGGAGTAGCCCAGGACTCTTATTAAGCACATTACAAAGTCACTTTTCGTCCGATGAGGGACATTACTCAACAGCATGGCTTCTTAAAAGATAACTTTAGCTTGCTATCACAATGGCAAGTTAATGTTTAGTCGTCTTGAATATGAAACCGGGGATGTTGTACACTATCGCCGATCTCGATGTTACTGGATGGACGCTTTCAGATTTTTGGAGTTTTCTGCAGTTGTGATTCCACGACCACAAGTGTTCGATGTTTTCTTTTGTGCTCCTTTCAGTTTTACAAATGAAGAAATAAAACTAATGAGGGTGATAAACGAGATACGAAGCAATGCTACAAATTGAGTCTAGAGTTGAGCAAGTCGATCTTTTTAGTTTTATTTTAATGTATTTTTTAGCTGATGTAATCTTTAGTTATTTAATGTAATATTTACTTGATATATTATTTTGTGATAAAAATAAAAAATGAAATAAAAAAGTGGTCCGGATCACATGAACCACTACAGAGGGATTCTTGGTGTGATGGTGAAGGGGAGGGGGATGTAGACTGAGGTGACATCGGGGGTGTTCCTGCATTAGGGAATCACTCCTTATGCTCTAAAAAGTTTACAGGTAGAAAAAACATTGGTCCTAAACTAAACAACATAGTCAATGTTATTTGAATTTTAATAACTGGTTCAAACTAGAACAAGGAAACTGTAATCTTTCTCTTGGAAGGGAAGGAGTGCTGATTTATCAGAAGTTGGTGTCTTTTATCGTTATAGGGTAACTCTTATCAAGTTGGTTGTTAGTCTCGCAAGCTACTAGAGAAATCCCTTCTCAAGGGATGTAATTCAGGTAGCTAAAGCCAATTTAATTTACAAGGGAAAATGTAATGTTAGGTTGATTCTAGGATGTACACCAGTAAATGACTGAATTGTATTTCGACTCATGGAGTCTTAATTTAGATGTAGATTTGATATGATCTGATTTGATTGAAAGCGTCTTGTCACCTTACCAGTTAAAAAGTGATTTAATCTATATTAAGGCAAAGAATGAGATAGAAAAGGATCATATAGTTTTATCACACTGAAATTGCTAGATTTTTAGCCATGTTCATATAGCTATTTCTGGTTAGAAACATTTCATTGATGCCTTTTGCTTTAGTCACACCTGGAACATGATTATTTATCATTAGGTTTTTAAACCATGCTTTATATGCTATAAACGCATTCAAATAGTTCTCATATTTTGACACAATGCATTATCAACCAACATAAGTACATGGATTCTTGTTTCGTTTTCCTGAAGATTCTGGAGAGTATGTTTTCCAAGAAGGGAAACCTGCTGACGGAATTTACTTTATTTGGGAGGGTGAGGTAATCTTTTATCTTGGTCCGCTAATTTTAGGGCTAATTAATTGATGATCACACATAACCTGAGTACTTCATGGTTTATTTGGTAACATCAATATTCACAGGTGGAAGTCTCTCGCCCATTTCATGCAGATAACCATGATTCTCAAGTTTTCCAGTGGACAAAGTTTGACGACTTCACCCTAAGTAAGAGTCATACTCTTCCACCCTTTTTATTCTCTTAATTCAACTCAATTTATTTTGTAGGGGATAATGTAGTTCACTTTCTTTATTGGATATCATAGGATTTGTCATTTGGGAAAAAAGAGAGGAGGGGGGGGGGGGGTGGTTAAGGAATTATTGGAGAGGAGAGAGAGAATAAGAAGAAAAGGCCTGCCTAAGTGCCTAAACATCTTTTAAAATTAAAACATAACAGAAGACTATTTTACAGGTGAATCGGATGGGCAGGACGATATAATTGCTTTGACTAAGGTATTTGCTATACTTTACTCATACATAATTTTCTATATGAAATGCTGATTTGCGAAAAGCATTCTCAGAGTATGGTTATACAACCTTAACGTTTTTACTGTGGTTACAGCTAACCTGCTTAATGCTACCCCACAAATATAGTCCTTTGATGCATCCATATTCAATTTGGAGTGAAGATATGAATCTTGAGACATGTGCACCTGTGGAGCACATACTGTCGTTGGACCCACTGAATGTATGTGATGCCAGTATTCTTGCAGTTATCAAAATTTTATGAATTATGTTCTGCTATGTCTCTACTAACTCAATTAATTTCAGATTATTAGTCTATCTTGGTGATCCGTAATGCTTATCTTTTGTATACATGCTACTCTTTAGCTGATTACAGTTTCTTGTGTTTTTTTTATATCAACTCCATCACAAGTTAGGACACCTTTTCGACATAATGCATTCAAATAACAAATTTCTTGACTCAATCAATATATGAAGTGTGTGTGTATTTGTTTTTTGGTAATGCAACTATATATATATATATATCTCAGATTATATGTAAATATTTTGTTATTGATGTATCTATCAGTTCCAATAGTGAAGAACTCAGATCTTTTCATACTTCAGATTTTGAGCAGAATTGATTGTGAAATAGGCCATTTCTATTACACATGTTTTTTGTCTCCTAAATTCTTCTCTTTGTCAAGTAGACACCAGTTATAACACATCTTTTTATTGTACATACCATATAGATCACAGCCTTTTTTGATGTTTAAATATAACATATCCTGTTTCTTTAGTAACCCGACATGCTTATTTGCATGTAGATATGCTATGTTTGGCATCTTCTCTATCTTTGACATATACAAACATGAAAAATGAGATCCATTACAAATCATGTGTGAATGTTGATGAACATCTTGCTCAGTTGTCTATCTATGTGAGGTTTTTGGGGAACTTGCATGATTTGTTTATTTTCCGTACAATTGATTTGGAATTATGTGTAAATAGAGAGCTTTGATCAAGTTTGATTTTGTTTGTTTGAAGGTAAATACATTCAGAGGAATTACTTTGAAAGGAGCTCCAAAATCAGAAAAGGTGTATGGCGGACAGTTTATGGGACAGGCATGAAGCTTCTGTGTATTACATATAACTTTTTAATGCTTATGATAATGATGCTTCATACGACATGGTGGTACTTTACTTGGGACTATTCACTCTAGAATATTTTTAGACCAGTTTTTAAATTCTATATTAGCACATATGTATGGATATTGGATACATGAAATAGGTTGTATATTATTTTTAAGACACCTTGTAACTTCCATTTCAGTTACAAATTGAGTTCTGGTTTAGAAGGCTGTAAGCCTGTAAGCAAGTAAGACTCGCCATATATATCTGTACAAAATATAGATTTTGTTTAGATATCCTCTCCTATATGGAGTAATTATGATGCTGAAAATTCTTATTTACAAATCAAATACAAACTGTAGCTAACACGAAAGTAAAATCTCACATACTAAATTCGTAGTTAACTAAAGCTTAGAGCTTCTTGATTGAAAATAATTTCTTTATATATTATGTACTAGAAGAATATAAAAGGCTGTTGCTCTGTACTTGAGTGGGCCATATATCATGGAAAGTTGGTGCGTATTAACCAAGTACATGTTTAATATCTATTCAGTACTAGTTGGATATTCTTTTACAGTTGTTTCCTCAATTTCTTATTATATATGTAAGCATAATTGACTAGTTTAAACTTAACTGCATTAAGCAGCACAATGAGATTCTCCTTACATACTTACGTATCTATAAATATGGTCGATTGTATTCAGGCTTTGGCCGCAGCATCCAAAACTGTTCATTTTCTTAAGCTTTTACATAGCTTTCATGCGCACTTCCTTCTTCCTGGGGATGTAAACAGTAAGTGGATTTTTCGTGTAACTGAATGTTATAATTCATATACAATGGCAATTATCTAATCATTTGTATTTGTTAGAATTATACTTAGAGTTTCTGTAAAGTATAGGGACTTGTTATGTAAATAGTTTTTTTCCCTATGTAAACCCTTGTATCTGTTCTTTTTCACGTATCAATAGAAAATACACGATTGCTCTGTTTTCACATGGTATCAGAGCCATCGTGATAACCATTCCGCTGCCTTCATCACGTCTCCTGCCCTTCGTGTCTCTCTCCGAAGGTGCTGTGGTGTTTCTGCTTGGTGGATCGATTAATCAATCATCGGCTATTCCAGTCTACGTCGATTGGTTTGGTGAGTATCATCGTCCATCGTGTTTCTTGTTTCTTTTGCTGCAATCGATTATTCATAAGTCGATTTTTGCTCTGGATTGATTCAAGCGATAACTGATTACTGCTGCAACTGATAGTTAGTCATCATTTTTCTTGTGAATCGATACTGGTTTTGGATTGTTTTTGGTACGGCGGCGCTTAGGGATTCATCTGCGTATATTAATCTGCGCACTGCCCTTCTGCGCACAGCCCTTCTGCGCATAGTACTTCTGCGCACAGCCCTTCTACGCATAATACTTCTGCGCACAACCCCTCTGCACACTGCCCTTCTGCGCACAAAGCCTCTGTGCAATACTTCTACGTAATCTGGTATTGTTTTCTTTTTCTTAACACTTATACAATATGGGTGATGTGATTAATCCTCAGCCTGCACAATCATTTATCATTGGAAACCAGTCCATTACTACGGAAAAGTTGTCTGGTTCAGCCAACTACGTATCATGGGCTGCTTCCGTAAAAATGTGGTTTGAAGGTCAAGGGTCAAGGACAAAGTGATCACTTAATCAAACGGGTTGTAGACATTGCAGCAGCTGATCGGCCGAAATAGGAACAAATTGATGCCCAACTTTGCAATCTGTTATGGCAATCAATTGATTCCTCCATTATTCAGTTATTTCGTCCCTTTGAAACTTGTTATGCAGTGTGGACTGAAGCCTCTGAATGTTACACCAATGACATCCAAAGACTGTACACGGTTGTACACAATATACAACATTTGAAACAAGAGGGTAGTATGGAGTCCTTTCTTGGACATGTTCGTGCTTTGATGCAAGAATTTGACGCCCTAATGCCCTTTGTCAACTCTCAGTCTGAATAAACTTCTCAACGAGAAAAATTCTTAATGGTTGCTGCTCTTTCTGGTCTCAAACCTGAATTTGAAACCGCAAGGCATCAAATTCTTACAAGTTCTACTGTGTCTACAATGAAGGATACCTTCGGTAGACTACTGAACATGACGAGCACTAATACTACAACACAAGGAGTCCACCCCTCAGCTTTCATGGTTAATCCCAGTTCCAACCTGACTCCAACACCAGCTGCCTTTGCTTCAGCTCCAAAGAAAGGCGGTACTAGTAAACGCCCATCATGTGACTTTTGTCACCGTCTTGGTCACACTGAAGATAAGTGTTGGAAGAAACATGGTCGTCCTGCTGCTCCACCAACTCAGACCAGTCAGTCAAATACTGGTTATATTCATCTTACTTCATCAGCTCCAACAGTGAATCTGCCACTAGCTGATTATGAAGCTTTTTTGAGGTTTCAAGCTACCCAACATTCAACCTCTACTGCTACTAGTCACACGGGTACTCCTTCAATTCTTGCTACTCAAGCTTAGAATTTGAGTCCCTGGATTGTTGATTCGGGTGCTACTGACCATCTGTGTGGTAACAAATATCTCTTCTCTCAGTTAACTTGTTCTGACTCATTACCACCACTAACTGTTGCTGATGGTAGTAAGACTGCAGTTCATGGAATAGGCACTACTCAACCTATTTTTTCATTGACCTTGGACTCTGTGTTATATGTTCCCAAAAGTCCATTTAATTTACTGTCTGTTAGTCGTAAGCTCATTCCTGCTTCATAACCTTTACACCTGAATCTGTGTTTTTACAGGACCTGAGCACGGGACAGATGATTGGGGGCATGAGTCACAAGGTCACTACTACTTAGGTGGATCGCGTCCTTCTATTGTAGCTAGTACAATGTCTCCATCGTACCTTCATCACCTATATGGCCACCTTTCTCTTTCCAAGTTGAAGAAGATCGTGCCAAGCCTATCGTCATTAGATTCATTAGAGTGTGAGTCATGTCAGTTAGGGAAACACACTCGTGGTGTTTTTCCTAAACGTGTCAATAATCGTGTTAACTCTCCTTTTTCTCTTGTACACACAGATGTGTGGGGTCCTAGTAGAGTCTGTTCAACTTTGGGTTTTCAGTATTTTGTTACATTTATTGATGATTACTCTCGTTCAACTTGGTTATTTTTAATGAAAAATCGTTCTAAATTGTTTACTATATTTAAAGATTTTTGTGCTGAAGTTAAAACCCAGTTTGACACAACTATTCGTATTCTTCAAAGTGATAATGCTCTTGAGTACTTCTCTAAACCTTTTCAAGAGTTTATGTCAACCAATGGCATTTTGCATGAATCATCTTGTCCTCGAACCCCGCAACAAAATGGTGTTGCTGAGAGGAAAAATCGGCACCTCATTGAAACAACACGCACTTTGCTATTACATGCCAACCTTCCACTCAAGCTGTGGGCTGATGTTGTAATGACAGCATGTTATATGGTCAATCGCATGCCATCTTCTGTCTTACAAAATCAAACTCCCTTCTCTATTCTGTTTCCGCATCAGCAACCGTATCATCTTCCTTTACATCCCGTTGGTTCTGCTTGCTTTGTTCATTCTTTAGAACCGGGTAGAGATAAGCTTTCTCCAAAGGCAGTCAAGTGTGTCTTCCTTGGATACTCTAGACTACAAAAGGGTTACAAATGTTACTCTCCAACCCTGGACAAATATTTCATGGTTGTTGATGTTACCTTCTTTGACAATCAATTGTACTATTCTGCTAATCCTGACGACAGATCCAGTATCGAGGACGTTCTCCCTGTTCCTGTTCTTCATATTCCTTCGACGGATAACATATCTACGTCTTCCTTACCACCTCCTGTTGTTAATCCCCCTCCAATGAAAACATATCACCGTCGTCCTCCTCAACCACCACCCGTTCCTCCTACTGATAGTGATGACGCAGGTCCATCTACTGTAGGAGCCCCTGACTCATTCTCTGCGCCAGTTACTCCTCCCAATACAGGTCCGACAGATGATGAACTTCCTATTGCCAAGTGAAAAGGTACACGCTCCACCACCAACCCTTATCCCATTTATAATTATGTTGGCTACGATCGCTTGTCTACCACTTTTTCAGCTTGTGTTACCAGTCTTGTCTCTGTGAGTATCCCTAAGACTGTACACGAGGCTCTCTCCCATCCAGGATGGCACAAGGCAATGTTAGATGAGATGGCAGCCTTAACCGAGAATGGGACATGGGACTTAGTTCCATTACCTCCCGGGAAATCTAAAGTCGGATGTCGGTGGATATTCACTCCTAAAGTTGGGCCTGATGGAAAACTTGATCGTCTGAAAGCTCGTTTGGTAGCTAAGGGCTATACTCAAATCTTTGGCCTGGACTATAGTGATACATTTTCTCCGGTTGCCAAGATGACAAGTATTCGCATTCTGTTATCCATGGCTGCAATGCGAGATTGGCCTTTGCATCAATTAGATATCAAGAATGCTTTTCTCCACGGAGACCTTCAAGAGGAAGTATATATGGAGCAACCACCTGGGTTTCTTGCTCAGGGGGAGTCTGGTCTAGTTTGCAGATTGCGAAAGTCACTATACGGCTTAAAACAATCTCCTAGAGCATGGTTTTGGAGGTTCAGTACCGTGGTGAAAGAATTTGGGATGCGACAAAGTGAGGCAGATCATTCCGTTTTTTATCACATTTCAGCGGCAAGGTGCATTTATTTGATAGTGTATGTTGATGACATAGTTATCACGGGAAATGATCACAAAGGCATAAAGCAATTGAAAAAGCACTTAGTCAAGCATTTTCAAACAAAAGACATGGGCAACCTCAGATACTTCCTAGGCATTGAAGTTGCAAAATCTAAAGATGGGATTTCAATATCTCAAAGGAAGTATGCTCTAGACATATTAGTTGAAGCACACTTAAGTGATTGCAAACCTGTCGAGTCTCCGATGGATCCCAATGTCAAACTCTTACCAGGTCAGGGGGAGCTGTTGACAGATCAAGGGAAGTATCGTAGACTGGTTGGTCGCCTAAACTGTCTCACAATAACACGTCCAGACATTTCTTTTGCTGTGAGTATAGTCAGTCAGTTTCTTAATGCTCCATGTGATACTCATTGGGAAGCCGCCTTACGAATCCTTAAATATATCAAAGGAGCTCCGGGGAAAGGCTTACTCTATGAGAACAAAGGTAATACATAGATATCATGCTACACAGATGCTGATTATGGTGGGTGTCCCTTTAGTAGAAAATCCACTTGTGGATATTGTGTTCTCTTTGGGGTTAACTTAGTCTCATGGAAGAGTAAGAAGCAGAATGTGGTAGCCAGATCCAGTGCCGAAGCAGAGTACCGTGCTATGGCAAACGCAACATGTGAGCTAATCTGGATCAAACTATTTCTTGAAGAACTAAGGTTTTGCAAGGTTTCTCATATGAAACTTGTATGTGACAATCAAGCTGCTCTTCATATTGCCTCGAATCCAGTGTTTCATGAGAGGACACAACATATTGAGATTGATTGTCATTTCATAAGGGAAAAGCTATTGGATGGCCTTATCGTCACCGAGTTTGTTAACTCGAACGACCAACTTGCAGATGGACTTACAAAGCCTCTAAGAGGACCCCGAGTCGAATATATATATAACAAGCTTGGTGCCTATGATATATATGCTCCAGCTTGAGAGGGAGTGTTAGAATTATATCTACTTAGAGTTTCCGTAAAGTATAGGGACTTGTTATGTAAATAGTTTTTTTTCCCTATGTAAACCCTTGTATCTGTTCTTTTTCACGTATCAATAAAAAATACACGATTGCTCTGTTTTCACAGTATTCAGTACTGTTTTATTTATGCTCAATGTGTATGCACTTGATCCTTTTCAAGTCTATAATGATTATATGTAAACCACATATTCAGAACAACTCACAGCTTATGCTAAATCCGTTCTGTAATATCTTCAACGTGACACAAAAATGCTATTGTGACATTTATCGTTTACTGTGCAGTTCCTATTGTTTATCAAGTTGAACGGCTACTTGATGTGCCTAATCTTGCTACAAGAAGGGTGAATGCAGTACAAAAGGAGCGTATCGTCTTCTTTTTGATTGCATCCTTTCATGTAAGGGTTCTATCATCAAATCTGGTTATTTCTTCTTCCCCTCTTTTTCTCCGATTCAATTCAGACTCAAAATACCGGGTGCTTATTTACTTTATTCATATTCGTTGAATAAGTCATATAGTTTCACTTCAATAAATAATGTTCTCATTTGCAGCTACAACATGTCATCTGATACATGTTTGAAAAAATATGACTTTATATTTATTTTATTTGACTTGATTAATTCATAATGAATGATTCCCACTTACTATGCCTTATATGGCATGATTACAGAGGGAAGAACAAGGGTTTGACCACCAAGAACCAACAATGCCTTCTGTGCCTGACCCGGAAACGGTAACCAAAAAAACAATGTGACATCAATGATCATTTCATTCTAGTCAACTGTTTTTTTCTGAAATCCTAAGTTTGCAGATTTTGCCAAAGCATGGATTAGAGGAGGGTGTTAAGCTTCCTCGTAATCATCCCAGGTTAGATTCTGCGTCCTAATGTTCTTTCATACAACGCTCTAGTGAAAATTGTTAGCCATGATTTCCTTTTACTGTGCAAGTATATTTTCCCCTTAAATCATGTTTTACAGAAAAGAAGTTTGCACCTCAACTTCTGTCCCGTGGCCCACAGAGATCAGGCCTCTGGATCCTGAAACCTATACGCGCTACACTCCACGGCCTCCAAGGTTATTTCTGGCTCTTGACTATGACAGTAATTTTTTATTATTATTTCTTCTTATGCATGCTTTCATGGCGTTTACATGACAACTTTTTGTATATGTAAAACGTATTGCAGTATCAGGTACTGGTTGAGAGCAATAGGTACGCTTCCTGATGACCAGGCTTTGCATAGGTGAGAGACTCTTTCAGTTGGTTTACTTTTTATTGTATGAAATTTTGAACTTGAAAGAAGTAGAGCAGTATGAACATAAAAAAGAGGATTTTAGTTTCAAGATAGATAGGTTGGGGTTAAAACAGGTCATATTTGGTGCAGGACGAAACGGGCTTGTCACCTTGGGTAATCAGTTCTTTTTCCATTTTTAAGATAATATTTTATTTAATAACTAACTGATGTGTAAGTTATGTTTACTAATATAATATTATAAGAATATCTAAATCTATAAATAAAACGATGTTGGATGTTATGTTTGTGTATGCATTAGAATTGGATTATGGGTGGCTTTAAACCTCTTTGACCTATTCCTCTTTTAGCTAACTTTTTGATTTCCTTGGACGCATTTAAGATTAAAAGAATATCCCAAATCCACCCACTCATAAGTATATGAAAAAAAAGCCTATTCTAGTTTGTAGTCATCTGGTACTTATCTTCATTGGGATTGCAAATAACAGGTGTGTAGGGGCATATTTCTCAGATCTGCTATTCATTCAAATCAGTCTGAATCCACATCGCAGAGAGGGCGTGTTCCCAACTTCTATTAGTCTCGACCATTCGTAAGTGAATACATTCGTTAGAGTTCAGTCTTCTTTGCCCACAGGTCTTGTTTATGGTTAAATACCTCTAAAGTTTTCTTTCACAGTTTATATGAGATCTACGTATAGAGTGAAAACTTGTTTTACATAATATGAAGATTGCAATGTTTCATTTTTTGGGATATTTTTATGTTACAAGCTTAAATTACTTATATGCCATTCGTAATTTGCAACTTGGTTCTATTTGGTCATGGCTCAGTGTTAATTTAGTCTGACCACATGAAAGGATTTTAACACATTTGACTTATAGTCAAAGACTAGTATAAAATGATGAGACTGTCTGGTCAAACATTGTTATTTTCATGGACAGTGATAACAAGTAGAAAAAGAAAAAGAAAGCTTGAATGCATAAGCATAATGTCTTGTTGGCTTGTATGCTATCCAAAATACCTGTCTTTTTGCCTTTTCAGGATGTGGTTTCATAGAGATTTTAGAGCAGATGATTGGTTGTTATACGTGGTAAGTATCAAAGACCACTATTATGCAATTAGCCAATTAGTGCACATTCTTTTGTTTTTTCATAATTAGTATTTTACTAAATGATTACTTTGACTGGTAACAATTATGCTTATCACAGATTTCATCATTCTCCTTCAGTCATTTTGCTTTTTATTTGATTTTACAGATTGACAGTCCTACTGCATATAATGCACGAGGTTTTTCTCGTGGTCAAATGTTCAATAGAAAGGGAGAGGTAACCACATCTTAACTTCATGCGTGCTTTACCACAACCTAGATTTGGGTTAGGTAACTGTTGAAAAAGGATTTGGGTCAAACCGGTAAGTTTTTAAGTTTTGGGCTGCGGGTTGGTGACCTGCCAACACTTTCTTGTCCTTTTCCTTACAACTTTTAGAACTGCTTAATATATTCATATTATTACAATACTTGTATTATTCAAACAATGCTCTTTTTTAAATAAAAAAAAAAAACAATCTAGTATGTTGCAAGCATTTAAGTACACTTCATGTAACTTTCCTTCATAGCTAATTTTACCATTTCTCCCATTCGACCCGTTATCTATAAAATATAACTCCAATTGACCATTTCCCATATAAATGGTTTGGAATGACCACATCCACCTCGGTGTATAGTGATTACTACTGCTGGTTTGGTGGGTATGGCTGCATGCATTCAAATGCTAACAATCTAGAGTACCATTTGAGATATCTCCCTGTTCAACCACAAAAAAATTCAATTTAGATTTAAAAAAAGCTATTGTTTTTATAGGAATTCACATGTGTCAACTATTAATCAAGTTTTTCTTGGGGGGTACAATATAGAAACCCAATCTTAACTTAAAAGTATGATTTCTCTTGGGGCCACAACTTAGAAACCCAATCTCAATTTAATTTTTGACATATAACAGTATTGTGGAAGACCATTGGGTATTTGGTCTAGCAGTATCACGGTGTATCTAAGGTAGATAGGTTGAGGGTTCATGTCCCAACTGGGACAAAGGTCTAGGATTTAAGGCGCGTGTGAGTTTGCTCCTCAAAGGGAAAACTAAAACTTCTGACTTATCTCTTTTCATGTTGCAGCTTGTTCTGTCTGCAATGCAGGTGGGTGTTGTAAGAAAAGTAAAGATGTCATCAATCTCTACTAAATCATCGAAGCTATAACTCACTCGTACGAAGATACTATTATATGATAATTTTTCTTGATTAGAATGGTTAACAGAAATTATAGAGGTCGGCCTTCAGTTCAAGAAAAAGCTTCAAGACTTGCATGGATAATCCCATCTTGGAGTAGGAACCACAGATGTGGTAAATTCATTGAATTATCATGGTTTCCATTCAAAACATATAACATTAAATGATCTAAATTAATAATCAGATAAAACAGAGCTTGTACTTCATTATATACACATTGGAAATTTCTTAAAGAGTGTTTTCTTTCAATAAGAAAATATAGTTATAATTCCAAATTATGTTATAAGTGTCGTTTTATTTTTTCTATTCACTGAATGATCATTGACATCAGATTACAAACTAATCAAGAGCTTAAACCAATTCATCTTTGCAAATTTAATAATAGAACTATGCCAAGAATTCGAAAGGATCTGCATGTGTGTAAGATTAAGACTATGAGAACCTCTTGGGCTTAAAAAACATCGTTACATAAGGCTATTAAGGCTGCAATTTGAAGATCCGGATTAAAGGTGTTAACCCATATACACTTTGTCCATTACCAATTCACCACCAACCACGTTTTGAAAATTTAGTTGAACATATAGTAAGAGAGCAGAAACTTGATAGATGTATCCAAAACTGAACTTACTTTCCATGAAATTTTTTATTTTTGGAGTTATGTTAGTATGTTGATATATTTCTATTGGTTTCATGACATGAGATTCATAATTGAGGATATTCTTCTTGACTAGAAAGTTTTGTTATAGAAAGAGAAAGAATGTTTTGGATAAGGTATTCTTTGGTCGTAATCAGTGGAAAGAATGTTTTGGATAAGGTATTCTTTGGTCGTAATCAGTGGTTGCTAATTGCTTACTTGGATTTATAAGTCCATAACTCCCTACCAATATAGTACCATATACCAACGATGAAAAACCATCCACCCGTAACTTACTATATATTTTTGTATAAATGTTTAAAATTATCAAGCGTTATGTCTTCAATCATTAATTACTTTCACATAACCGCGTTGCTTTATTCGATTAGTACTAGTAGTATAAACTTGATACATTTAAAGTCATGTTTAAATTCCACAATTTATTTAAGGGAAGGCATTAAATTCCACAAATTTTACAGTTGTTGATTGATTAATCATTTGTTCACGTATCTTTTTTTTTTGTGAACATGTTTTTTACGTTCTTACTTCTCGAGGAATCTTCCTGTTTACTAATTTTAAAGTACAGTTGTTAATTAATCATGTTTTTACGTATCTTTTTTTTAAGACCATGTCTTTTACGCATCTTGTCTTCCTTCTCGGAAGCTTACATTTTACCCGTTTTACATTTGACTTTTTTCGTTGATATAAAAAACGTTGCAATCCCTCGAGAGGCGTAACTCGAAGTTGTATCTTTTATTAGTATATGTGTTTGATAAAGTAATTGGTAGTTAGATAGTGTAAAGTGACAAAAGAGGAGAAATTGTAAAAAGTACGAGGAATTGTAAAAACAATTAAATATCGCTATTATGTAATTTTGTGCATAAAAAACATACAATTAGTCACGAAGAAAAAATTTCAGCTTTGTAATAGAATAAGACTAATAACTATTCCTTTAAATTATAGTAAAAACTTGTAACGTTTCTAAAAACGTTAATATCGTTCAAGCTATCTATCTATGTAGCTATATCTTTGATTGATGGACCCCGAGTAATTTTTATTTACATACAACTTGCGTTTTATTCGGAAAAAAAAACACAAAAACATGTAGCTTACGACATTTAAACATTACTCATGCAAATATTTCATGATTTATTATCTAGTCTCACACTTTTTCGCCATAAAGTTAAACAAAAAAGAGTTTTACAGCCTTCTATCTAGTAATAGTTCTCAGCCATTTTCTGAAGGTTTGCAATTTTCTAAAGAAAAAATAATAATAGGTTTGAGGGCCCAACCGGGTTCGAACCGGTGACCTATTGATCTGCAGTCAATTGCTCTACCACTGAGCTATGGACCCATTTGTGCAATTTAGTTAGTATTGTCTATTATAAACTATCTTCAAAATTTGAAACCCTAATCTCCGAATTTCCCCCTCTTTTACAAACACCCAATGAACATAAATACGAAACTGATCTTGATTAATCTAATTTTTGCCAACGGAGCTCTAAAGATCAGAAAATCGGGAATGGCGGAGCAGCGTCGGCGTGAAGAAGAAGAAACCCTACATCAGACCTCCGATGAAGTTGAAAAATTAGAGGAAGATGTGAAACTTATGGCTCAGAAAATAGCTGAATTTAGAGAGACTTTGCTGGATCAGCTCCAGAACACTCTTGCGTCAGTTATATCTGATCAGAGACATGTTAATTTGAACCAATCGGATAATTATCCCGAATCTTCTTCCATTAACCCCAATCCAGGTACTCCTAAAGTTTCTCGTTTTATTTTCTCACAAATTGTGATGTGGTTGTTAAATTGTATTTTTAGAGCTGTTAATTAGTTGCTTGACATGTCTCTATGCATTGTTTTGGTAGAACATGAAAATGGATATATTTTCTACCGATGATTGTGTGAAAGTATGAAACATAAGCTTATTTGGGAACGTTTAGACTGGAGAAATAAGCTAATTTTTAAATAAATTCTGGTATACCTTTGAGATAGATCAAGTAATTATGATGTGAAATCATCAAACATGATGATAGTATCATTTTTACTTTCTTTTTTTATGGTTGGAGAAATTGGGGAATGTTGGTGTGAAAAAGGAAGTGCAAATATGCATTCATTGGGGAATGAAGTCATGAATGGGCAATCACGTCAAATTTTGACTAACAACTATTGCATCAGAGCAAACACTGACCATCTTTTTAATCAGATGTAACTTCCATTTTGTGATGACTTGACGCAGACCCATTCAACACTTTTCATGGGAATACATCGCACAGACATCATTATTTACTCTTTCTTATTGAATTATTGTACTCAAATTGACATTCCAAATCGAATAAATGGCCTATACCACTGAGATCCTCACCGCTCTCCTTTCATAGTTGTCTTGTAACCTTGACAAAAACATTCATACCATTAGTATCCGCTATCAGCAGACTTGAATATCCATGATCCATGTAGCGCACCATAAACAAAGACTATGAGGTTTAAAGTATTGCAATTCTGTCCACCCAACAAACATACAGAACTGCCACCGGTACTCGCCTTTTTTTTTTCAGGATAAACATCAATCAGCAGATCCCTTGCCCTAAAAAATTCCAACAGAGAAAGCAATGTACGTATGTGTGCAAATTATAATGTGCTTCCCTTTGTAATCCTTTTAAATCTAAGAACATGGAGATGACTTTGGGATACTACCTTTACCCCCTTATAACTCTATCCCATACCCAATCCCCCAGACTGGATTAAATAAGACTTTACAACAGTAAAAAAAACGTGACACAACAGAAAGGAGCACACTCTGTGGCACATGACACAAAACCAACACACACACCAATTTAATGGTAACCACCTTATTCACCAGGTTGTGAATCAACAACAAATGTCCCCCAACCCCGAATCCTTTACCTGACCCCCTACTGTGTCCATATACAATATACTGTATGCCTCCCTCCCCTTAATTTCATTCAATTTTATTTTATCTTAATATATTTAGAACACGCCCCCATTCTCTAACAATTCCTTGTCACAAGAGCTTTCAAAAAACAGCAACTCAGCTTCATGAATAATGATCACAAGAAGGAAAAACAACTCAGCTTCACAATGTCTCAAAGATCAACCTTGAAGGTCTTGTAATCCCACTCTTTGCTAGACCATTGCCTCATTATTTCTACCTCTTGATATATACTCTACTTTGTGTCTATTGTCCTCAGCTAGCAACCATTTTATTTTATTAATCACGTCAACTGCGCTCCATATCTCTTCCTCTTTTCCATTTACTTCCTCCACCACCTTCAAAGAGTCACTCTTAAAACAAATATCTCCTCCTTCATACCCTTATTTCTTCTTACTATCAATAGTGCCGCTTCCAATATAGCTTTAACTTCTGCTTCCTCTACTGACCCAACTTCAATTGGACATGAAAAAATACAACCAATCACCTATCTTATTTCCTAATACCCCACCAATACCACTCTTGCCGTCCACCATTGACATTGCCCCATCCATGTCAAACATGTAACCAGGGTCGTGAAGTCCTGATAGGAACTAATGTAAAAAATAAGTTTAAACAAAAGTCAATAAACTGCAAATATGCATGACGCACACTTTTCTTGCGCCCCTGCTCCTTGGTGCACCTTATGCATGTGCCTTGTCTCGTTGCGAAAAGAGCCCAAAGGCCCGCGCTTTTGCGTTTCACGCGTGCCTCTAACAACTTTAGGCAGTTGATATGGATATATTTGTTGTTGTGATAAATATACCATAATTGGTATGGACGTGATAATGCCGTTATTCAATATGACCTTGCTTAAATAATCTCTTAGTTTCAAAATAAATGAGTTTTTCTTACTAGGGGCAGTTTCAATGCAAATGTTCTGTATTAGGCATTAGTAATCATCACACAGTAGGGGTAACATTGACTTTGATTCAAAATTTTATTCTTTTATGTTCTTACCGAGCGGAAGCTTTGGATATTTACTATCAGCTGCACGCTTTTGTTCTACCATGCACCAAATCGAACTTCACATTTTTTGGGGTACAAGGCAAATATAAATGGTAATACTAACTTCATAATATCTTGGTCGCAATTTTATTTGAAGTGCGTGAACAGGGTAGCTTCTTTGTATTTAGCCATTTCTGTTTTACTTTTACCTTTATATATGACCCTATGTTCTTCTTCCAATCTCACTCTTAGGCAACCTCTACTCTGTTGCATATAATATCCTGTCAGTTATATATCAGTATGATCAATGATGTGATGCAAACATACCCTATCAGTCTGTGAACATTAACATAGATTTTCTTACTGCAAATAAGTTGAATGAAGATCCAATTAAATTGTATGAATAACAGTTATCGTATGGATTTCGTGTCAACAAATTTAATCTATGTGAGCTACTACATTGGAGCAATAATGCTTTATAAGTAATTTAGTAATGCATCAACAGAAGGTGCTAACGGCTAACATTGTATCTGATATGCAAATAAAGTGGCCAGATAATTAAATATAGAACCATGTTATTAAGATGTGCGCAACTAATTAATCTTTAATACCTTCCAGTTGAACTTCTAATCCACATTTGTTTTGTTTCATGGGTGGTGTCACCAACTTTGGTAGGTGTGTATAAAATTAAGTTTACAAAAGAAATTATGCATCATTCTCTTAGACTGAGCCTATCTTGTGTTGTATGAGTTTGTGTCACTTCTGCATATGGTTACTGGATTCCAGGAAATCTAGCAGGTGTGTATGTGTTTATGGATGGTATCAATATATCTTATCTTTGCAGTTTGCAGTTTTCTAAAGAAAATATGGAAATGGGAAAAAGTAAAAAATGATAAAGATAAAGCTTTGTAGTGCATGTGTGTATAGAAATGTAGTGCGATTTTGTTTCATCTTTAGTTATAGTTGCCAACATCTTGAAATTCAACCATTCATAAGTTGTAACTCATAAGGATCGATCAATTCATTGTCTATCTTTCCTGAATCAGAAAGCGGACTGTTGGTAGAAGATGATCCAATACTTACAGAAAAGATACAACGGATTAAACAGAAGATTTCCAAAAACGCTTCCACAATGCCTTCACTTTTGAAGAGATTGAAAGATTGCATGTCAAGAATCAATGAACTGGACTCCTTCAACATTGGAGTCCATCCTGCATTCAAAAGAAGAAAGATTTCGTCAAATGATTGTTACATGTGAGTAACTAGAGATGGCAAAAAAAAAACATACTTGACGGGGAATCTGATACCCGCGCCTGATTTGACCGGCGATAGGGATAGGGACTGGGATGGGGATTCTGGAACTCAAAGACGGGGATGGGGATACTCTCGAGTCCCGAACTTGTACCTGACCCCAAATTTATATATATATGTATGTATAGAAAGAAGTTCATTTGAAAACCAACCGCTCTTAATGCGAGAACTATTTGTAATCACCATAAATGTTTTTATTGTTGTTTTTAAGAATGCAAATTTGTGTACAGTTTTGCTTCCTGAGTCGCAAAACAGGTAGATTTTTTTATTTAGAGAGGCAATCTCAAGTGTAAACCTGTGAAATTTTTAATCTGTTTTTTGAATGACTATTTTTATTTTATAGTGCTAGCGACTAGCGAGATGCTGGTTACAAAAGCCACATACATCCTTACAAGATAACACCTATGCAATTTTATACTTGTTTCAAGAAGAGATGGGGGTATATTCGTTTTGCAATCATTATTTAAAACAGGTAATGTGGCCACTGCAATGGTGGCTTACAGGTCGGTGACAACATGATATAGATATGTATGATGTATGTCTAAAGATAATAATGTAGGATGTTTGACTTAATGATGAACTATTGAGTGGATATGTACTGTGTGTTTGAAATAGTACGGGATTTGTGCTATTATAAACACATGTAGGGATAGACAAAAAAAACTGAAACTGACGGGGAAAACCGAAAACCGATATAAACGGGACGGTGACAAAGACGATAAATGCGTATGGGGATGGGGATGGGGATGGGAAAAACCCGATTATTTAAACGGGGATGGGGACTGGTTTGATGATCCCCACCCCAATTACCCGATACCTAGCACTCAATTATAATTTAATATTAATTATACATATTAATATGCATAAAATTAATTTTAAATAGAACATATACAAATCTTTATATACTTTCATACAACCTAATGTTAATCATTGTATTTATTGAATTATTTGGTTTTGATATTTTGAATACATATATATATAATATTTAAGACTTTAATTTCGATTCATATATATATATGTATTCGATAATGTTGTATAATTTAGTATAATCGTTTTCTAAAACTCGTGGTAAAACATAATGGTGACGATCTACATAGTGAAATCATAGTTTTATTTTAATGGGTATCTCCGCAATGAAAATTACTCGTTTAATTACATGTTTTATATTAAAGGGGGATACCGTTTCCCTTGGTTACACAACGGGGATCCTCATTTAAATCCCCGCAGTTTTTTAAGCAGTGACGGGAATAGTTTTCTTAAACAGGGATGAGGACGGAGGGACTAATCCGTGCCCGAACACGCGATGGTCCATGTTGAACTCAACAAAGTCATGAAAGCAGTAAGTGAATGACATTAGGAGTTAGATAGATTTGATAGGCTTATAAATGAAATAGAGGCCAATAAGAGATTATAAGAGTATACTTGGAATGGTGAACCAACATGATAAATGTTTATTGCTTTCTTAGACCGACGAAAACCTTTATTATTATTGTTATGATTTATGCCTAGTCTCATGATTGTTTCAGAATGACGAACGCAAGGTGGAGTAAAGGTCTGATTATCCTCAAGCTGGAACTACCAGGCCTCGTGATGGGGAGGAGGCAAGTGCGACAAATAAGGTGGTCCCTCGGCAATGAGAGATGATTTTACTGAACCCTAGTCCCTACATACAAGAGACAGTAGAAGGTAAACATAGGGAAACTCTCCCTACACTAGTAGACCAGATGAAAACCGATATGAAAATATACATTCAAGAACAAGAATACGAAGGCTAGACCAGTGAACTAGGGGTTGCAAGTTAAGGTACTTGGAGAAAATTTTCTGCCTGCCAACCGTCAACATTTGATGGAACACTCGATTTGTTGGTAAGTTCTAAGTACATAGCCGAGGTAGATGGTGCCTTTTGCACTTGCTTCTATCCAACTGACTATAAGGTACGATTTATTTCCAGTATGTTTAACGGTACCGCTAAAAACTGGTGGAAGCTGTTGGTTCAACAATTAGTAGCTATAATGGTTTAGGAAATACAGTTATTCCATTTCTTAAATTTTCAAGGAACAATTTGTACCTCATATGTATCACATGAGCACTTATACCAAAAACTAGGGACTATATGTCTATATATACATTTTTGAGAAAGGTTGAAAATTAAGCAGGGTGTATTTAGGGAGATGGTACTAATATCCGTGAAAATATTCATTAGTTTGTTATGAAATGGAGATATGCTCCAATTTTTATTCAAAATGCTTTTACTTATCAAACCCTATTTTTTATTTTGATGTACCGAATGTATGGTCATTAATTTTATATGTTAACATGTACTTGTTCTAAGCAAATCGTCTTTCGAGTAGTGGTATTTTGTTTATTTGTATATAACTAATAACCAGGGGTGAGCAAGAAAAACCGAAACCGAACTAAAAACCGAAAAAACCAAACCGAAAAAACCGAACCAATTATAAAAACCAATTTTTTCGGGTTGGTTCGGTTTTAGGTTTCAAAACCGACCATAAAAACCGAACCGAACCAAATTGAAGGAACCGAACCGAACTGAACCGTTAAGGTTAAGGGGCATACTTGTACATTTACCTATCAATTCAACATAACTCAAATCCCTTACCTTCCCCTTGTTTTTACTTTTTCCCCCCAAATCCCAAATCGGCACTTACTATTCAACACTCGACATATCAATTGCTCGAATCTTGAGGATCAAATCGACAGACCAAACTTGAATTTTGAATCGACAGACCAAATTGACTCTTGAATGTTGATTCGTCAAAGTTCGAAACTAGAAGATCTAGTTGGAAGTTTGAAGCTAGAAACCTCGACATACCATACGACGGTGTTCGCTCTCCCTTCGTCGAGTGTTGTGACCAAAAATTTGAAAAACCAAAAACCGAAAACCAAAAACCGAACCAAACCGAATGGTTTCGGACTTTCGGTTTTGGTTTTTCAAAAAAACCGAAATTTTCGGTTTGGTTTCGGTTTTACCCCAAAACCGAACCAAACCGAACCGTACACACCCCTACTAATAACACTATAGTGACTATACCATCATACACAAGAATCATGTTTATAAATTCGTTAACTATTTTTTCTCAACCACGTATATAAACTTATAAGATTATTATGATAGAAATATAAATTTTTCTATATATAATAAATAAATATTGTGTCTAAATAATACACCCAATGGCTTTTCGTTGAAATAAAAAAACAGAAATTAATTTTGACCTCATACGTCAACACTCAACAATATACTACACATGCCTCACGTGCATAATCATTCGACCTCATAGAGTCTTAGGTAGTCTTACTAAAACCTCGACCCGAATAATCATTCAACCCGAACCGCTAACATCAATACTTATTATTTATGGATGCAGTAGTAGCATTAGCATGAGCATATGCTGGGAATCAAGATTCTTCTTTTAATCACATTAACGGAATCAAAGATCATCAATTTATAATAGCCTATATATAAGAATCACTACCTCCTACAACTGTTTTCCCTAAATAAAATTATTTAGGGTTTTGCATCTCCTCTTCCATACCTTCCCAATGTTCTACACCAACTACCCCCTTGAGCACCATCAAATATCCCTGCTGTCTTCCCTAAATATTTCAGATTTCTGATTTAATCAGCAATTTCAGGTGATATTTCTCTAGTCTACTTTGATTTTTACATCTAGCTGATTACATCAATGCCCATATCGAGATTATCAGTTGAATATTCATCGGTTGGTTCGTTTATCTTTTACCCGTTCTACGATTTGTTAGTTCTTCATCAGAATACTTCCAATATTAGTTGTTATTAGATTGATGAAAGTATCAAGTTTCCATATTGATTTGGTCACAAAGTTTATCACTCGCTTAATCCCGATAAATCATATTTCCCCCCTAAACTTGTCGTAGACTAGTAGTATCTGGAAGTTTAGTATGCAATTATCCCTTGATTTGCATATAAGTTTCATAGCTTGAACTCATGACTTAGGTCATAATATAGCAATCCCACCTATTTTTTCCAGGCTCTCTGATCTGTTCATACATTAGGGCATAAAAATGTCACTTGTTTGTGGTTGTCCAATTCTTGAATGTGTATACTGTTTGGGATGTGCTCGTTGGGCATGGAAAAAATGTCTTTATACTGCGGGTCGAGAAAGCGAGAATTGGGGTTTTGCCACTGCAAGTGAATTTGAACCAGTGCCACGAATTTGTAGATATATTTTAGCTGTTTATGAGTTTGATATTCGCAACCCTCTCTGGGCTCCACCAGGTGGATATGGAATTAATCCCGATATGGTGGTTTTAAAAAAAGATTATGATGAAAATCAAGGAAAGGTGTCTCCTTACATGATTTACATCGATAAAGAGAATCAAGAAATACTTTTGCTAATTAGTGGTCTTAATTTAGCAAAAGAAAGTGATTATTTGCTCTTACTTGATGACAAGTTGGGGCAGACAAAGTTCGATGGAGGGTATGTTCATAATGGTTTATTGAAGGCGGCTCAATGGGTGTTTGAAAACGAGTGTGATGTTTTGAAAGACTTGGTTGAAAGGCATGTGGATTATACTTTGACTCTTGCCGGGCACTCATTAGGGGCGGGGGTGGTCACTTTGTTGACCATGTTGATGGTAAAAAACCGGGAAAGGATTGGGAATATTGAGAGGAAAAGGATAAAATGTTTTGCAATCGCTCCTGCCAGGTGCGTGTCACTTAATTTGGCCGTGAGATATGCTGATGTCATCAATTCTGTAGTCCTTCAGGTAAAGATTCAATCTGTCTTATGTATATTCATGGTTGCTTTTATTATAGGTGGAAGTGTGGAACAATGAGTGGGTCACACAGGTTGGGTATCTGGTCAAAATTGGTTGGGTCTGGTTTAGTTGAACTATCAATGTTTTTTTGGTCCTTAATATATCAGATAGGATTACAGACTATAAACAAAATATCTATCTAATTATTTCCTGAAGCGATTTCGAAGGTTGTATAATATTAATTATGTCGGGGGACGGTATTAACCAATTGACTCGATTCTTATTAGCAAAAAAGAAAATTGACCTTATTGACTAATCACACACAATACACACATACTATTGGAACAAAATAAATCAACTCTTGCTATATCTTGTAAATTAGACAGTAAATGAATATATTAAGTAACGTTTTTTTAATCACACATCTGATAAAACCATATCAGACAATCTTGTCTCTTGTTTGTTTATTAAAGATATATTGGTTATATTCGAGAAGACATGTAACATTTCAATCTTTTTGTGTGAGAAAAAATTCATATGTAATCATGGGCACATTCGGAGAAATTGAGATGAGGCCCACCAAATGTACAGCAGAGAACGAAGAACAAATTGAAATTGTGGGAATTTCAGCTCTAAGTTTCTTAAATTTCATCTTTGTGAATTGTGATGCTAATTTGTAATTTTTGATCCTCTTGACGTAGATAATGTTTGTTTCTAATTAGCTTATTTTAATGAACCAGGATGATTTCATGCCCCGAACAAGTGTTGCGTTGGAAGTACTGTTCAAGTCACTTTTCTGGTAATGTTTTTATTTACAATTGGTGATCTTTATGCTTTTGTGGTTGTTATTTTAAAAGCCAGATATGATGATCTCCTTACTTTTAATGTTGTTAAGATCTGTCATCGTGGGAAACAAAAAGTTAAATCATGGTATTTACAAGGTTCAACAATTTGCGTATATACATGCGTGTCGATATGTTTTTGTTATATTTTTTAATACTTAGTAGCTGTACAAGATACATTAGGTTGAAAATCAACCCTTTCATAAGACAATGAAGCAGCATTAAGAATAAATAGGCTGGTTACTTGAAGTTGCAATTAAGTTTACTGTCCAAATCAGGTTATGTATCTAACATTTGGCTCTCTAATATGATTCCCAGTTTGAATCATGGGTTAGGAAAATGATATGAATCCCTTTTAATAAATCAGCATTATTATATTGACCGAAAATTTTATAAGCATGAATGCATGATGTGTTTATATATTGATTTCTTTAAATTTATGTCTAGAGTTTACGGTTCCAAGGCTTGATTGGAATAACATGAATAAAATTCTATTCTTCTGGTATTTGGTGAAGTAGGAAAGACTGATTAATGGGACAATAGAAAGTTGTCATGATAAATATTACAAGAACAACCATACCAAACCGGCCAATCCCACCTAAGTGGGGTATTATGAGGGAGTGAGATGTAGGCAGACATACACTCATACCTCTACCCGAAGGTAGAGAGATTGCTTCCATAAAGGTCATGATTAATATAATTGCATATCACTAGTTGATATACCAGATGCATCAGTTTCTTCTTCTTCTTCTTATTATTATTATTATTATTTTTGTTATAAACATTTTGTTCTATGTTTATAGTTTAGTTTATGAGTTTTGGATTGGAATCTTCACACGATTCCTTAAGCAAACCGTCCTTGTAATTGTAACATGTGAAAACATGCTGGTTTACAGTTTCCCGTGCATACTATGTGGCACATGCTTAAAGGAAACATGTACGCTACAACAGCAGATGCTTCAAGATCCGAGGCGTTTATATGCACCTGGCCGCCTTTATCATGTTATTGTCAGGAAGCCATTTGGGTATCTCTTCATATCACATGATCTCATTTTTAGCTAAAAATGGATATAAAAACATATATTGTGAAAAAGTAATTTTTAAATTTTGTTGTAGGTTCGGAAGAATTTCTCCTGTTGTGAAGACAGCAGTACCCGTGGATGGGAGATTTGAGCACATGGTTCTCTCATGCCATGTTCTTAGTGATCATTCTATTGCTCTCATGGAGCGGGAATTTTCAAATGCACTTGATGTAAGTCCTCATGCTTCTTCCATTGTGTAATTGGTTAGATATATAACATTTTAATATTTTATTTACCCCATCTGTTTCCTATAGTCAACTGATTTACTTGATGGAATTGACGGCAACTAATTGCTTTTTTAGCAAGCGTTATTATAAGTTCGGTAATTAGAATTGGCCTTAGATTTACCTTCATTATCTATGTTTCTCACTCCCACAGTCCCACTCGATGACCTGTTTTGACCTTTTGAGTGTTACCCAACAAGCAAAGTCCATTTTGCTATCTGTAACTGTTTGTGTGCAATTTGGTTGTGGCTTTTATTCAAGATGACTTTTTTTCAATTTTAAACGTTTCTTCTTGACTTGAAAGAAAATGGTAAAAAAGAAGAGGACCTAAAACTTTTAGTCTTGTGATAGTTTAGACATTGAAGGAGAAAGATCGAGTTATGGACATCCCACCACAACAAAGAATGGAACGAAGTTCGTCACTAGCCATTGAACACTCGGAGGAACACAAAGCAGCATTAGCAAGGGCAGTTGCACTTGATGTTCCGGAAGCTTACTCCCCCAGTGAGTATGGAACCTTTCGGAACGTTCCAGGTGGAGAAGATTCTGATAAATTGCCAAAAGGATCGCTCGGCTCCTCAACAAGGAGAGAAAGCTGGGATGAGTTAGCCGTTAGGCTTTTTGAGACCGATGAATCAGGTCAAATGGTGTTGAAGAGCAATTGGTATTGAAAGGAAGAAAGTTTTACAGAGGGAGCATGATTTGAACACAACTTTACTTCTTATATAACAGCAGGTAGAAGCAGTATGCAACAGCATGACATAAAGTTATAAGATCACTTGCCTGTTGCGTATGAACCAAGTTTTGTATACAAATCACCACCCTTTACAAAAATAGATTTATGAGGAATATGTATATCACCATTCTTTGGATTCATGAATTTGTACAGTTTCTTAATTTAGCTTGGTTCACTTTGTTCCTTGATCTAGTCACTTGTCCTTTTCGTGGGATCCATCGAGTCATTTTCCTCTTGCGGGTCTCATACATTTGGTTGGTCATATAATATCTTTAAGTCATCACCGGCCAATATTACAACCAACATGAAGTAAGTTGGATTTATTTTGTTGGTTTCAGTGTCTTGTGGTCTTATACGCTCGTTTAGCTTACGACTTGACTGCTTGCTAGCTGTCATTAACTGGTTTAGTCAGAAGTGTTGCGTGTCTCATTGGTCGATTCTTAGATCGATCTCATTTTCTTATTTCATGTTTGTAGGTACTGTTGATGTTGGCGTATGTTTTGGAACTAACTATTCAGTTATTGTTGTGATTTCAGATTGTAATAACTAATAACAAGTTAGTTTTGCTCGGAGAATCTGTAGGATTAGGTAATTTATCATTATCCAAAGGTGTGATTAAAAGGCATATAAATGCCTATATGCCATTTCTTTTGACATAATCGAGAGAACTGAACCAAGATTTCTCTTTTTCTGTCGTTAGTCAAATTACTCTGTGCAACCCAGATTGTATTATATCAGATTACTCTTTATTGTATGACCATCCGATCCGACGAAGAAAACACTTCTTTTTGATGAATATTCAAAACCAAACGGGATCGAAATATCACATGTAGCATTTAAGCATATGTTCTTGCCCCCTATCATTACTATTCTCACGCTTGATTTGTAGCGGAAATGGAACCAACAAGTTGTGATCTTTGATTTCCTGCGAGATGTCACGCCAACAGATTGGTGGTGCGTTGTATGTAAGGGTGTATGGAGGTGGAAGAAAGCAGAATAGAGTGAAAGAAGATGAAAAAGACGGATTGGCCCTCCTCATGTGCAAGGAACATAAGGTTCTGTTATGAGAAAGAATTAAACTAAAGGTTAACCAGAGGACAAATGGTACGACAAAACAAACTTTAAAGGAGTGACGACGCAACTTTATAAAACTTTGGGCGCCATATGTGAAAGTAGGCTAAAATGAGCATTGTAGTTTACTTTTATGTTTTATATGCATAATTTTTTTATTTTCATTTCTCCGTATACCAAATAAACCTCGTATGGAGTAATAAGGCTATATAATGGAATAAAATAAGTCTATTTGTAATGAAAAAATTGTGTTTATTAACCAAGTTGAAATGGGAGACCATATCATAAGCAAAGTGAATCCTTCCATAATTTGATTTCCCATTCCTTAGAAGATTAGTGTTCTTCCTCCGTTCCTTCAATTAAAGACATTAATTTTACAATTTAATCTTTTTTTAAAAACATTATTTTCTTAAATTATTATTTTTTAATAAATATAGGTTTTTATATTTTAAATAATTTACTAGCTTTTTCAATAATAATCTTTTAATCTTTTTTATGTTTAGTCTTTCTACTTCATCAAATAGATAAATATACATATATACACAATATGTGTATGTGATATGTAAATTTAATATAAAAAATCTTCAAATAAAAATGCATAAATACGAGAAATACTTCATCTTTCTCTAACACGTTGAATTTCAATAAAAAGTCTATAGAGTAAAAATATAAATATATAAAAAGGAGAATTTAGTTGAATGAATTATTTATTACCCATGCAAAATGAAATGTAATAAATTATTCTATTTCATTACTTATTTTATTAGCTTATCCATTTGACTCCTTTGGTCCAACCAAATACACCCCCTAAATGTCATACATGTCAGTTAATTAATAATTACTGTTGTAAAGTAATTTCAACAATTAAAAATATTTCGTGGGCAATAATACGATGGGGGTTAATGAGTATACATTTTATTATAGAGTTTATCTAGTATTTTTCTTCATGTTTCGTATTTAAAGTATTTTCTTCTATTTACCTGAGTTTGAGAAGCTGAAGTAGGATTGTTAAAGATTTCCCGAGTCTTAAATTTGGTTCTTATCAAATACCTTTAGCTATTAACCTTTCAACAAACCTATCTTATGTCTTTGGTAGATACATCATTACCTATCTAACCATCTCTAAGATGAAGAGTACTCTTGTTGTTCTACCAATATAACTGATTCTTGGTCATACCAAAAATCACTTCAATAGTGAATTCCATTACATGCTACATGCAAGTGTAAAATTTACAAGTAAATTGAAGGTACATTCTTGTCACTCTTTATGATAGTAACAACATTACCCTCTCAATAGATGCTAATTTCACTAACTAAATCTAATATTAAACATTCTTTAGGTTAATTTGACTGTTTGACATGCCTTCTTGCTAACAAAAGTATCAAAATATAACAAGATTTACGTCATTTATTGTGCATGTGTCTTAACTTACCAAAGTAGAGTTACAGATTAAGCAGTTCATCTATACTCTCAACTTGTAGGTTTTTCAATGATATAAAAACCAAATTAAGTCCCATACAAGAAACTCGCCAATTGATCATCGAAATTTGTCAAAATAGGTTACTTAAGTAGATATATTAACGTTAATAAGCTTTAAAAGGATCCCAAAATGAACATGCGCCTGAAGAGAATAGAACCTTAATAATTATAGGTTTACAAAAAAGGGTAAACCCCTCTTTAGGGGCCTCCATCAACCAATCCATGGCTAACATGGAGGAAGTAAATCGCGTAACCTAAAATTAAATAGTGTGCAAGGGCGCTATAGATTCCATATCCCTAACCGCTAGACTATCATCATGAGGAAATAATAATCATAGTTTGATCAATGATCACAAAGTAGAGAATAAAAGGTAGTTAAAATTTCATTTGATCTCTGCAAATTTTCAAGTGTATCAAAGAACTGATCACAAATATCATATATCACTAATAAGCCCCTAAACAGACTAATTAAGTTACCTGTTTGTTTCTACAATTGGCCCCGGATTTCTACACTTGTATTTACATCGACAGTAACACTAAGTATTGCCTTGGATCCCCACTGAGATTTGGTTAGTATAAATAAACATCTTGAGTTCCAAACGATGTCGTGTTGACCTATGCATGGATTTCAAGAACTGCCTCTCCTGCAATTAACCCCAACAAACAACATTATCAAGTAAGCATTAGAAGAAAGAGTAAAACAGTAAATATGGTGAAAGATTGATTTAATTTTGTAGAAAGTGATGAACTTTCAGAGATCTGGTAGTAAAATTTAAACAAAAATAATGGTTAGTGTGCTATGAAAAGCCAAGTATATTGCCGATTTCAATAAATTTTAACATATGGATGGGACCCACAAAATTAACAACTTTGAAATAGTTGGGTCATACATTTTACAAACTGATAATATACTTAATTGAGATGTGAATGAAGTTTACCATGCATTCTCTTGACGAATCGCTCAAACTCCATAATATTGTGAGGTTCCATGAGAAGGGGAGCAAGTCTAAGGTAAGTAAAAGCAGAATAATGCCTTCCGTCAGGATCGTTCCGAGGCTTAGCCTTCTCCAGTACATGGTTATAACTTACTTTGTCAAGGCAGGGAAGACCATTCTCACTCGTGATAGCTATACAAGAATCCCAAGCAGCATTCATCACCTGCATTCCAAATAAAAAATAAAAATATAACTGTCAAGCATTATCAAAACGGAAAACAGAAAGTTATTAACTTATATTGTCAACCCAAGCTGAGCCTGCCCACTTCAACCTAAATGCTACTAAATACTAACTTTGGTCCAAAATCTTTTTTTCTTTCTGGTAGGACAGATCTTATAAGACACTTGACAAATAGTCAAAAAGATAATAATTCATAAAAGTCAGAACATGATTCACATAGTGATACATATAAACACACACACATATACACACACTCTTACTTGCCAAACCAAACCATCAGGATCTCCAAGTGCTTCGGAGGTGTCCATGTGTGGACCCGAGAAACCCATTTGAGACAATGTGAAGTTTAAGGCAACCTCATGCTTTTTCAACATTTCCATAATTGCAGCATATCCGTCACGGTTTGATGGATTGTAAAAGCCAGCAGTTAACTCGGCAGCATGACTCGCTGTCTTGTACCACCAATGAATACCTGGTAGCTGCGTAAAAATTAAAAATAATGTATCGAGAAAACAAACTGAATAAAGCACATATCACAAAATTATCAAAAAAAAAGTATGTCCATCAACCAAATTAATAAGCACCCCTAACAATGAAGGAAACCTTATGTGGAATCAAGATAAGACTACAAACAGATAATTGCTCTGTTTATTATCTCATAATATAATTTGCCAAATTAAAGAACTTTTTCTTTAGAAAACTGACTGACCTTTGCAGTAATGAAAGTTCCTTCAAAAGCAAATTTGGCGAGAGAAAGAACCCGATCACCATGGTTGATCAAAAATTGTGAATACCAATTGAGGAAGAACCTGCCATAATAGCCATCGTAATCGCCTCCATTACAAAAGAATCCAGTTTCATGCGGCCGAGAATTATAGGAACCTGCATTTTCTGGTCCTCTTGCCCAGAATGAGTGTCCCCTTGCTTCAGCCGCCTTCATCAGGCTCTTCAACATATATCGATCATAACACTGAAAAAACAACATTTGAAAATCAGTAGTAAGCTCCAAAAGGTTTAGGGCATGAAACTGACTAGGAATGACCTGCTTAACAAGAGGGAGGCCAGGGAACAATTGAAGATTGTTTATACCTGAAACTCACCAACACCTGGATATCTCCAACCATGCTTTACAGGATTAGATGGATATCGCAGTTCCCCACATGGGCCTAATCCAATTTCGATCATCGAGACGACTCCATCTACAAAGAACTCGTCAAATTCAACCCGAAAGCTTCTCATGTAGTCAAAGTAAACCTACATTATTTTTTCACAACATTAACATGACACATAGATATAGTGACCATTACATGGCGTGCACACGAATATGACATTAATACTAATAATAATAATAATAATAAGATTAATACAACCAGATTGAACATAGTACCTCTAAAGCAGTGCGACCTCTTAGAACACGTTCCTTATCAATCCCCCATGAGAGACATTCTGGGTTGCGTCTTCCAGATCTATCTGTGAAAAATATGTCTGGATTGCTTCGACCAATCTCAGCCACCCAATGTGGTAGGGGTATACAAACATCATCACCCACATTTCCTCCACATTCATGGAAGGACATCACTACCTGAGCCAATTTAGGTGATAATCATTGAATTTTTAATTTTGAAGATACTGGGTGTTGTCACCAGCAATTGATGACAAATTATGTACCTGTAACTTGAGTTTAAGCTCCCGCACCATCTGAAATAGTTTTTTATATCCCTTCCAGTTGTATTCTTGTGGAACATGTGCTTCGACTATACCCCACCAACAGTCAACCATTACACCATCGACATTGATTGACTTCAAAACCCTTAATTGCTTCATAAGACCATCAGGATCAACAACTTCACACTTCATATTAATGGCTCCCAACTGCAGAACCAATTTTCAATACATCACATACACACTTGACACGTCATCTTAGATAGTGTTAAATTAATTCATTAAGCTGTGTACAGAAGACCTCAAATTAATAAATCCTTGTTCAAAATTAAAAATTCAACTTTGCACAGTAAATAAGCATGCTCAGTAATTTAAGTTCAACAGGACAAGAGTTATTTATTATAAGCTACACAATGAAAGGGTATGGGACTTACAGGAAGCAATACATAAACAGGAACATAAGGAGTACCAGCAAAATCTCGTTCCTGTAACCTTGACGGCATGTCTACAACCTAAAGAAGTTGAGAACATATTATGAGCAATATATCCATGGTGGAAACATGTTACAAATATGAAAATCATAAAGATTATTTGGAAACAGAAAATTAAAAAAAAGACACAGACAAACAGAGAAATTATCCGCAGACCTGCCTGACAACAACAGTATCAACAGAAACTCCTATAAGAGGATCATCCTGACCATCAACTTCAACTCCCAGCATATGAGAAGACTGTGAACGAGCACTTGCTGGGGTGTCATAAGTAGAAGCAGGAACATAGAGACCTTTCATTTGGCATGCATCATCATCTATCCCAATTGGACAGCTGGAAGAAATCCCTCTGAGAGAAGCAGTTTGGTTATGCTGCAGTGGGAGTGAGGTGGATGAAGTTGTTAACACTGCAGTTGATGCACCAGCAGCAGGTCTCACACCCTGTATAAGTATTTAACAAAAAACATGCACTATCAACCTAAAGATGAATAAGATATGGTAGCAAGACTCCTTGGAAGAAAGGTAACACAAAGAGGATGCTATTGGTAAGCATGTTGCTTGATTTTGGTTGGATATCTATTTATTCTTGCCTTCTTGGATGTCCGGACACAGATAGATTACCATTCAAACATCCTGCTACTATATTCAGCAATCAATAATCATAGCATAATCCTTTATGAAGCAATTACTATCTAAATGCTACAGACATAATTTTATGTATGTTGCTTGATTTTGGTTGGATATCTATTTATTCTTGGCATGTGTGTGGAGGACACTGATAGATTACTGATTACCATTCAAACATCCTGCAGCTATATTCAGTAATCAATAATCATAGCCTAATCCTTTATAAAGCAATTACCTTCTAAATACTACAAACATATGCATGTCTGACAAACTAGGGGTCTAAGTGGAATTGTGGATAATGAATATACTTCTTGACAAGAAAATAACAAGAGAAGCCTGGTTACTGTTTTTTAAATAGATTTACTAAGAACACATAGGTTTATCTTAATCAGAAAAACTCATGTGCTATAGCACCTACAAATCAAAATGTAGTGATGCAGGAGGTTAATATCTCAAACATAAAAATACCTGTGATCGTGAAGGAAAGGTGGTTCCATCAGGAAGAACAACCCACCCAGCTTCTCTCGCCAAGGCGGCAATCACGTCATTAATATCGGCTCTAACCCTAAGATTATAATTTCCATGTCTTCTAAGGCCTGCTAAGATTTTTGCAGTAATTGCTCTCCTTTGTCGCTCCCTAAGCTTTGTTCTCTCCTTTTCTTCTATTGGTCTACACCTTCTACCACCTCCTTGTGGGGTCATTTGATCTTGAAACAGATGTTGATTTTGATGTTGAAACCTATTATTGCTACTGCTTGGTGTAATAAGCCCTCCCTCAATACCTACTGAGTTCTTTTCGTCATCATCTTCATCATTCTCACCTTCTTCTTTCACATCCAAACCCATTTCGTCATCATCTTCTTCACTTGTCCCAAATCTCTGCATTTCAGTTGCCATAAAATTGCAATGACCGGGAGGGTAATATCAAGGCTTCAATATGCTAGAGATACAAGAATCCCTCCATGATCAGCATCATACTCGGTTTTTATCTCCCATAGACTCTGTTCACATATTACCCTTCAATGTCAAAAAATTAACAAAGAAATATCTAATATTCATTACATTATGAATCAACAAAAAACATAAAGAAAAATCAATAAGTTAAATATTTAGTTGAAAAAGAATCAAGACGCAAACATTAATAATTCCTTTCTCATGCACAATACTTTGCCGGCGCTGAAACAGCGCCTATTTTCAGTATGCTCTATTAATACACAAACTAAAGAATTTCTTACTATATACATTCGAAGTAAGAACTATTTCATTATATCCCACGCCAAAAAAGATGAACAATTAATTAAAATATAAATTTTCATCAGCGAGAAACACGATCTTCGTCAACTCGCGTAAAGTAAGTACTAAGGAAAGCATACACTCTATGAAGCTAATTCAGCAACATTAAACGAAACACGAAGGAATTTCAGCATTTCTCAACATCAGAACTGAAACATTTTCTGTTAAACATCACAATAAGCAACAAAATCGTCGAAAAATCATCCAAAATTGAAGAAGAAACGATTGTCACCGTAAGATCATCAAAATTCTCCATCATCTCCCTTGCAAATATCAAGATAACTACTTGTTAGATCTAAAGGGGGATGAGTTTGCGGGAGTTCCGCATCCACCTGAAAAAGAACGGAACCGTTGGGACATGACGCCGGTGGGCGGAGGTACCGGCGGGAGTAGATAAGCGAGAAATGTATTATTCCGGCGAGGGCTAGGTTACGGTGGCTCGTGTGAAGGAATTGGCACGGATGAGGGAGGGTGGGGATTGGATGTGTGTGAAGCATATGAAACCAAACGTGCGAGGTCACACGGTTTGTGCGTGCCGGAAAGGTGGGGCCACGAGAATTGTGTGTATGGCCGGAATACCCCCGATATCACGTGGATTACATCCTCACCCCCACACAAAAATCACATTTTCTTGGTTTATGCATTTTTTTAACATACAAATTACAAAATATAATTATATAAACCGTAATTCTACCTACATTCTTGTTTCATAAAAAAAAAAATAAAGTGGTAATTGTATTCTTTCATTTGTAACCGAACTAAATGAATGGTAGCATGATATCTTTGTGTTTGTTTATTTAAATTTAGCTAAATTTAATAAATGAATATAAAAAGATAAATGAATAATTTTTTATGTTTAGCTCGTCATGTACTCATGTGTCATTACGTGTGGACTATAGAATTTAATTTTTTTTATTTTTTCAATCAATCAAATTAACTTAAATTAATAATATGTGGGTCTAGTGATTGTGATATGATAGTCAGTCTTTTATTAACTTAGATATATCCTTATATCTATAACAATAAAATAGAGTTTCAGTTTTCACTATTCAAAGTCAAAATTGAGTTTTTATTTTTAACCTAAATAAATGGCTAAGATTTAATTTTTATTAAATGAAATGTTAAGATCTTCAAATTAAATTAATGATAGTTACTCTTTTATTTATATTAGCAAATGACTTGATAAAAAAAATGATAAATATTACACATCAAAAACAATATACTAAATTACAATAAACAATGAAAAATGAGTAAAAAAATAGCGACAACCAACGTAAACAGTCAAAACCCACGGTGGAAGTGTCGGTGCGAGGGGAGGGCAAATTTGACGGCAAAAACGTTGTATCATGATACAAAGAGACTTGATTTTTTTAAAAGTCGATGTTACAGTTAGGGACTAGCTTCAAATCTTTATTAGTACCATTCCACCCATAGGCAGTCTTCCATCCTACAACCGTCCAAAAAAAACTAGATCTAGTAGGATACTATTCAATGGCCTTAATCCTTGTAAAAAAAATTATACATATATATTATTCACCACTTCTACTATCATACTCAACACCGGGTTTAGTATGTACGTAGCACAAGGTAGGTCATGCTAGTAACGTATCAACCTTTTTCACGTAATTTTATTTTCAGGCCTAATTTTGTTACATATACATACAATATTTTTCGAATGCTAGAACCCACTGGTTGATGCTATCGAAACAATACGTAAATGTGTAAAGTAGTTTCAACAATAGGGGTCTATAACCCCAACCACACCACATTCTTTAGGGTATGAGGTGGAAAGGCCGGCTATTAGGAGCACTTGACACACACACACACACCATACACTTTCGACGTGTGGATTCCAGAAGTTGGTGGTTTCCCTTAGGAAGTTTCAACAAATCAAGAAATATATGTGTTTCATTATTGTGTAACGTAGCTTTAAAATTATGTGAATTAATCAGTTTTAAAAATAAAAGAATCATATCCTAATTTTAAGTCTCTCGCTATACCAAAATCGGGTCAAAACTGAGGACTTAGGAACAACAAAACAGACCGAGTCACAATTATTAAGATTATGCATGCATACGTGTGATAAATGTTTTATTTTCTTAAAAAATTCAGGAAAGAGGAGTGAAATTCGATGTGAAAATAATTAATCATTTTAAGCACCTCTTTATGGTGTTGAGGATATCAAAAATTGTGCTTCTGTTTCGTAAATGCATGATATAATTAATTATATGTGTATACAAAGATGACAACCATGGACAATTAAATTTCAACTGGAGATCAAGTGAAAAAACATCAAAACGACAAGGTTGGAACAAACTAGTTAAGCATATAGTCAAACTAGGAAGCGGCAAAGTAGTGTTGAACCGGTTTTCTCTTGTTATTTCGTGTGTGTGCATTTTTTTTGCACTTTTACAGTTTTATATTTATGTTTGGGCATGTTTTATGTTTGTCTAGTTAATATTCAAACTTATTTCATATTTGGATAGTAGATATTTAAACTTCTTGGTTATTTTGAAATGATAAATGTAGAAGAACTCGGGTATCTTGAACTATATGTGTTTAAAAGTGTTTCTTTTTTATTTATATTTGGTATTTTAATATATAATTGTGACTTCAGATCGTTGTTGGAATGAGCCGACTGGTTTAATGACCGGTCTGGTTTTCACAACCATTCATTTGGTGTGATCAACCCATTCTCCAATTGAGAACCTTCCATGTAAATCATATTCTAAACAAGTACTTGGATGAATTAAAAAACAACAATTCAAGAATAACTTATACATAACATAACATATATGTTGTAGTTTACCAGGAAATTATAAATTTCAACCATGGTAGAAAAAAAAGACCTAACCTAAGTTAAAAGCAGCTTTAACAGTCTATTTGGATTCGGTTATACTTCTACTAATCCTCCACAGCTTCACCTGTTTAAGGAAAATTATGAGACCAGGATCATGAACATACCGGAACTTAGGACTCAAGTAAAAATTGCAACAATGATCTATAATAACTCTCAAAATTTTGAATATGAAAACCAACTACTTTGCAATACCCACTGTAGATGGGTACTTTTAAGTTTATCAGCTTCAACATGCAGTTAAAATGATATTTACCCCATCAAACTGATACACTAGATATTTTATCCATCACATTGTCCATCACGCCAAACTGCTGCTGGTAACACGTATGTTAGGTGTTGCACACACACACACATAACATTAAATAATTGGTCTATCCTCTTTTTGGTTAATAAACAGGTTTTAAATTAATAGTATATGGTTTTTCTAATCATTCTAAATTAGCAATAAATAGAGGTAACCTGGTAACCAGTAGAAATAGGTAAATTTGAACTCGAATTACAAGTGATTTTGACAAAACACTTTTTGAACCTTGGTTACTATTTTATGATATGTTCCCAAAGGAAAAAGAATAGGTTTCTCAATACGTATAATGGAAGTTCTCAAAGGTTGTATATATGCAATAGAGCATTTACTAGAAGTTTTTAAAAGTTGTATACATTCACGTGAAAAGTGGACAACCTGAGTTATGATGGGTTAGATGGATTTTGAAGGGAAAAAAAAAGAATAAGTAAAAAGAAAATGGGTCGAATGGTTTAAAAGTTGACTAAAGTTTTTACAGCATACTAAATTGTTATATCAAAAATTCTGAATCAGTATTTATAGTAATAAACTACTCTTTTAATAAAAACGAAACACAAGGATGCAAGCATTTATATAAAAGCTGGGTGACAATCGATCAATATGATTGTTTACTTTTTAAATTAACTATATTCAACCCATTAGAAATAGAAGATAACCTAATTTGACCCGTTTGCTCTAGGTAAATGGTTCGACTTACTGTGTCCTATGATTTTCATAAAAAGAAGTAGAAACATATTAAAGTTCAATGCTCAAAAACTTCTGTCATTTAGACATGGTAATTTTAACCCATTTACATCGATTTCAAGTTAGTTTTGACAGATAGCGGGTCAAACAGAAATAAAAAAACTACAACAAAAATGAGGAAATGGGTCAAATGCCATCTAGAGTGTATTCAAGTGCTTACAACCTCCTAAACATGTTACTCAGATTACTTAGATTCTTTTTAATAACACAAGTCTTTGTAATTATATCTGATACACTGGCTATTTATATAATCCAAAACAAATGACAAAAAGGTGTTGTACCTGGCATTAACCCACAACCAAGATTAACATTTTGACCCAGAACCGTTTTAAAATGTTACTTAACCTACCAGTCCTTTTTTCCTATCACTGATGCCAATTCTAGAACTTTAACTGTACTAGATTTGAATATAGTTCCTTAAAGTTAAAAAAATCAAAAATAGAAACTGATGAAGGGAGGGAAAGAGATTTACCATGCATTCTCTTGATAAATAGTTGAAATTCCCTTAAGTTGTGTTCTTCAAGGAGAGTATGATTGAGCCTAAGGTAGGTAAAAGCAGATAAATGTCTTCCATCTGGATCGTTTCTTGGTTTGGCATGTTCTAATATCTTGTTGTACCCTTGTCTATCATGACACGGAAGAGCATTTTCACTCGCAACTGGTATATCAGCATCCCATGCAGCATTCAGCACCTAAAAAAACGTATAAAAAAGTGCAAATGATACAAAACGAACAAGAATTTTTCCAACAATTCTCATGGAAATCACTACTTTTGACTCTTCATATGATTTATGAAATGTTTGACAATTGGTTGGCAAGTAAGATCTTGTCAACTCCAAGATGACTGATTCTCTGTAATGATGTAACGGGAAAAAAGTAGTTTTAACCACGGTAATACGTGCATGATAGCCTTGATATTGTTGTAATAAATAACAACATACTTCAACTTCACTTTTAGTTTGGTCACTAGATTATACAAATGGTTATCAAACTGCCGCGCTCTCAAAATGTAATATTTAGTAAACTATTGCCAAAGATTTGAACCTGTCTGATGAAATTGAGATGTTTTCGCATCTTTTTTTTTCTAGGTTTGTATAACAGGTTTTGAAAATGGTTTTCATAACGGCCTTTGAAAGTTTAAGGGTTTTAGTAATGATATTCAAAGTCCAGTGAACAGATATTACAACATTAGATAAAAATGTGTGTAGCCATTTTCAAAAAGAATTTCATATTTTCTCTAATGACAACATACAAAAACTGAACTTAAGAAGTTGTCAAAAATGAAAATCTCACACTTCAAACGGATTTGGATGGATAGAAACAAATTTTTATACATAAAACCAGAGTAGCTGGTCAGTAAAATGAATAAGTGATGATGATATTTGATACCAAAGTAGTCTTTAAAACTGATGTCCATGAACATTTTCTTTGAAGAAATGAGGATAACAAAAATAGAATATGTTTAATGTTACTAGTATCGAAACTACCTGCCACACTAATCCTTCAGGATCAACCATTGCCTCGGGAAAGCCCTCTTGCTGGTCCAGTGTACGCAACTCAACACATGTAAAGTTTAAAGCAGTGTCATGCTTTTTTAACATCAAAGCAATTAGAGAATAGCCATCTCGGTTGGCCCGATTGTAAAACCCTGCAGTCAGTTCAGCAGCATGGCTGGCAGTTTTGTACCACCAATGAATACCTGATAGCTGGTCATCATCATAGATAAATAAATAAATAAATAACTTTCAAGTAAATAAATAGCCCAGTAAGAAGAAATCGATTGATAATTATTATTTGATAAGTGTTGACTAATTGACTTACCTTTACCGAAATGGGAGTATCTTCAAAGGCTAAATTTGCCATGGCTAGTACCCCATCTCCATGATGAATGAGATACTGGGAGTACCAATTAAGAAAAAATCTGCCATATGCGCTATCATATTCACCTCCATCACAAAAGAATTTGGTATCCTGAGGCTGAGAATTATAAGAACCTGCATGATCAGGTGGTCTACCCCAAAATGAGTGTCCTCTTGCCTCTGCAGCTTTCTCAAGACACTTTCTTAGGTATTTATCATAGCACTGCAAGTTAATACATTTATAAATCAACTGGCCACGATTTTTTCCTCAATCAAGGTAAGGGGTGGTAAAATGGATCAAAATGGGTAAATATTGATGGTGCTGGTTGAAACAGGTTAGCAGGTTTGGCTGGAAACACTTTCTGTCCAAAAATTTTAATTTCTTTTAAACATAATTAGTATGTCAAACATGATTACAAAAATTTTCTCTTCCACATTTATCTTTTTGTTTCTTTTTAAGTCAAGTAATATAGGAGGTTTTTAGCATTAAAAAGACACTTTGGGTGGTTTTCGACCTGTTTACAGCATTTCCTTTTGAGCTAATTTTATTGATTTCACATGTTTGACCCCTTAGAATTGAAAACAAAACCCCAATCGACCCATTTAAAAGTAAAATGGGACAAAGAATGCCATCTCTAATCAGAGATCACACTCGTGTCATATAAGCCTATGTAACAATGATCTATCGATTTTTCTACAAGAAAGTACCTGGAATTCACCAATACCGGGATACTTCCAACCATGTTTTGCAGGGTAAGACGGGTACCGCAATTCCCCACAAGCACCTAAACCAATTTCAATCTCGGTAATGCTCCCATCCTGGAAGAATTCATCAAATTCAACCCGAAAGCTCCTCATATACTCAAAATAGACCTGCAAATAGAATGCAAAAACCAACATTTATCAGTGTACTACAAGTTCAATTTGGGATACACACACACATACATACATACATGCATAGCGTGTGTGCCTTCGCGCGCGTGTATATGTATGTGTTTGCATATATATGTAGGTGTGTGTGTGTGTGTGAATACACCATTTTTGTCAGTAGCAAAATCTGGTACCTCGACAGCTGTGCGGCCTCTCAAAACACGTTCCTTGTCAATTCCCCATGTCAGGCTTTCCGGGTTGCGCCTTCCATCTCGGTCTGTGAAATATATGTCGGGATTTTCTTGACCAATTTCTCTTATCCATTTAGGCAATGGAATATGAACATCATCACCAACATTACCTCCACATTCATGAAATGACATTACAACCTGATATCAAATTCATATATATTATTCCATCAAGAAAGGATGAAATGCATAAATAATCAAGTAAAGAAGGTTACTTTGTAAAACAAACCTGCAACTTAAGATCCAATTCACGCACCATCTTGAAGAGTTTTTTGTACCCTCTCCAATTGTACTGTTGGGGACTGTTGGCTTCCACAATGCCCCACCAGGTGTCAACCATAACACCATCAACATTTATTGACTTCAGAGTTTTCAGTTGATTCATTAGATCATCAGGATCAACCAGCTCACACTCCATGTTGATGATCCCCAACTGAATTTGAGGTGAAAAAACAACATATAAGAACGAGTGCCAATAATAACAACGCTTCCACTAAGGCTCCCATCTGTTAAGGATCTTTTATTAGACACACACACAAAGTTGCAAGCAATGTAAAACCAAACACGAAAAAACTTGTGTGGTTTTACGATTTGCGCATAATTATCTAATGAAAATTTTGATTAATATACTTGCAGCAAAGAGAGACGTGGTTTATATAAAGGGAAAAAAAGAGACAAGACAAAAAAGGTTTAGTACATTGCCAACCCAACTGTTATAATTGTTTTTTTCAAAATTTTAGGATCTCATGTTTATAGTCCGAATTAGGTTCTGAATTCAAAAGTTTCCTCGCGTGAAAAAGTCTGTCATAACAGGAAAATAGATTCAGTTATTGTTGGTACAAAAGTTTTAGAGTAAAGCCAAGAAAAGAAAACATTGACAGACTCACCGGTAGCATAACATATACAGGAACATGTGGTGTGCCAGTAAAATCTCTTTCATCTGGGGCAAATTCCGCAACCTGCAGAAAAAAAATTGTGGCAGGTTAAGTAAGATCACTTTAGTAAATTAATTGCGAAAGGATCAAATAAGAGGTATGATTTCAGATCAAGTGTGATGCACAATGACAAAACTACGCTAAAGACAAGGACGTCTAGGAAGAATAAGGAAATCGTTTTAATCAGAGCATTAAAGGAAAACATACAAAAGATAGCATATATGCAACAAAAGTTCTGTCTTATGAAACATATAATTACTGATCCAAATGACTCGGTATCAGTTGGGCCAAAAGCCTACTGTCGCTATAATTTGCTTTTACAGCTGCTGTTAATTCCGGTAAATGCATTCAAGCATTTTAATGCACAAGTTTACGTTTCTAACAGCTGGCCGGCCTTTTTAAATCTTAGCCACTTGAATAAAGCACGCACTCCATTTCACAGTTTTAGTTGAAGAATGATTTTTGACAATAAAACTAGTTCTATCAAACCTCAGATGTCTTACTTTTCTATCAACGAAGGTTGCCATTAGTAAAGTACTAAAGTTTCTTATGTAATTTGGAGTAACTATCAATCTTTCATGAAAAGTGAACTGCTTACGCAGTTCTGGCAATGAAAGTATCCCATTTGACTATAAAAATTTCAACAGGGAACTATTAAACCATTTTCTGTTACTTCATCAAACAAACTTAATATCTCAAAACATGCAAATAGATGTTATCATGTCAGCAACACATTCCCAATTAATGAAAATCATATCATTAACTTTTTTTTATGAAAATCAACTTGTGCCATGTTAGTTGTTTCATTTCTTCCAAGTTACCTTTCACAAAGTATCATCTTCCATATAAGTGTATCCAGATAGAAACAGAGTGAAGTAAAAGCCCTTTAATTGACATTATTATTGCAGTCAAATATTACAAAAAACACTGAGACTCCTTAAGTTAGTTTTCTAATCCCAAAATTCAAATTGATACGACACTAGGTGGTGCTTTTACAACTAGCTAACTAAAGCGAACCTATAATTATATATTCATTACTTAGAGGTGAATTATGACACACTCAACCTAAATTCATATCACAGTTTCTTAAACCCGTGTAAATTGTCACGCAAAGCCAAAAAAACCATAAAGACCTGAACAATATTGAAATTTGACTTCTAAAACTAATCAAAATTACTCTGTAGTTCTGGAGTATAACACAAATTCTAGCAGCAAATAAGATTAATATAAACATTAGTATGCATAAGCAGTAAAAAAAATATGGCTACACTGACATAATAAATTACAAAAATTGAAAATCGCATCGTTACCTGATGATTATCAGAGGTATGAACTGAATCGCTGAAACTCGAGGAGTCTGCACAATCACTTGGTGCGACCGAAAGTCGAGTGCGAGAGCTGAGATCGAGGAAATTGAGCTTGAGATTATTAGAACGAGGAGCAAACTGAACTACGGAAGGAGGCCAAAATGGCTGCCGAAAGAGGGCAACGTTTGCAGAGGGCAAGGCCATGGATGTTGGGCATTTTGGAATAGCCCAAGAGGTGGGAAGAAACGGGATCGCCATGGGAGCTCATTGTTCGTGTTATGGAAATTAAAAGAAGGGAAAAGAAGATGACGGGAGGGGAGAAGCCCGTGATCCCAGATCTTGAGATCAACGAACTTAAGTTTTACGTAAAGATGCATTTATATACACGCTATTTTAAAAATGAAATTTACCAAACTTGTTTATTTCATTCGTATAAGAAATTATTAAAATCTGTTAAAGTAAATTTTATAACTTTATAATATAAAAAGATACTAATAAATAATTATAAAACTAGAGGATATGATTTCTTTTAAAACATAACAAATCTACTAGAAATTGAAATTTTATATATAATATCATTAGATTTTTTACAAAACCTATCTATAATTATATTTGAATTGTTTAATACAATCTAATTAGTATATATATTTAAATGATTAACCACAAAAATAGATAGATATATCTATTAAATGATATAAATAAATGTTTTTTAACGTATTTATGTGTTAACAAACTAAATCACATACAAATATCATTTAAGAAAATAACTCATCGATAAGCAATTTTAGAATATAATGAAGTTAATTGATTAGAAAATTCTAAAAAGAGAATTACGATATCATAATCCTTTTTCTTTTAATATATATAATAGATAAATTATAAATTATACGTACTTGTAGCCAAGCAATAAGTATGGTAGTAAACAAAAAATCTGGTTTGATATTAGGTTTGACTTTTAAGGGTGTATGTTCGGTTGTACAATGAATTTAACAAGGTATATCAAGCACACACGTTGCGTCTGGTGATATTAAAACAATCATATTCTTAGTAATTTAATTTATATATAAGATTGTTGTTCAAAGTTAGAATGCGTAAAAAAATTTAGTAACATGCATCTACTGTATTTGCTCATTACATTACGTACATGGAACTACATTAGATGATATTGTTATGAGATCAAAAGTAACATATACAAACTAAAGGGTAAAATGTGAAAAATTATTAAGGGTTGAATTAAAAAATCCAAAATGATGTATAACAGTAATGGAACCCTTAAACTTTTAGTAGAAGAAAAAAACTAAAGATCATTTAATTTGTAAATATTAGTAAATAGTTGTATTAGATCAAATGTTTTATATAAACTTAAAGATGTATAATAAAAAATTTAAGAGTTAAATTTTAAATTAATATGAATAATAATTTATTTGGATTAAGGGTGTATAATGAAAAAAATAAATTTGAGGGTTAAAGTTAAAAATTGGTTAAGGATGTATAATGAGAAATAAATAAGTTTGAGGGTTAAAATGTAAAATTGCAATGAATAGTATTTTTAGTTTGGAAATTGATTATATAGATAATGTATTGTAACATATAACCATCATATCACATTATAAGCGTGTTGCGAGTGCAGTGGTTTTTTCTATCGACTCGTTGATAAGCTGCCGACAGGTCTGACAAGCATATCGTATAGCCTTTTTAGCTGGTAGCCACTACACATTTAAGATAAAAGTCTTAAAACGTAATTTAGTTATTTTAATACTTCAACTAATCTAAGACCTTGTATAAATACAGTCATGATATGATAAAGTTAACCAACATTCTTTCATGATCATTTTTTCAGAATGATCATCACATTTTGTTTTTAATTTTTTCAGTGAATTGTTGGACTTTAAGATAAATTGTTGTTATAAATATCTTGATCCACACAAATTATTGAATGTAAGTATTTATAATTAAACACCGATAACTTTACCTTAACATGATGAAAACTTTTATTGTTTCAGATCCGGAAGTTATATAATTACTCAGAGTTACTAACTTATTTTCACATGCTAAGTTTTGTATAAATTTATGTATCGTTTCATCTAATAGATCACGGGTACAGGGGCGGAGACACATATAGTCGAGAGGGTTCGGTTGACCCCACTGACAAAAATTTTCGTATAATTTTAGTACAATGTTAGTGTATTTTAGATAAAATTTTAGTTATGAACCCATTGATTTTGTTTATAAAAGTTATTAATCTCAACTTTAAACCCATTGGTTTAAGCTCCTAGCTTCGTCCCTGCACGGGTACACACCAAATTATTAATATTAGAGTTAATTACAAATTTCGTCCTTTATGAATAGGGTCTTTTGCACTATTAGTCCTTTAGCCAAAATTCTTGCAATTTTAGTCCTTTATTTAAGAATTTGTTACACTATCGGTCCTTTACGCTAACAGATGTTAAATTTGACTAACGGTCAAAGGGCAATTTGGTCTTTTTACGTGTAAAGGACCAATTTTGTAATTAAAATAGTTAAATTAATATTTTTTATCATTTTTTAATTATTAATTTATTGATTTTATCATTATTAATTAGTTTTAGAGTTAATTACATAATTAATTATCTCTCTCTACAAACACAACACACTCTCTCTCTCTCCCTCTTCTCGGTGACCCACAACCCACCGCCCACCGCCCACCTCCCACTCTCTTTCTAACAAAACATTACAGCCACCACCCACCTCTCACTCTCTCTCTACAGCCTCCACCCACCTCTCTCTCCATCTCTCCCTCTCTTCTCGGTGACAACCACCGCCCACCTCCCACTCTCTTTCTATCAAAGCATTACAGCCACCACCCACCTCTCACTCTCTCTCTACAAACACAACTCTCTCTCCATCTCTCCCTCTCTTCTCGGTGACTCAACCACAGCCACCGCCAACATCTTTCATCACCATCGACATATGTTGAAGACGAGGAAAACCCTAGAAGAACAGAGTTGATTTTTGCGATGAAAACCCTAGAAGGAGGTAGCGACGGCGGTTGTTAAAGACGGAGGAGGAGGAGGTAGCGGCGGAGGTGTAATTCTTCATCTGGGTCTGTTTCCCTTTCACCTTACGAAAACGACAACCGCGACGGATTAGGGTTTTCATAGGGTTTTCTTCGTTGATGATGATGGTTATGGCGGTGGTGTTGGTGGTTAATGGATTAGGGTTTTCATAGGGTTATCTTCGGTGGTGATAATGGTTATGGCGGTGGTGTTGGTGGTTAACGGATTAGGGTTTTCTTAAGGCGGTGGTGTTGCTGGTAGAATGAAAAGGATGTGGTGGCGGATGGAGGCGGCGGCGGCGGCGGATGGTGGTGGAGTCTGGTAGTTGAACGAGTGAGGGAGATGGAGAGATGAAGAGTGAGTGTGTGTTTGTAGTGAGAGAGAGAGAAAAGTAATTAAATGTAAAAAGAGTTAATTACAAAATTCGTCCTTTTAGAATAGGGCTTTTTTCACTATTGGTCCTTTAGCCAAAATTCTTGCAAATTTAGTCCTTTATTTAGGAATTTGTTACATTATTGGTCCTTTAGGCTAACATTGTTAGTTTTGACCGTTAGTTTGAGGGGTAATATGGTCTTTTTACATGTAAAGGACCAATTTTGTAATTAAAATAGTTAAAGTAATATTTTTACCATTTTTTAATTATTAATTTATTGCTTTTATCATTATTAATTAGTTTTAGAATTAATTACATAGTTAATTACATAATTAATATCTCTCTCTCTCTCCATAAACACAACACACACTCTCTCTCCATCTCTACCTCTCTTCTCGGATTCAACCACCGCCCACCTCCCACTCTCTCTCCACCCATCTCTCACTCTCTCTCTCTACAGCCACCGCCCACCTCCCACACAGCCACCACCCACCTCTCACTCTCTCTCTACAAACACAACACACACACACACACTCTCTCTCCATCTTTCCCTCTCTTCTCGGTGACTCAACCACAGCCACCGCCGGTTTGCCACATTTCTCCGCCGGTTTGCCATTAACTCAACCACAACCTCAACCACAGCCACCGCTGCCACCCTCCGCCACCCAAGTAGGGTTTTTTTAAGGTTTTTCTTCGGGCACTACGACCACCACCAACATTTTCCATCACCATCGACAGTTGTTGACGACGAGAAAAACCCTAGAAAAACAAATAGTTGATTTTTGCGATGAAAACCCTAGAAGGAGGTGGCGACGGCGGTTGAAACGGAGATCTGGTTTTAGGGTTCGATTCTGATAAACCTGAAAAACCCTAGTTCCGTTTGAATTCTGATCTCTGTTTTTCTCTGATTCCAAGCTTTGTTCTCACCAGATCTGGTTTTAGGGTTCGAAAAAACGGAGATCTTTTGGTTGTTTTGATAAAGTTAGGGTTTTTTCTTTCTTGGTTGTATTCAGGGGGTTTGATTTCATAGGGTTTTCTTAGGGTTTTCTTCTGTGGTGATGATGGTTAATGGCGGTGGTGTTGGTGGTTTACGGCAAGGTAGTGGTAATGTGCTGGTAGAATGAAAAGGATGTGTTGGTGGCGGCGGCGGCAGCGGATGGTGGTGGAGTCTGGGAGGTGACCGAGTGGGAGAGATGAAGACCACAACCACCACTCACATGTATTTAGGGTTTTTTTCTTACGGCGGCGGTGGTGGTGAGTTGCAGGTGGCGGAGCTGCCATAGTGGCGGTGGTGAGTTGCAGGTGACCGAGGGGAACCTTTTCAAATGGGGGTGGGGGTGTTTGTTTTGTAATTGATATGTAATTAGAGCTAAATATCAAGAAATTAAGAATTATAAAACAGTAAATTAATAATTAAAAATTGTAAAAGAAATTATAAAATCAAGATTTAATTACAAAATTAGTCCTTTACATGCAAAATGACTAAATTGCCCTTTGACTAACGGTCAAAACTAACGATGTTAGCCTAAAGGACCAATAGTGTAACAAATTCCTAAATAAAGGTCTAAATTTGCAAGAATTTTGGCTAAAGGACCAATAGTGAAAAAAGCCCTATTCTAAAAGGACGAATTTTGTAATTAACTCATGTAAAAATGAGTTAATAAAAAGGAGATGTGTTTGGTTACAAGTATAACAAAGGAAAAGACTAAATTACCCCTAGACTAACAGTCAAAACTGACGGTGTTAGCCTAAAGGACTGATAGTGTAACAAATTCTTAAATAAAGGACTAAATTTGCAAGAATTTTGCCTAAATGACTAATAGTGCAAAAGACCCTATTCATAAAGGACGAAATTTGTAATTAACTCTTAATATTATATGCACATGGATGTTAGTTTAATCCTAGTAGTTTGTTGTTTCAAAATTGATCCCACTTAGGATGACGGGCAACGAGCAACGGTCAATGAAAGGACGACGTGAATAACCGGCTGTTTTTTCGAAAGTCTCAAGTCATCGATTATGCAAAGAGAGAGAGGGGGACATAGGTTTTTGAGAGAGACCAGGGCTATGATCACATGTGACCTTGTGTGAATTCTAATGTGTAGATAAAGGGAGGAAGTAAAGTAGGACTAGAATTTAAATCTTTTAATAAAAAGATTTTTTTTATCCATGTTGGACTATGGTGTTAGGTTCATTTTATTTACTTTTTTTACTAGTTTATTTTTGCATTTTAGGTATTTTGCATTTGTAACATATTGCATTTGTCTTTTTTTATTTGTTTTGGCCAATTTCAGGTACTTTCTAGTCTTCGTGTTTAATTGCAGAATTTTAGAAGACTATGGCGGAGCGGATGCTAATCGGGTATCAATTGGGAGAATACGGACTTTAAGGCATGTGGCCTTACTTATTTGGATCAAGAAGGGATGGAAAATTGCAAGCTTGGGCTCAAGGGAATGACATTTGGGCTTAAAATATGGGCTTTAAAAAATGCTGCCAGACTCGTTGGCGCGGCCGCGTGAGACCTCCGGTGCCAATTTCGTCAATTTGCTTTGGGGATTCCATTTTAAAGATGATTAGGGCAAATATTCTGTAGTTTTTACACAGAAAACAGGGGCCACGACTTGGGAGCAAGGAAGAGCCATTTTGAAGGGTTTTGAAGCATTATTGAAGATTTTTTTCTTCCAAATCAATTGTTTACATGTTTGGTACAATTAAACACTTCTATTTTGCTTTAGTCATGTGTGGCTAAGCCCTATTTTGGTTGACATTGGTGATTCCTTGAACATTTAGTTAGGGTTTTAAAAGGTTTATGAACTTGTTCTTGAAATTTATGAATATGACTCCTAGTTTAATTCTTACTTCATTCTTATGTTTGTATGTCATGAGTGCAAGTATTTGAATGATTTATTGTTAGTTGTTTTCTTGATTACGTAATAGATCTTCAAAACAACAAGTAATAAGTGGTTTCATGAATGTTTATGCATTTCTCAAACCATGAAAATGTATTCTCCAACATGGTAATATAAGGTTTTGACTCCTCTTGGATTTGGTGATTCTTAGATTGTAATGCTAGTCAACTTTTTGAATTAAATATTTGTTTGGTTTATGACTTTGACTAAGAAGGTGTGTTAGGAGCTTCTTCAACCTCCATACTAATTATAAAGAGTCTAGGTGATTTATATAGCTGTCAAATCGAAATGTTATAAGCGTCTAATATAAACAAAAGGCTAATTTAGATCAAATCTATTATATGATCCTAGTCAGTTATTTAACAAAATAATTTTAAATGTACAATATTGACCATCCATTTAGGTAAAAACTAACATCCAATTTTAAGTTTTTTATTTGGGGTCAAAATAAGATTCAGTTAACTTTGTAAAGAAACTTGCATATCATACCTTGATAATCTATGCTACTGAGGTAACAAATTTAGATAATAAAAACATTGTTTTCCTTGATTAAAATTGCACAAATGAAATAGCAGCCAAACTTGTGTTTTGAGTAGTTTGACTAGAAAAGTCACAACAAAGCATATACATATCTATAACTTTCCATAAATGATATATTAGGTACCTGGACTATTTAAGTTTTAAAAATGACAACTTAGGCCCTCTAGTTTATATCACATAAACACATAAAGGCAACTTACATAACACATAAAATACTTATTGATATATTTAAAAACTTTCAAACCTTGAAACGTTACAATAATTACATTAAGTGACGGAGAAAAATCAAAAAAAGTTTAAACAGATATTTAAAATTTATCAGGAAGGTCGGAAAAAAAAATTACGGATCAGACTACTATTAATCGAAACAATCAAATAACCAAAAAAATGCTCGGTCTCACGCGAGATTGGATTAAAAACACCGAACTTCTATACACAAGATTGAGAAAAAAAGTGTTCATCGTGTACATTTTTTAAATAATATTGTCTTTCAATACTAAGAAACATCTAAAAGGACATCTCATATTTCCTGAAATGACACACTAACCATTTCTTAAATAATATTTTCTTTTTATTTTTTGTTTTAAGACATCTCTAACTAGTTTCTAAATAAATTTTTTTATGAAATACAAATCTAAAAACATTGACATAGACCTTTAACACTGTGTTTTCGAAATTTAAATAAGAGAAGAAAATAAAGGATTTAGAAGAGAAAATGGATTTTAGTTGTGTGTTTAGGTTTTTTAAAAGAGAAAATAAAGGATATTGAAAGAAAAATTATTCTTTATTTTCTTTTTGGATATTTCTTTTAAAGTTGGGAAGATTTTGATAAAAAAGCCAAAAAACACTTCGTATTTCACTCTTCTTTTTATTTTCTTTTTTAAATCGCGAACACCACTAACAAAAACATGTTCCTTTCTCTTATTTTATTTTCTTCCGTTAATTTTCTATCTTTCCAATTTTTCCCAAGTATAGCTTTGGAACACAGTGTAAATATCAAACAAAGTTAGATATTTTCCAAGTATCCAATACAAAACAAATTTTTATTTTTTTAAATACACGCAAATATAACACAAGCTTATTTTTAAAAATATGTCATAGACCTTAAATATTTATAAACACCCGATACGTATTTTAAATATCTTAGCATACACGATTTTATTTAAAGACATTAACATATATATCTATGTCAAAGTTTTTACTTTTTACATAGATACCGCAAAAGCAGCATATTTTTTACTGTTTTATTATAAATTTATGCTAATATATATACGGTGTATATAAGTATTTAAGGTCTATGATATATTTTGTAGAACTAAATACAGGTTGTTTTTGCATTAAATATATAAAAAATAAAAACTTTTTGGCGCTAGATATATAAAAATATCTAACCGTGTTACATATCTAAGGTCTATGTCAATGTTTCTGGGTGCCTACAATGGTTAACTACAGACATAATTATTTAAAAAGTAATTAGAAGTTTCTTAAAAAAAAACTACAGATAATTATTTAAAAAATGTTTAACTGGTACTAATAATCAAATAACTAAAATTCAGAAAAAAAGTACAAAAGCACTATTTATAACTTAGATTTTACACTGATAATGAAACCACTTTAAATCTCACATTCTCACAACACCACTTTGCTATAATTTTTTTGGGCTTAAAAAAGAACAATATGTGTTTGATAAGGGAATTAATACACAAAACTTGGCCCAAATGAGCAGCCCAATGAAAAATAGCCCATTGAGACCGACAAAAACTAGCGGACCATTTTCGCAAAATAGGAAAACCGAGGTTTTTCTTATAAAACAACTCCAACTTATATATATAAAAATCATTGTTTAAAAGCAACTATATTGCTCGAATTTCAAGTTTTTTTAACCATCTTTAGGTAATTTACAAAACCGGATAAAATGTTGACGCATTTAAAAAAATACAAACATGAGATGCGTCTTTACTGATATCTACTAATCGTATGATGTTGTTTGCGTAGGCTATTTGTTTACTGTTTAAAGAAACCATTCAGCATTTAAAAGTTGAATCTATTAGTATTTAGCGTGTTTGTCGCATCTGATAAAAATTGTGCCGAATGAAACAGAAGAATCGTGTTAAATCATTCCACCTTAAAATATATTTTGAATCATTAAGCACCATGTATTTTACTTCAATACTATTTTCTTTCACATTTTACTTGTTAGACAATCATATCATATCTTATCTTACAATATAATAAATGACTATTAAGGTTTAAATGGTAATTTGTATCATTTAGAAAGTTCATTCAGAATCCTTATCAAACAATATGTCACATTCGGATACAGTTTCATACATAGCCTTTAATTATTCAGACCATAGTATCATTAATATTTAATCATTATGTTTTTAACAAACAACCTCATAATATTTATGTTTGTTTTTCCTATGTGTCATTTGATTAGTGATCACTAAGCAATCTTCTGACTTCTCAAACCCCTTGACGCCTCCAAACGAGTGCCCTGAGCTAGGGGTGTATGTTCGGATGGATCGGTTTAATCCGATTTGATTAAGTAAATCCAATTGGATTTCGGTTTTGAAAAGTGATATTTTGATTCATCCAAACAATCTTAAGACCCGAACCAAACCATCCAGATTATAATTCGGTTGGATCGGTTTTTACAATTCGGTTTTCATTCTTACATAAATATATGTTTAAAGAGCCGAGATATTTTAAAAACTAAATTTGATATATATATATATATATATATATACTAATAAAAGTTAAAATATAGTTGTCCAAGTTACAATAACTAGTGCGAGTGGCTTTGGCATAAATATATAATTAAAAAGTAACAAGTTATATATTAAATGGATATGACACGTATGGATTATTTTGTTCCAGTAGTGTTATGTATACATTCTTATTCGGTTCATTCAAATTATTCGGTTTAGATAATAGTATCCATAACCAAACCGAAATCCATAGTAATTATTCGGTTTTGATCAAATCCATAGCAATGCTAATATACTATATATATATATAGAATAGGGTTCAAATAAAAAAAAGTTTAAGGTACTAAAGGTAAGGAGAAATATGAAGAGTACACGTGGCAATTTAAAATAAAGGGTAAATAAGAAAATTTATATTTATTATATACTCTCTCCCTTAAATCTCGTTCACATTGCCAAGTTTTTTAACCCTACTTTTTTGGATCCCTAAACCACCGCCGCCCCCAAATGTATACGGCACAGTGGCACACCCTCGACTGAAAATTCAAAACCACCATCGTCGCCGGTTTCCCCATACCACCAAACTCCACGACCGAAGACTTTGCCGACGACCTTCGCCACGTGCAAAGCCGCTGCTGCCGCTCTGAAGTCGCCGACCAACACCGCTACATGAAACCCTAGATATGTGCCGTTTTTTCCGCCTCCACCCATTTTCCTCCGCCGTAACCGCCTCTGCATCACATCCCAGATGCACGCGCTTTGCAACTGCCGCTGAAACCACCGCTGCATCACATCAGAGATGCACACGCCGCCACTGCTTTAAATGTAGGTCCCGTCGATGCACACGCCGCCGCTGGTCAAGTCAGTTGATTGTGCATTCCGTGTTTTGCGTAGGTTCCGGTGATGCACACGCAGCCGCCGGTCATTTCAGTCGTTTGTGCATTCCCGGTTTTGCCTAGGTTCCGGCGATGCACACGCCGCCACTGGTCAAGGTCATTTTCGACTGTGCATTCGTGATGCCATGCCGCCGGTCAGTTTCATGGAACGACACACCTGCGATGGTTTAATTCGCCAGAAATTAAGGACTATTTCTTTTTCATTTTTCCCATATTGCACTTTAACTGGTTGAATCTGGAACGTGGTCCTCGTTGCTTTTTGACTTTTTTTGACTTTTGGTTTAGATCCAATAGCTGAGATTTCACCTTACATTTAGTACCATAGGTTTTTTGTACCATATCCCTACCCTATATATATATATATATATATATATATATAAAGTGTAGATGTTTATTCTCTAAAACAATGTTCCAATGACCCTTCAATTTCTTTAATAATATTAGTAGGGTTGCTTAAGAAAAAAACCATGTGAAAGGATCATTAAAGTAGCAACATAATGACAAAATTTTAAATTCGAAAAAATAATTAAATAAAATCTTGTAACTATCGTCTATCAACGATCAATGATATAAGTGCATCAATTTTCAATAATTTTCTTTTCTAATTCTAATGGGGCCTTTCTATAATGGTGGAAGCATTAAAGTGAAACACCATGATTTAGCTAATAGATATTTAGATCTCAGCAACAATATTTTATAGGGAAAATTAATAATACAAAAGTTATTAAAATAGATCTTGTTTAATCAACAGCTTTTGTCTTAATCGCAACTTCTAAATATCCAAAACCAATTTTGAATCGAATTTTTTTTCCTATTTTTCTTTCTTAATCTAAACTCAAACGTTTAACCAGATGAAATAGGGTTTAATTCACATAATATAGGTTAAGCATATGAAATAAATAGGTGAATGATCTTGATAAAATAGTTTGTAAACTTTATTACTATTATGTGAATTTTCTTCGATCATCTATAGAGACTATGTATAAAAACAATGAACTATGTATAAAAACTTTATTTTAGTTCTCGTAGGTTTTTTTCATAAATATAAAATTTTAAAAGTTGGTGGGTGTCATATTTCTGGTGTGAAATAGTGTGATGAGACTAAAATGATGACCCAAGTATAGCATAACCCAAACAACACAACTATTTCCTCCCTCCTTACTCTATCTTACACACCCACAAAAAAGAATCAGCGGGTGAGCTTAGATTTGAGAAGCCGAGAGCTAACCCGAAAAGGAGAGTATACCGGTATTCCTGAGTCACCCACATGGAACCAAAACACTCTCGAACCCATTCAAGCTTACCGCTACACGTAGCCTTAGAGAGTGTATCGTTCAAAGGGTAATGTCAACATCACATTAGTCTACTGTGCGTGATGCCATACTTGTCTCCAAGTGATTGTTGGCATGACGAATTGAAGCCGACATGGTGGAGATCACACTGGTTAATTGGGTTTATTCGGTATCTCTTTGGTATTAATGGTATTTGCTTTTTTTTTTTTTAAATTGAGTAGGCAAATCTCAAATTTCAATATGATAGGGTAAAAGCATAAAGGTTAAACGAGAGATGGAGATATGTGGTAGACATGATGATAAAGAAATCGACGTAATACTATATGATGATGTGATGTGAATAAAGATATTGCCCCCTATAAGATTGTCATCACGTACATTGTTATTGTTCGTATGTTTCCTTTGTCCTCTTTTTCATTGTTTAGATTAATATGAGTATTTTTTTTTTTTTTTTGTAATATTCTCTACTTGTTATAAAGATTAGAATTTCATGAAAATGATATATACTAATAATTAATTTCTTAAAATGAATCGGGATAGAGACGATAGTGAGATAAAATAGTTAAGGGTTAAATAATATTCGAACAAATACAAGATGCTTAGGACGAGTACAAAGATGTCCATGGTCCACCCGTTACATATTTATCTTATTTAATGTATTTACTTCAATGAGAACAAAAAAAGTTTAAAAAAAAAAAATGAAAACACAGAGTGTAACTAGTCATGGTCCTCGTAGAAAAAATGAAATGTTTAGTTTTTTCAGATTTTTGCGCCAACAAAATACCACAAATAAGGTTGTACATTGGTTGCAATGATACATTAAGTGGCAACAACTCATAGAGATGGCTAACTAGTGTTATGGTTGACTAGTTAGCCATCTGAATGCAGTACAACAACTCTCTCTCTCTCTTTTGAATGAAGTGAAAGAGTAAGATATCAGACCTTTTCTGAAAAAATTGGATCGCAAATCAGTTGGGATTGGTCTGGCCTCCTTGCGCATAGAAATCATCCCCTAAACTGATTGCAACCTAAAGGTTGTATCCCGAACTCTGGATCTTTTGTTCTCCTATCACCATGGGGCCTTTTGTACATCTTACCGTTTAAATATATAATACAAATATTCAGCCTTTCAAAAACAAGTGTCATGTTGATCACTGGTTGGCAGAGGTGGGGCAAAACTATTGATAACCATAGCGGACGATAAGATAGGCAACAATGGTTGGCTACAAGCGTCCATGACGATGATCAGCCCAAGAATGTGGGTGGTGGAGAACATCGGTGGAGCTAGTGAAAGATGATGACGAGCAATAGTCGGCAATTGCTAACATCGTCTAATGTGTTTGTTGGCAATTAATGGGTGACATCAATTACACGTAGTTGTGTTGGTGGCTATGACTAAAGATGAAATGAAAAGAAAATAATTTATCTTTCTACTATTTTTTTATTTTTTCATAATATTATTCTTGTTATATTATGTTACGACACATGAAAAATATAAAAAGAGGTAATAAGCCAGAAAATTGTATAGACAAATCACACACCTTGTTTATTAGAAACATGAATTAGACATAATAATAGGAAGAATAACGTTTTGCAAACTCCCTAATAACTAGACGAAGCATCATTATCTATACTGTCAATTTGCAAAGTAAAAAGATAACTTATCATGATATTTTTAAGGGTGTTTTAGTAATTTGTCAAAATATCATGAGAATTTGGTTTTCTCGTGATATGTTCAAGGCTTTAGCAAATAAAACTTTTGATGCTATCATTATATACACAGGGGCCATATAATATTTTTTTAATTAAAATTATTATTATTTTAAATCTTGTAATTTTTTTAAAATGGGAGATTATTATGTTATATATTCTATTTAATCTTTTTTTCCCTTATGAATGGCCCAATAAATTATATATTCTTTTTTTAGGATACTATTATTCTTCAAAAAAAAATTTGCATCAAAGTTAACTTTTTTTTTAAATATTTTTTAGTAATTTTAAATAACTGAATGATATATATATATATATATATATATATATATATATATATATATATATATATATATATATATATATATATATTCTTTTAGCATACTATTATTCTTCAAAAAAAAATTACATCAAAGTTAACTTTTTTTAAATATTTTTTAGTAATTTTAAATAATTGAATATAATAAAACTAAAAATCAAGAAATTAAAAGTAAAATTGTCTAGGCTCACACTCATGAATTAAAAAAAATTCAAATACCACTAAAATAAATATTTTTTTTCTAAGGTAATAATAAGGTTTAATTTATTAGCATAGATAACATATTTTTTTCATAGATATCAATATTAAATTCATTATTTAATATACTATTTTATAATCTTTAGCATTGGTCGACGGGTGTTTGTGATATTTATCAGACATTTAAAAATTAATTGAGTAAATAGTAGTTAAGTTTTATGATGTTTTATTGATGTTGTTAAGTTTTAATTACTTTAGAATTATTCGTACTAATTAAAAATATTGAAAACCATGTGGTCTTTTAAAGTTTGAATAACTTATGAAAACCATGTGGTCTTTTAAAGTTTGAATAACCTTTGTGTAACAATAGTAAAACTTGGTTAGTATTAAATATTATTTTTTAAAGAAACTGCTATATACATGTAAGAACTAAGAAGTTAATGTATTAATGTGTTTTCTCCCGACGCATTGCATGGGCAATTTAACACTTGTTCTCATCAAACCACCATTTGCAAACTCCAATCTTATATCGTATATTCTTATTAAAATAAAAGGATGCTTACCTCATCATTCATCTTCCCTAAAAAATCTCCACCAATCACAGCCCTTCTTTTTAAAAAAAATTAAAAAAATAGAAAATAAAAGCATTATGACGTCACATGGGGCTTCAAAGGCTTAAGTCTTCATCCATTCTTTCTACATAATTACATTAATTGGAAGGAGTTGAATGTAAATTGTTAAGAGGTAGTATGAAATATGTGAGGGGGTTTTAAGAAAATTGTATTTTAATGTAATTAATTATAAGTTGTTTAAAAATTATGTTTAATAACTTCAAATATATTTTGTTTTGAGAAAAAATAGTTATATATTTGTAATCGTCTAATTTTTATCTACGTTTTGATATAAATTTTATCGGATTATGGTTTTTTTTAAATTAGTATAATTTAATTGTTTTATCAACATCTAAGTAGTTATTGAACATTTTATTCGTATTTTATAGTTATTCTCTCTACATTATGTAGTCAATATAATCACTGATTTCTTGGTATTTTGATAAAAATAATTAAAAGTATATTATAATTAATGGTTAGTGGCATAAAGTCACATGGGGCTTCAAAGGCTTAAGTCTTCATTGATTCTTTCTACATAATTACATTAATTGGAAGGGGTTGAATGTAAATTGTTAAGGGGGTAGTATGAAATATGTGAGGGAGTTTAAAGAAAATTGTATATTAATGTAATTAATTATAAGTTGTTTGAAAATTATGTTTAATAACTTCAAATATATTTTATTTTGAGAAAAAATAATTATATATTTGTAATTATCTCATTTTTATCTACGTTTTGATATTAATTTTATCGGAATATGAGGTTTTAAAAAAAAATAGTATAATTTAATTGTTTTATCAACATCTAAGTAGTTATTGTACATTTTATTCGTCTTTTATAGTTATTCCCTCAACATAATGTAGTCAATATAATCACTGATTTCTTGGTATTTTGATAAAAAGAATTAAAAGTATACTATAATTAATGGTTAGTGGCATAAAGTCACATGGGGCTTCAAAGGCTTAAGTCTTCATTGATTCTTTCTACATAATTACATTAATTGGAAGGGGTTGAATGTAAATTGTTAAGGAGGTAGTATGAAATATGTGAGGAGGTTTTAAGAAAATTGTATATTAATGTAATTAATTATAAGTTGTTTGAAAATTATGTTTAATAACTTCAAATATATTTTGTTTTGAGAAAAAATAATTATATATTTGTAATCGTCTCATTTTTATCTACGTTTTGATATAAGTTTTATCGGAATATGAGGTTTTTAAAAAAAATTAGTATAATTTAATTGTTTTATCAACATCTAAGTAGTTATTGGACATTTTATTCGTCTTTTATAACTATTACCTCTACATAATGTAGTCGATATGCACTGATTTCTTTGTATTTCGATAAAAAGAATTAAAAGTATATTATAACTAATGGTTAGTGACATAAAGTTGTTTACAAAACTAGCACTACCGTTAGAGCTTTTTAAAATTAATTGTTAGTTGTGAGTAAATAACCTTTCAGAAACTAGAATTCTACATAACTACTGGGTAGTGAAAACACTGTTATGATAGTGAGTTTTGTAACTACACATACAATTTGAAATTTTATATAAAAAATTTAATTGTCTAAGTTTTCTTATTTTTGAACTAAGAACTTGATACATAAAATAAAAGTTATTATTACATGGATATTTGAATTCAGTGAGATCTCGTGTTTTCAATTATATTTAATTGAATAATAAATTACACTTAAGTGATTTACGTATGTATAGACATAATATATTATATGTTAGAATCTTATTTTTATGCGATCTAATTTGCGTATACTTAGATGGATGTCATCATTATTTAACTTTTAATAAATTTAATTTACAATTTCAAATATTCAAATATATAAGTGGCTAAATAAAAATGTCTTTAAAGCACTTGATATTATAACATCGACAATAATATTATAGTTATGTTTTTACAATATCGGGATAAAGCTCCATCACGAGAAACACATTAATATTATACTAAAAACTTTTAGACGTGTAATGTAACTCTATATATTTCTTAAAAAGAGTATTTATAAAAAGTATTAAAAATACACGTTTTTACTCATGGATAATTATATGTGACGGTTTCTCGAGTGAAGAGTAAGGATTGGTTAAAAGTTTTAATTTGCGATGATGAAGGAAACCATACTAATAAAACCATGAATGTTGTTTATAAAGAGGTTTTACAAAAAATTTAATGATAATCTTATGTATGGATTTCAAAATTCTGTAATGGTTATTCATTTCTTATTTTCTTACGAGATTTTATTTTCCTATCTATGCTTTGTAATTATTTTTACTATACGTGTTATGACTCTTTAAACTATATAAATTTAAAATTGACTTATATAATCTCGTGTTGATACACGGGTTGTTTAGCTAGTAATGTTTAAAAGGATAGATAATTTATTTTTAAATAATTTCCTAATCATGCATTAAACATGACCTAATAAATACTGTTTAACGTCACTTTCACAATAATGTGCTTCTAATAAAATATACTTAAATAAAATTTATGTGAGAAAATAATTCCACATGCGATTATGTGATCCATAGAATTCTTCAAAATTATTTTTTTATTGTGTTTAGTTGAAATATAGAGAAGAGTAGAAACTATAATGTATTAAATCCATCAAATTATATGGCTAATGGAAGCTCGTATTCTTTTCTTTATTAAGGTTATCGACAAGTACTCTTTACTATTTTTGTTACACTAGATTCACTTTTACTCTATTCTTACACCCACTTCCATTTTCGCCTTAGCTTTTTAAAAAATTTATCTTATAATATTATTAAATAAAAGAATAACAACATTATCATCCCCTATAAAAAAACTTCACTAATCACAATTCTCTAATTTCAAATTTTTTTAAATAAAATAGAAAATAATTAAATAATAATATAATTTGGAAGAGTTTAAATGTAAATTGTTAAAAGTAGTATATGAAATATGTGAGGAGGTTTTAAGAAAATTGTATATTAATGCAATTAATTATAAGTTGTTTGAAAATTATGTTTAATAACTTGTAATATATATTATTGTGAGAAAAAATAATTATATACGTTTTGATATAAATTTTATCGGAATATGAGTTTTTTTTTAAATTAGTATATTTTAATTGTTTTATCCATCGACATCAACATATATGTAATTATTGGACATTTTATTCGTCTTTTTTATTTATTCTCTCTACATAATATAGTCGATATAATCACTGATTTCTTGGTCTTTCGATAAACACTACCATGCACTACCACTAAGAGCTTTTTAAAATTGATTGTTAGTTGTGAGTAAATAACCTTACAGAAACTATAATTCTACATAATTAATGAGTAATGAAACAGTTGTCATGTTAGTGGTTTTGTAACTACACATACAACTTGGAATTTTATATAAAATTTTTAATTGTCTAAGTTTTCTTATTTTTTAACTAATAACTTGGTACATAAAATAAAATTATTAAATGAATATTTGAATTCAATGATATCTTGTGTTTTTAATTATATTTAATTAAATAATAAATTACACTTAAACAATTTATGTATATATAGACATAGAGAAATGTTCAATATAGTCCATATTTAATTCATAGTTCTAAAAGACTAATCTTAGCCTTTAGATCAGTCCCATCAATGGTACAGACTGAATTTTAAAATTTTGGGTGGGTGACATTTTAAATTGTTGTAATAATTCATAGACAACTCGATTACCTTTCCGTGAAGTTAAAAAATCATTGTTTTTCGTTAAGTATACATGGAGAATTTGGCCTTCAAAGTTGCGATTTCGAAGTGAAGAAAATATGGGGGAAAAGATGACCTGCTATTGCAGGTTAAAATCAACAATGGGTATAATAACACATTTTTTACAAGTTAAATGGCCCGATGTGTAAAAATGTTAATGTGACATATCGAAACATTGGAGAAAACATGTTTATCTTCAGTGACTTTAACCTTTTTAAAAATGTTAACCTCAAGAATGAAAAGCTCAAAAATGTAATTTTATAACTATTTACATTTTGATTTGTTTAAGAATTTATAAAATAGACAATATTAAGTTTATTACTGAAAATAGAATTCCATTTTATTTTGTCAAATAGACAAACACACATAAGATTTTAATTTTTATATTTATTTTTTAAACAAATTTTAATTTATTTAAGACATTATACAAACCAAAATTTTCTTAATTAAAGCAAGTTTTAGTGACTTCCAGTCTTACACAATCAATTATGAGACCTAACCAACACATTCATTAAAGCAATCAAGATGGATCCAACTTGAAGAATGTGCAATATACATGTGGTCAAATATTTTTCTCTAAAAAATCTTATTGTACATATTTTCCTTTTTATACATAAAAAAATTGCATACAATTACACATCATTGAGCACGATATCTTATTTTTCTAATATATATTTTATAATAAAAATAACTAGATATGAAAACTAAGTTGTAAGTAGTTTTAAAAGCTTATAAGTAAACATCATGAACCTCATTAGACCAGTCATGTTATTTTAAAAAATAGTTTAAATTTTAAAGTTTTGTTTTTAAAAATAAAATCAAACTTCAAAGCTTATACTTTATTTTGGCTTATATATCAAAGGTTTTTTTATATAATTTGACCTTAAAGTTTATTTGATAATGATTTAATCTTTTGAGTTATGATTGGTTTGCAATTTCTTCTAATAACTTGTTATTTTACAATTATATATCCAAATACCTAGCTCTTTCTCCTCCCCTTAATAGGCATATTCCTAAAAAAATCATTGCAAATAGATGAAAACAATTAGAACAAAAAATAAGCTCCAAATAAAAAGGGTGTAGTAAAAATTGTTATGTCTAGATGTAGAACTAGATGCAATACAATAAAAATTGTTGTATTGAAATTTGTTGCATCTAGATGCAAAGCAGTAAAAATTGCTGAAGAATACTAATCCATATCCTGTATGTAGCAAACACTAAAAATTAAATTGATGTTCATCAAACTTCTATTAGGGTGCATGAAACTAAAAGGGGAGAGTCGGCCTAATATGCGTCTATAGGTCTTATGGATCAATAAAACAATAGATCGACAAGTCATATGACTCGATTAAACTATATGGTTAAGTCGGATTGAGTTAGGGCTAGGTGTAGGGGCGACAATGAAAGAAGATGGAGTTGGCATAATATGCGTCTACTAGTTGTTGATTTATTTTAATTAAGAATCAAGATTCGTTTTCACACACACACATATATATACAGATGAAAAATGTTACGGGAACTGTTTTTATACAAGAACTTTAAAAACTATTTGCATAATTATTAATGACTCGTTAATAAGGTTAGTTTGGTCATTTATTTATTTGTCAAATCATGGATTACATCCAGGTGGTGAACCATCATCGATGAGTAAGACATGATTTTTCTAAAATAAACTCATAAATGCATTATTAATGATTTTTAATGAGTCCTTGCAATTATTAATTACTAATTTATTTTAATAAGGCAGACCAAGATTGTTTTCACACTTTACGGATGAAAAATAGATTTTTACTAAACCTTTCATATATATACTAGCAAGGTGCCCGCGCAAGGCGGCGGCGTTTAAAAAGAGACGATAGTGAGATTGTATGATGACGAGTTTTTTTGTGGTGGGTAGCAATGGAAAGGACGATTGAAATAATGACGGTTACAAATGGTGTCTGACGATAATAAATAATGTTACAACAAATTTAAAGTAATATAGGTGCTACTATTCCATCATGTTATAAAACTTTAAATCTAATAATGTAGTAATATTATGTATACACATTAACTTAAAGTAATATGAGATCGTACAAATAAATGACTTTTAGATGTTGAAATTCAAAGATAATAAGTTTTTGCTCTTAAAAACTTGGATAAAAGCTTGTTTAGTCCCTTTATTTTGTAACAATTACATTCATAGTCTTGAATTTCATTTCTTATACTGAAATCCCTATTGTTTAGATTTTGTTTCACATAATATCCCCTCTCTGTCTCTGAGAAACTTAGATTAAATTATCACTTTATATGTTTACATTAAAATTGGTATTGTACATATAATCTTATTAAAAACTTTTTTAAATCATATTTATTAATTCTTATATTGATTCTATAAGATGATAATTTGTTTTAAAAGTTTTAATAAGTTATGAAATTTAATTTTTTTAAGCATGAAATTAATTGGATTATATATTGAAATATGAAGAAATGAGAGTTTTATAGTCGATAACTATAAATGTGCATAACAAATTTAAAATATATTTGCATATACTTTTAGAATAATGTGCATACAAAATAGAAAATTAGTTTCATTTATTAGAAAATTTAATTTAGTTTAGAAGGTTAATACTAATTGGATGGATGTGATTAATCTTGATCAAATGGATGGTTAGGATGTAGTATTGATTGAAAATTAAGAAGTCTTAAAATTTATGATGAGAGAGAATGTTGTATGGTTTATATAGTAGTATAGATATAGATTTGCATATACTTTTAGAATAATGTGCATACCAAATAGAAAATTAACTTCATTTATTAGAAAATTTAATTTAGTTTAGAAGGTTAAAAATAATTAGATGGATGTGATTAATCTAGATCAAATGGATGGTTAGAATGTAGTATTGATTGAAAATTAAGAAGTCTTAAAATTTATGATGAGAGAGAATGTTGTATGATTTATATAGTAGTATAGATATAGATAGATAGAGAAAGAGATCGAGAGATCTACACGACCTACATATAAACCACTTGCTTCTGTATGGGACACGTTTGCCATGACAAGTAAGCACCAAAACAAGGCATTACTTTCCATGACACCAAACATGTAGATATCATATGAAATGATACGTTTTGTAATATGTTTAACACTTAAACAATTATAATTAGAAAACATTATTTTTCTGAAGTTCTTCTATGTATCATACCTAATATCATACATTTATACGTACATATAAGTACTTTTAAACATGATCTCATTATTCTATATCTGCTTATTGAATGATTTACAAGTACGTAAATTTTGGATAATATTTAAGAATACCTTTATTTAAAACGACTAGCAAAGCACCCGCGCAATTCGACGGCGACGATAATAGTTTGCGCTCGACAACATGTTTGATTTAAAAAGTAGGGTATTGTATGTGTGAAATGCGGTGTTAGTCAAACTATCCATGTTTTTTCTCTTTTTTCTGACTTCTTTACTATTTCTTACAATCAACCTTAAATTAGTTGTTAAAATAGTTTTGTGAAGACAATTAAAAAATATTATTATTAAATCATTAGAGAAAAAAATACTATAGCCTTAAAATTGTATTGATATAAGTAATTTAATCAAAATTAGATAAATTAAATAGTTGTTGTGATGTTTAATGATTTATTAAAGTAAAAGTGGCCTTAAAATAGTTTAGATATTAAGGGAATTATTGATTAGGCTATTGCTTTAAGTGTTTGTATCTTAAGCATAAAAACGTGTACTACTTAAAATTAAGTAGTCTTAAAATTTTTAAGAGAGAGAAAGTTAAATGCTTTATAATATAGTATAGATATATATAGTTTTAAAACAATTATATATATATATATATATATATATATATATATATATATATATATATATATATATATATATATATATATATATATATATATATATATGTGTGTGTGTGTGTGTGTGTGTTCCGTTAATTATAGTTATTTTTATATATTTAAAATCAACAAAGTTATTAATTGGGTTGGCATAACTAAAACGATGAGCACCGTTGTCAAGTAGGCTATAAGCACCACATTTTTTTGTCACCCTTATTCATCTTACTAATCTCTACATCTATCCTACTTAATCATTCTCTTTATTTAAAAAAAGAGTTAAATATAAGACAGAGAAGAGAAATAGATAGAATAAGAGAAAAAAGTGGGTGTTGGCAACAGTGGCGGACCCAGGATTTCTGGGGACCGGTAGCACCATATAATGCGATAATAAAATTAAATAAGTTTGAGGGTCTGGTTCGGGTTTTTTTTCCGGGTTTCCGGTTAATCGGGTCGGATTAACGAGGTTTCAGCTGTTTTTCTGGTATTTTAAGGCCAAATTTTAAAACAAAACACAATTTATATGAAGACCTGTTAACTAAAATGTTATTTTAAAGGTAAATTAAAGTATTTTAAAGGTATAAACCGAAAGATTAAACTATTTCTTATCATTTTTTTTAAAAAGTTTCTCTTTTCTTTTGATTTTGGTGGCATCACCGGTGCAACCCGAAAATTTACCGGTAGCATCGTCTCAAAAATTCGAAAATTAACACTGCGAACCGTCAAAGGACCGGTGGCGCTTGACCCCTCCCCACAAAGGGCAGGTCCGCCCCTGGTTGGCAACAACCATCTCAAATCCTCACTATTAAATTAAGTGGGTGGGGGCGAAGGAAGGTGGTCGGGTTAACTATAATTTTTCTAAATTATCGATTTACATTTTAAGGTTTACGTTCATCAGTTATTTTTATACTGTTATTATTTAGGGCAAAATGCATGAAAATACAATAAACTATACCTAAATTGTCATTATATACAACGAACTTTATTTTGTACCTAAAAATACAAACAACTTACAATTTAATTTATTGTATGCAATAGGTGACCTGATTATCAGGTTACCGGTTTTTTCCATAAATTTTTATTTTTTTTGTTTTTTTCCATAATTTTTGATATTTTTTTTAATTAGCAAATTCATATCTTCTTGGTGTTCTTCAAAGTTCATCTTCATGTTCTTCATTTTCAAAGAAAAAACATAGAAATAACAAAGCAATTTATGCTAAACACTTATTAGAAACACTTCTAATTAGTAAAATGGATCTAACAAACAGTTACCGAATCGAAGCAAACGATTGAACAATCGAAACGACATCAAATTAATGATTCTTCGAAGGTTTCTATAAACCTGCAATCATTTTTTGTAAGCAGTATTGAAACAAAATCGTTTCTGCAAAAAAAAATCATCAAACGCATATATATGACGTTAATATAGATCTAAAAAATCGTTTGGAGTCAGATCTAAAATCGTTTATGTAAACAAGCTATCGAGGATGAATCCTGTTGGAACCTATAGGGGGGTGAATAGGTTCTTTTACTTAGTTTATCAATTTTTTCAAATAAAAGCTAGTAAGTTGTGTTTTAAATATTGATCTTGAAGTTTATAACAACACAACAAATATTTGCAAGAAATAAAGAGAGTAGAGATAGAGAGATATCACCAAGAGTAGACAAGAGATTTATAGTGGTTTATGCAAGTGTTAACAAACTTGCACTACATCCACTCCTTGGCATCATCCACCAAGAATTTGCTCCACTAAAACTTCTCTCTTTGAAGGCAGAGATAAATCTTTACAACTTCTCTCTTTAGCTTACAAGAAATAATCTTCTCTCTTGCAAACAAGGCTAAGATGAGCCTAACTTCACTTTAATTATGATGACTAGAGTTAATCATCAATTCTCTCTAATTCTATAGGCTAGAGATGATCCTCACTTCACTCTAATTTGAAAGGCTAGAGTTGATCCTCACACTATTACAAATGATATAAAGATAATGTAGTGTTTAAGCTTTGTAAGCTTTTGCTCTTGCTTGATTCTTGATCTTGAAAGATAGATGAATTATCAAAGAATATGAGCTTACAAGATATGAATATATTTTCTGTGTTTTTGCTGTGCAAGAGGTAAATAAAACACAAGACTTGAGTTGGTTAAATAAGGAAAAATGTGCAAGCTCAAAAAGTGTCCAGACTGCCCACGGTTAACCGTGGCATCTTTCGTCAGCATGCTGTAACTTTTTGTGCTTTACAAATAAAGACGTTGGCCTTTTACCAAAATCACACACAGCCCATTTTTACCATAAAAATGTGCTGAAAAGGAACTTTGAAAAAGTTGGTTTGATGCAATACTTCTTATGTTTGAATTTAAACATCAAAATGGAAGTTTAGAAAGCAAATTCATAAAACATGTTGGAAGTTTGCTTCTTTGGGAGATTCCTTTTCCTATAAGTGGTGTTGTGTTATTTCAATGGAAGATTATGTTTGGTATTTGCCAAAATGGGAAGTTTTATGCTTTACCAACCAAGCTTGTGAGTTTTATAAAAAGTTTTTCAATTTTTATAAAAGTTTTTATAAAAATTATTTTATAAAAACTTAAACTTGTTTAATTATTTATTTTGTAAGCTCATATAATTCAAATGTTTGCTTGTAGGATATCTTCGACATCGCCTTTTAAGATGACATCTTCAATTGTCGAGTATGAGATACGTTAACTTTAAGCGAGCCGATATTCAGCGACGGTTGACACACGGTCGACTGTGGGGTAGACCGTAAGGGATGAATGATTCCTTTAATCTTGTTTTCTTCATATCTTGTTGATTTAAAGTATTCACTTGTTTGTTCTTCACTTGCTCATTAATTTTAGGTTTGTTAATCTTCTAAGAATGTAGCATATGAACATATGAATAATTTTGATAGGCAATAATATCACTTGTTCATATTTTTATCATCATTAAAATAAGGAGTGCATTTCTTAATGTGTGACCATGTATGCACTAAAAAATCCAAATATACAAACCTAATTCCTTTAGATTTAGATCCGATTACAAAAATCGATTAGAAACCCATGTTTGAAATCGATGGACAAAAATCTCTTTGTAAACTTAAATCCCTAGATAAACGGATCTGCAACCAAGGATGAAGAAAAATTGAAATACTCTTTTACAAACTCATATTTGAAATCATATGGGATAACATAAAGTCGCATAACCTATAGAAATCATTGGTTGAATCTAAAAACCCAGATTTGACTGAAGATGAACTCGATCCCAGGAAACCCAAACATGAGGTTATTAGTTATTAGTTATTACTTAATCTTAAAAAAAGTCAAAGAAAAAAAAATAAAAAAGTAAAAAGATTAAAAAAAACTGGATATTTACCTGTGATAGGTGGTAAATTGAATACAATAAAGCAAAAGTTTAAGTTAGTTGTATTTGTAGATACAAAACTAAGTTCGTTGTGTACAATAACAATTTTGATAAAATTTGTTGTATTTTCGCGCAATAAACCCTATTATTTATAACTAACTAGCTAATTATTATTACTTGCATGTTTTTATGATTTTATTAATATCACTATCAGTTATTGGTATTGTACGTTAATTAAATATTTATAATGGTAATTATTATTTACATTATTTATTATTTATCGTTAAGTAATTATTATTCTTACTTATATTATTATTATACAGTTTATTATTATTATTATTGTCACTACTACTATTAATAACTATATATTGTTATTACTTTTTAAAATTTATAGCTTCTAATTGTTATTAATAATTTAGGGTTAATTACTTATTATTATTGTTACTTATTTATGTTATGCTATTATTTATTATTAGTTTATTATTATTCATTATTGCTTTTTTATAATTATTTATTATTATTATTAGTAGTATTCTCATTATTATTTTTATATGTTTATACAAGTAAAAGATTTGTTTGAGAAAATAAAAAGGTTTCTTGAGAAATAAGAAAGTTTCAAGTTTCTTTGATAAAATATTTAGGTGAAAGGTTTACTAGTCTTTTCTATTTTGTTACAAAATGTTTTTGAAACTTGCTCATTCGCAATGACTACTATAAGGAAGTAGCCCCTATCTCTAAAGGGGCTTATGCACACAATAACTTTCTGATGTTATGAATAATGGAATTGTATAGAAGTACAATATTTCATTATGCGACTTTTTTATTTATGATCAAGTAAAATATATTGAAAATTTTGTAATTCTTAAAACAAATACAACGTAATCTAGCAATTGATTATACATCCATCATTGAATCATACTTAAAACATAGGAAGAAACACTTTTCTAATTAATATATTCAAGTTTCATATCTTATGAGTTTATATACACGAGCTTCTACGACCTACGGCCTGAGATGTTGATTGGTCTATTGCATTATGAAATAGACTTTTGTAGGCAATTCTTGGTGTTATGTGCAATATAATCTTTAACTGTAAAACCAATTTTTTCAAACTTTCCCTCTTCATTACTCTCTCTGAATTTCAAGTAATCCAAACAAACAAATGGCTCATAAAGTCTCCCATTCTCATTGCCAACAACTTCATTAGGAGCCAAAATCACCTTCTCATCTTCAAAACACCAAAAGAAAGCAATCGAAAGCCGATTTATTGGTTTCCTCAACACAACTCTATGTTCAGATGATATTAGCTTGTCATTGCTCCAAGCTTGCAACAAGTCGCCAATGTTTACGACTAGTGTCCCTTCACTTGGAACAATATCCATCCACCTCCCATCTTTTTTTGATTTCACTTGTAGACCTCCTATCTCATCTTGATACACAATTGTTATGCAACTCATATCGGTGTGCATACCTAGTCCTTCAATTGTTTCTTTCTCCTCGACTTTGGTTGGTGGTGAATATCTATTTATTCTTAAATAACCATGACAATTTTTGAAATCAGAATTGTAAAATCTTGTGTCAAATCCATCTCCTAAGATCAATAGAATGATCTCCATGATTTTCTTTGATATTTCAGTCATCTTTTCCCCATATTCTTCTAATATCTCACTGTATATAAAACACTTCAAATTAGTAATAGATGCACTACGCACAATTTGTAGTGCAAATCGACCAAAAAAAATACATAAGTATCAAAATTTATAAATAAAGATAACATGTACTAATATTTTTTGCATTTTTTGTGAGACTTTAAATCACTTATACGATGTAGGTGTTTCAATTTTTTTTCTTTTTACTTTCATTTATATTTTTAAAACTTATTATCTTATCATATATTAAATTTGAATTCGATTGATATATTGGTTTGAAAGTAAATTAAAGTTTAGTTTGACTAAAAAAACAAAATTGAGTTTTAAATTACATTAAAATGGATGGTTGAAATTTGATAATTACAACTTTTTATTCAAAAAAAATCCTATGATTATTTGATTAAAAACTATATTTGAAATTAGTCTTTTATTTATATTAGAAGATTAGAAGATACTAATATATATTACTTACAATAATATATAATGATGAGACTACGATGATAACTATAATAATATGAATTGCCATGTAAAAAATCTATGTAAAAACACTGTTCATAAACCATAAATCTGCTATCTTTCAAGGAAATTTTCTAAATAACTAACCTTATTAGATGATAATAATAAAATTGTAATAATAATTAAGAAAACACTTATATACACCACAAGAAGATCCATTTAAACCAAGTTAAGCCACCAATTAAGTTTAACAGTACCAGTATTCAAAAGTCATGGCTAGCTTATAAAGGTAGCATACATTTGCTAAAAAAACCAAAACAATAAACATATCTAGAGTTCATCTTACATACATGAGTTCATTGCATATAAATATATATTAACAAATAAAATGATTAGTTTACAAATAAACTGCTAGTAGAATTGTTGAACAAGAAATCTAACTCATTCCATCTTAAAAAGAATATATACACGGTCTTAAAAATGTAATTAAAATAAAATAAGTACATTTTTAGGCCTAGCCATCGACCTGTCATCTTTTTATAGTATCAATCAGAAGAGTGATGTTTGTTTTGCAACAAAAAATAGAAGACAAACACAACACGGTTAAAAAACACCCTCATAATCATTCTTACCTGAATTGATGATTGTTTTTGCCAAATATGACATCAATAGAATCTTGAGCAGATGAATAAAAATCAGGTCCAGAAACCCTAAAACTTTCAAAATAAGGAGATGCAATGAAATGAGGAGTGTAAGTTTTGATAGATGAACAAGGACCAAGCTTAAGCTTTGTTTCACTAGGGAGATTAAAGAGTTGATTTGAGAAGGTATGGATATTTTCATAAAGGTCCCTGGAGATTCCATGATTGACAATACTGAAGAAACCCCATTGATGACAAGCTTCACAAACAGAAGACAAGGAAGAAGGTTGTAAGGGCTTTGAAAGGTCTAGACTTGGAAGGTTTAAGGTATTTGAAACCATTTTTCAAAGTTAACAAAATAACCACCAACTAAAGTTCGATTTGTGGTCTTGGTAGGTTGTAGGCGACTAGGTGTATAGGCCTCCCTATTAATATATATACTGATCCAATTTTAGTTAGTTGGCTAAAGAGTGACTAAATAATGGTGTGTGAATTTTACTTATAAATTAATAATATAGATTATTTTGGAATGATATTTAAATAACATTATTATTATCTACAATAATAAATGACTTGTATTTAGCAAATGTACTTTGGAGTGAACTAGCGAAGAATTATTATTATTATTAGAAGAGTTACTACTAACCTACAATAAATTCGTTGGTAAATTGTTTTTGTTAGAGCCCTTACCAATAGAATATATATATATAGGGGATGGTTTATTCGAGAACCGTTGTTAGTGCGAGAACCAATCTCAGCCGTTCCTTGGATATGGGAAGTTCATGGATGGAGAGCGTGGAGATGGATAGAGTGTGCAGAGTGCATGTGAGGAATTCATTGGTGGGCAATGACATTGAAGGAAACCAATTTTGGTCATCAATCGTTAATAATTTTTCTGAGACTCACTAATGCGGATTACCGACTCATTAATGAGGGGTATTTTGGGAAATCAAGCCTAAAAAAGAATGATTCGTTCATCTAGAGGCAATCCACCAAAGGGCTTGTAGTCCAGCGGTACCTGGTGTTATGGAGAAATGCCCTCTCTCAAGAGGTTGTGGGTTCAAGTCCCGACGTGGACAGTGGAGTAGATTAGGAGTAGGTTTAGTGGGTGTGTGCGTTTACCGTTCAAAAAAAAAATCTAGACGCAATTCATAGTTAAACAAATATATAAATAACTAAAATACTTCTATTAAAGAATTATTAATAATATTACAAATAATATTCACGGTACTTGATTAATAACAATCTTTAAATAAGGTTCTTTCTATATACTTATTACTATAATTAGTTTAGCAACTTCTGCATAGAAAACTGCAAATGGCCACCTAAAATTTTGAAAAATACGGAGACAACCAAGAATGAACAAATATCGACACACACAAGATGCAATAAAACCATATATATATATATATATATATATATATATATATATATATATATACATATATGGGAAATATCATGAATGGAGAGCGTGGAGGGATAGAGTGTGGCAGGGTGCATGTGAGGAATTCATGGGTGGGCAATGACATTAAAGGAGGGGAAATTGGACGGCTTAGATTGGTTCTCGCGGTTCTCGCGCTAACAACAGTTCTCGCATGAACTTTTGTCTATATATATATATATATATATATATATATATATATATATATATATATATATATATATATATATATATATGTTCATGGGAATATATAAATTGCAAATGGCTTGAATTTATATTATTTGTTCACATGTAGACATGAAAATATTTGAATATATATTATATGTATATATATATATACATACATATATATATATACATATATATACATACATACATATATATATATATATATGTATATATATATATATATATATACATATATATATATATATAGAGAGAGAGAGAGAGGAAAGTTCAAACGAGAACTGTTTTTCGTACGACAACTTCGAGAACCAATCTAAGCCGTCTAATTCTCCCTCTTTTAATGTCATTGTCCACCCATGAATTCCTCACATGCACCCTACCACACTTGATCCTCTCCACGCTCTCCATCCATTAACTTCCCATATCCAAGGAACGGTTGAGATTGGTTCTCGCAATTCTCGTACAAAAACAGTTCTCGTTTGAACCCTCCCCTATATATATATATATATATATATATATATATATATATATATATATATATATATATATATATATATATATATAAATTCATGCGAGAACCGTTGTTAGTGCGAGAACCACGAGAACCAATCTCAGCCGTTCCGTGGATATGAGAAATATCATGAATGGAGAGCGTGGAGGGATAGAGTGTGGCAGGGTGCATGTGAGGAATTCATGGGTGGGCAATGACATTGAAGGAGGGGAAATTGGACGGCTTAGATTGGTTCTCGCGGTTCTCGCGCTAACAACAGTTCTCGCATGAACTTGTGTCTATATATATATATATATATATATATATATATATATATATATATATATATATATATATATATATGTTCATGGGAATATATAAATTGCAAATGGCTTGAATATATATTATTTGTTCACATGTAGACATGAAAATATTTGTCATTATGTATACATGTTGCATTAAAATGCTATAAATTTTGTTTGTATATTACCTTTTTTTTCACACAAAAAATACAATATATCAACTTTTATTTTAACATAATGTACTCAAATAGAAACCGGAATACCATGTTACAGTTATCAAACCTCATTTGAATGAATGTTCATCATATTCTTCATCTATTGAATATTCATCATGTTCTTCAGCTTTAAACTTTTCAAATCTTAAAGATCATTATCAATAAACACAAAACAAAATAATAAATCAAATAATATCTTGAATTCCAAGCAAATCATATATCACACCTAAGGACAAATATGCAAACATTCATTTTTTTAAAAGCAAGAGAAAACTCAAACCATTATCTTAAAATCCAAAAGTACAGTACACTAACGTATCTGTTAGCATTTGCAAGGTTCAAATGCCAAAAAGCTTATAAGCAAAATAAAAAACACACTGAGAACAAAAAATGATAAGCAATTATACTCCTACAAAATAAGTAACCGAACCATATAGTGAGTTACTTATGCACTTGCGGGAGTGATTAACCATGACGACCACGTTATACAATCATTTTTCAAACGGTGCTTGATCCAGTTGAAGATAGTAATTTGATAATCAAACCATAGCTCTTGAAGTTTTCCACCATCCTGCTTAAAAACGATTTCTTTTCGGTTCCTCCAGATTAGATAAGACAAAGACCACAAAGTAGCTTGCCATCTTTTTCCAACACCTCCCATCTTCCAAAATGAGCTGTTTGGATCCATTAGATTATCAAAACTGAAGTGTATATTAGATGGAACTCCCCACCAAATCATAACTTTCTCCCAAAATCTTGAAACCTCCCTGCAGTCTGTTAAAGCATGTGCTAAGGTTTCGGTCTTTTGTTCACATCTTGGGCATAGTTTTAAATGTAAATCAATTCCCAAGTGATCAAGGAAATCACGCACCGGTAGCCTTCCCAATCTAGCTATCCATATGAAAATACAAACTTTCTTCGGGACCAATTTACTCCATTCGGTTTGAAGGCGAATCTGACCAACGCTTAGAGATAATTTTTCTTCTATCAATCTTTTGAATTCTTTTGTTGAAAAAGAGCCATCACTTCCTAGCCACCATTTAGCCGTATCTTTTTCTTCTTGTCTTGGAGAGAAGCCATTTAGAAGATAGGAAAGGCTTTCAAGTTCACCAATCTCTCTCCCTCTTAAGGCTCTTCTCCAATTCCACTTCCAAGACCAACTATTTTCCACCAAACTACCTCTTTTATAAATAGTTGTATTTTTTCCATCTCAAGATTATACGATCTTTGAAAATTATCTTTCAACAGAAAATCCCCCACCCATTTTTCTTCCCAAAATTTTGTTTGTTCCCCATTCCCCACCTTTTTACCGAACGAAGTTGAAAAATGTAATCCTATTTTGTCCAAAACTTTTCCAAATTTTAGGATATTACCCCAAGTTGATCCACCAATGCTTTAGCACTAATTTACACCCAAACGCAAAACCTGAATTAAAGCAACACACAATCAAATTTGATGCAAAATAATTAATGAATATCCTAGCTTGTTTTGTTTTTTGAACGGCAGAACACGTACACTACCTAAACCTAATCCTAAATTTACATTTTTTTCATCCATTACAAGACTTGCACCACGATCTTGTATGGCATATATATAACATTCATTTCAAGATTTTTTAGCCCTAGTTTACACCGAAACACAAAACCTAAATCAAAGCAACACACAATTGAATCTGATGCAAAATAATTGATGAACACCCTTGTTTTTTTGAACGGCATTACCTAACTCTAATATTAAATCTACATATTTTTGTGTATTATAGGACTTGAACTCATAACTTTATAAAAAATATAGAACACATAAGAGTCCCTTGTTTTGTTGTCACTTGTAGACACGAGTGACTCTCGAAATGTTCTTTTATATTATTATTGTAATGCACAACTAACTCGACGCATAATTAATAAATCTTCTGCCACCTTGTTTTATTATATCGAATTTGAACACATCTGGGAGCTCATGAAACATATTTATAGTCAATACATAGTTTGACGCTATACAGTTACACCAGGGGAGAAAAAAGCTGCATATAATGGATAAAACAATACCAAATAAAGATATGGCAAATACAACCTTTTATTATATATCCATGCCATATCCATGCCAGGAGTTATAATAAATTCTTTTAAAGGATATTTTTTGTTTATAACAGTTTTCTTTTTTCTTTTGTAAAAAATCAAAGTTATATATGCTTTGATGTCCATAATTTTCGCCAATGGCGTGTAGCCCAGTTGGTAATGGGATGGGGAGACTTGGATAGATGACAGATAGGTCAGGGGTTCGAACCCTGGCACCCCCATTAGCCACAACCGTTGGGTGAGTCATGAATGCCCCTCACATCGGGAAAGGCTGCCTGTGTGGGTCGGTTCGCGTGTCCGGTAATACACGTTTTGGATAGATGTCCATAATTTTCATTTTTGTATTCTTTTATATATTCCTTAATCATCCAAAATATTTAAGTTATAAGTTATAATAGTTTGTTTCCACAAAATAACTACTTTTATGGGAGTCTATTTTTAGCAGGAAAGCACCGACATTTTCATTTTACAACTATAGTAAGATATTATGGAATATTACAAGAGTTCAGGGACTAGTTTTGTATTTTCTCAATAGTTTAGACATTATTTTGTTATTATTCTGTTAGCTTAGTTTTGATGCCGTTTTCTGTATATAAACTTTCTTTTGTAATCGTTGTTAATCAAGAGAGTGAAATTACTACCATATACGTTTCCGCATTTCATATGGTATCAGAGCTACGACTCTTATGAATTGACTCTGTTTCGTTTCGTTCTCTGTTTCTCTTCCTCGTTTTGATCCATGGCGAATGATCCTCCTCCTCTTCCGCCTAACAATGCTAATTCGATCAATGATCCACTTGCGATTGCAAATTCTGATCATCCTGATATGCTTTTAACCAATACGCCCTTTAATGGAAGTAATTTTCATGGCTGGAGTCGTAATATCAAGATGGCCTTAGGTGCTAAACTTAAATTAGGTTTCATCGATGGTACTCTTACAAAGCCAACTGAGGATGCAAACATGCAGCGATGGATTCGCTGTGATTACATGGTAACATGTTGGATCTTGAATTCAATGGTGACGGAGTTATCTGATGTTTTCTTATATGCTCAATCGGCTTTTGAGCTGTGGAAGGAAATCACAGAAAGGTATGGTCAAAGCAATGGTCCGCTGATATATCATCTTGAACGAGAATTAAGCAAATTTACGCAAGGTAATCTTAGCGTTGCTTCTTATTTCAACAAACTAAAAAGATGTTGGGATGAATTACAAAACCTAAATGGCATACCTACATGTAGCTGTGGGAAATTGAATAAATGTTCTTGTGGTCTCATTGACAAATTCATGGAAATGGACAGTAGATCCAAACTGATACAATTCCTTATGAAATTAAATGATGAATATGAATCTGTAAAGAGTCAGATTCTTTCAACAGATCCACTTCCCTCTGTGAACAAAGCTTATTATATTGTTCAACAAGTGGAGAAACAAAAACAAGTTACACATCATGTACTTGAACCAATTACATTTTTTGCAAATCTCAATAACAAGGCAAATTACAATACCAAAAAGGACAATAAAGGAGTTGATGGTAAGAAGTTGTGCACTTACTGTAAACAAGAAGGGCATCTATTTGATCAGTGTTTTGAAAGGCTTGGATATCCGGATTGGTATAAAGGCAAAAAGAATAAGAAAACAACAAGAATTGCAACCAATGTTATGGATGATGGTATTTTAGTAACACCTTTTGAATCAAGTCATGAAAATGAAAGTGTGGATCAAATATTGTTTGCTGCTGTTTGTCAAGAAATTATGAAAATGTTCAGAGGCAAAGCAGTAAGTGATGGTATTCATCATGCAAGTATTCTTTCATGTTATATCTCTCTTCATTTGCTTTGTTTTGTCATCCTAAAATGAATGTGAAATCTGACTGGATAGTTGACACATGAGCCTCAGATCACATGACACCTCATTTCAAATTGTTCATTTCCACTAAAAAAAACTTCTTGAGCCCATTAAGATTTACCTACCTGATGGTAAAGTAAAGAATGTCAATACACTGGGTCAAATACAATTGACTCCTCATTTAATTCTATCAGATGTACTCTATGTACCTGATTTTCAAGTCAATCTGTTATCTGTTGGAAAGATAATTAAAACTCAGAGTCTTATGGCTTAATTCTTTCCTGATGCCTTTGTTTTCCAGGACCTTTTGACTAATCAAATTGTGGCTGTGGGCAAAGGTTCTAACTTACTGTACATTTGCAGACCCATATATGATCCTACAGAGTTCACAAAAGTTGTTTCTGATTTCATTATTTCTCATGTTTCTACATTTCCTTTTGCTAGTTTCAATGAAAATGCTTATGGAAATTTTGTAATGCCTAAGCATGATCTTAATCTCAATACTTTTCATGCTATACTTGGACATACTTCTGTATCCAAGCTAGTTCACATTCCTGATTGTAAACATTTTGATGCTTCAAAATTTCATTGTGATAGTTGTATGTTAGCTAAGCATCACAGACTTCCTTTTCCAAGAAGTGTCTCTTCTTCCTCTTACTCCTTTGAACTTTTGCATGTTGATCTTTGGGGCCCTTATAAAATACCAACTTCAAATGGTGCTCATTATTTTTTCACCATAGTTGATGACAAAACAAGAGCAACTTGGACTTATCTAATACATACAAAAGATCAAGTACTTTCTGTCTTTACAAACTTTGTATCATATGTTGAAAATCATTTTCAAACTAATATTAAGTTTGTAAGATCAGATAATGGTACTGAAATTGTCAATAAAGAATGTTTGGCATTTATGTCCTCAAAGGGTATTATTCATCAAAGGTCCATGCCTTATACCCCTCAACAAAATGGGGTAGTGGAGAGAAAACATAGACACTTGTTAGAAACAGCAAGAGCTGGATACATGATGGGTTACCTGTTAAGTTCTGGGGTGAATGTCTTCTAGCATCTACATTTCTCATAAATAAGATGTCTATGAAAATATTATCTTGAAAATCACCTTTTGAGCTTGTAACACCCTCTTTGCCGGCCTAGATTAATTAAGGTAATTGATTAATTAATCTTGAGATTTAATTAGTTTATGTGAATTATTTGTAATTATGTGTTAATTACTAATTGTTGGGATATTGTTATTTTTGGAATATTATTTGTTTTAGATAAATAGTTTCTTTTAAATGATATTATATTTGGGTTGTTGGGGAGAGTATGGCCGATTTGGGGGGGGGGGGGGGTATAACAACCCACACTCCATACTTCTTTACTTGTGGAAATAGATAAGTGTGTTGTGTGTGCTTTTGTGTGTCTCAGCCGAGAAGGAGAAGAAGAAGGAAGAAAGAAAAGAAAATAAAGTTTCAATATTACTTGCATTTAAGTTGAACATTTCATATCATCTTAAGGTTAGAAATTCTATGCCATTATGTTGATTGTAGTTTAATCTCGGTTTTATAGATTTGTGTATTTATGTTATATGAAATCCGATTGATGCATATATGATGATTTGATGATCATAGGACGTATGCATGTTAGATTTCATGATCTATATGTGTTAGTTATATGTTAGAATGATTTCTGGAAGTTTGTATAACTTGTATGCATGAAATAAGTTTAGAATATGAAGTAGAAATTGATGATGTGCTGAGTTTTGAAGGACTCGGATTGTAGAGGTTGAATGAGTCGGATTCCGACTCTGCTGAATATGCCTTTACATTTAATCGGATTGTGATTTACTCGGATTCCGCATCTCCTATCGGATTCCGACTAGGTTGAATATTGTTATGCATGTTCTCGGATTCCGCTTATTCAATCGGATTGTACCTTTTCTCGGATTTGAATCATTTACTCGGATTATACCTTAATCGGAATCCTATTCTTTGGGATTGAACTTTCACTCGGATTGTGCATATGCTCGGATTCGGCCTTTGCTCGGTTTTGAATTGTGATTCAATCGGATTTGGTCATCTACTCGGAATCTGACTTTAATCGGATTGGAACTTAATCGGATTTGATGATTTAAAGATAATCATGAATTGTATATCTTTGGGAATTAGGTTCAATGGATATGTATATTTAATTGTGATCATACATGATTTACATGATTAGATATGATATTTATTTTGGATCAGTATTATAATTTGAATACTGACTTGGGTTACTTCAATCTCAGGAACTGAGAAGACTCAGTGAGTTAGTCACTCGAGTGTACCAGAGTTTTGAAGACTTTGGTGAGTGGATTTATATCTTCGGATATACAGGATATGATATCCTATTTGGAATGCTCTTGTTTGGATTGTATATACATGTTAATTTGGAGACCAGTTTAGTCTGGGCCTTTGCTTGGGGGTGTAACTTACCAGATTTTGGGGTGCATTTATTGTACTCCAGAAGACTGGTGTTGTTATCACTGTTAGCTGGGCTATCGGTAAACTTTGGTTTTGTCCGACCTTGGTTGTAGGTGCTTGCAACACCGCCGGTTCTCCTGGGATTTATGAGCTATTTGGTTTGGGCATATTTGCCTTGTGTATGTGTAGATATTTGTTCCCTCACTTAGCTTTGTGCTAATTCCCCACTAGATTGTTTTGCAGATCCTCTTAGGTGATCTTGATGCTTTGGGCTGGGAATATGGACAGACCAAACTCTGATGTCAAGTTTTTGAAAGAGCCTGTTTTTGTATTAACACTGTATCGGTCGTTGTACCTCAAACAAGTGAAATTATTTTGTATCTATTATGTAATTAAGATATTTATATGTAAATAGCTTCCGCGTGCAGTAAGTTATATGTTTAAAAAGTACAGTGTTACAGAGCTGTTATACAAGAAGATTCCATATTACTCACATCTTAAAACTTTTGGTTGTTTATGTTATGCTACTGTTAACAGAGCTGTTATCACAACCCCAACAGCAGCACCAACCACAACAACAGAACTTTTTCATTCCTTGGTACCCTAATCAAGGAGGCTTTAAACAAAAAAGGGCAATACAAAGATTTCATGGCTTGCCAGCCACCTGAGTATTCAGGAAGCTCAAATCCAACTGATACTTTGAGTTGGTTAAGGGAGATGGTGAAGGCTTTGGATGCCTGCAATTGTGAGGAATCAGATAGGGTTATTTTTGCAACTCGGAGGCTGAAGGGTCAAGCTGCAACCTGGTGGGATTCTCTAACTGCTCATCTATCCAGGGAAGTGGTGAATTCTGTTACTTGGGATCAATTTCAAACCAAGTTATGTGAGCAATTCTGTAATACATATGATTTGGCTAAGGTGAAGCGGGAGTTTATGGATCTAGCGCAAGATGACAAGATGTCGGTGGATCAATTGATTAAAAAGTTTAACGAGAAGCTGAGGTTTGCTAAACAGTGGGTACCAGATGAACCTTCGCAGATAGATCATTTTGTTCAAACACTGTTACCGGAATATAGGGGATGGCAACATCGTTGGTACAGGCATTTATTGTCGCTAGGGCTGCGGAAGGTGATGTGAAAGCTTGGGAGAGGATTAATCGTGAGAAAGGGTCGTCTCACAGGTCCGGTGGAAACCAGAGTGGGAACAAAGGAAGGTGGCAGAATAACCAGCATCGGGGTGATCAGAAATCGAAAGGTTCAGGGTCATATCAGAACAATCCGTGGTGTAAACCCTGTAATGCTAGTCATACTGGTCCGTGCACATCACAAACGAAAAGGTGTTTGCGTTGTGGTGGATTTGGTCACGAACCATCAGTCTGTCAGTATAAAATGAATGTTTGCTGGAATTGTCACGAAGTGGGTCATAGAGTTGGAGCTTGCACTAAGCCGAGGTCAAAGGGGACGGGGCAGGGGGTAGCCAATGTCGGGGGATCATTTTCTGCAGGTCAGAAGAGGAAGGTTGCACCTTCTGCGGAAGGGAGAGCCTTTAAGATGACTGTTACAGAGGCTGCTGAAGACGGCGATGTGATCACGGGTATGTTTATTGTAAACTCTGTGCCTGCTCGTGTGTTATTTGATTCTGGTGCCAATAGATCTTTCATGTCTGTATCTTTATGTGGCAAACTGAAACTACCTGTTACTGTTATTGCTTCTCCTTTAGAAGTAGAGATAGCATATGGTAAGTTAGTGCCTGTAACTTCTTCTGTGACTGGGGTGTCTATAGACATTAATGGTACTAGTTTGCCTGTAGACTGTTTGCTGATGCCTATTCTGGGGTTTGACTTAGTACTAGGCATGGATTGGTTAAGTCACCATAGAGCTAGTATCCAGTGCCATAAGAAACTGATTACTATTCCTTTGGCTGACGGGTCGCATGTCGTGGCTCGTGGGGATAGATCTCGATCTTCTTTTCCTATCATCTCGTATATGAAGGCTAGAAAATCTCTAGCTAAAGGGTGTGCGTCTTTTCTGGCCGACGCTATTGATGTGAAGAAAGAAAAGTGACCTGTTACCGATGTTCGTGTAGTCTCCGATTATCCAGAGGTATTTCTGGATGATCTGCCAGGGTTACCACCGGTGCGGGATGTGGAGTATAAGATAGAATTGGTACCGGGTACCACACCGATTGTGAAAGCTCCGTATCGTTTGGCTCCATCTGAGATCCGGGAGATGATGACTCGGATACAAGACTTGCTTGACAAGGGGTTTATCCGTCCGAGTTCATCGCCGTGGGGTGCACCAGTACTATTTGTGAAGAAGAAAGATGGAACTCTTCGTATGTGTATTGATTACAGGGATCTGAATAAGAGAACCATTAAGAACAAGTATCCGTTGCCCAGAATCGATGATTTGTTTGATCAGTTGCAAGGGACTTCTTACTTTTCAAAGATTGATTTACGATCCGGTTATCATCAGGTCAGGGTAGCAGAGGAGGATATTCCTAAGACTGCTTTCCGTACTCGATATGGTCATTACGAGTTTTTGGTGATGCCATTTGGTTTGACGAATGCTCTGTTGGGAATTGGCTAAGGCATTGAAACTGTTGAAGATGCAAAGTTAAAACTGTTAATGGACTTTGTGAAAACAGTTCAAAACTGTTAGAAGGATTCTGATAAAACAGTCGAGGACTGTTAGCTGTAATACGAAGACAGTTGTAACTAACAGTTGTTGTAAGCTTTACAACTGTTAGTCCAAGAGATCAGAACTGTTAGTACAAAGTTTACAACTGTTAGAAGACCTTGAAGAGAAGACTGTTAGAAGAAGATCAAAACTGTTTCATTAAACAAACAGTTTCAGTTGAGCTATTTATGGAAAATGCTATCTTCTTGGATTTGAAGTATATCTTTAACAAAGTTCGAAGATTTTCAAGATTATCTCAGAAGATAGAAGATTACCTAACTGTTAACTTATCAAGGAGGATCAAGAGTCTATAAATACTCGATTAGAATATAGATCTCATATCATAATTGTTTTTGCATTCGTACGTAATTGTTATTTGCTTTCAGAAAGTGTTTTAGCCTCTAAGTTTCTTTTGAAACCTAAGAACAGATTGTGTTCTTCATCTAACATAAGAAGTTAGATTGGAGGTGTAGGTGAATATTGTAATCATCGATTGGTTATCAATAAACATCGTTTTGGCAGTATTACTTTGTGTTTATTAATTGAATTGCTCTTGTATTCAAAACCTTTTTAATCAATTGAGTGTGATTCCGCAACTTCTTAATTGATTGTGATCAAAACTATAGATTGTCTTTTTAACAACTCTGACTTTATTTCAAAAGATAATTCTTGTTATTTGATATTAAGTAATATCCGATCCTGACAAGTGGTATCAGAGCCTTATCATTAAGGTTCCATTGATCACCAGTTGAAGGTTTTTGCACCAATCTGCTGTGGTTCTTAATTTAGAATTTTTCTAAAGTTTAATTGTGTTTTTCAATCACCATACTGCAATGGAGTCCGGTGGATCTTCTGACAACACTGGATCTGGGTCCAACATTCGTGTTCCCATGCTCAAACCAACTGATTTTGAGATGTGGAAACTAAGAATCAAGCAGCATGTCCAATTAATGGACTATGCTATTTGGGAAATCATAGAAAAGAACCCCATTACTACTGTTGATTTAGATGAAACAGGAAAACCAAAGAAGAAACCACCACCAAAAACTGATGCTGAAAAGAAAGAAAGGATGATTGAGATGAAAGCACTCAGCATCCTTCAGATTGCTATCCCCAATGAGTATCAGCATCAATTCAAAAAATTTGATGATGCTCATGAACTGTGGAATGCATTAGAGAAGAGGTTTGCTGGGAATGCTAGTTCCAAAAGGAATCAAAGGGATCTACTGAAACAAGCTTATGAGAACTTTACTAGTGGAAAGAATGAGAGTATTACTCAAATATTTGATAGGTTCTATAAGCTGGTGAGTCAATTGGAGAGTGCTAAGGTTAGACTGGAACAAGATGAGATCAATAGAAAGTTTCTTAGGTCCTTAGGTGAAGAATGGACAGTCTATGCTGCACAATGGAGAACCAAAGATTCTCTAGAGGATATAGAGTTAGACGATCTATACAACAGCTTGATAGTGTTTGAGGGAGAGATAGAGGGAAAAAGAAAGTCTGTTACCCCTAGCCACAATGCTGCTCTTCTTCCATCCTCAGGTATGGACTCAAACCATTCTTTAACTAACTCTGTTGATGGTTGTGCAGGTACTAGTTCTGCTGTTGGACTAGATGTAAACACTCCTGATACTATACTTGAAGCCTTTCTTGCTAGCCATGCACATTCAACCCTCACGAATGAGGATCTGGAACAAGTGCATCCTGATGATCTTAAGGAGATGGATCTCAAATGGCAGATGGCCATGTTAACTGTCAGAGCCAAAAGGTTTATCAAAAGAACTGGAAGGCAGAACATGAACTTCAGAGCTGATGGCAAAGCTAGTTTTGACAAGTCAAAAGTTAGATGTTTTAAATGTCAACAGTATGGTTACTTTGCCAGAGAGTGCAGATCAGGTGGACAAGGCCAGAATCAAGGACAACGGCCAACTCAAACCTCCTCAGCATTGGTATCACAAGAAGGATATGGGTTTGATTGGAGTGATCAAGCAGAGGAAGCCACTAACAACAAGGCATTAATGGCATTAACTGATTCCTCCATCAAACTGGATTCACCAGAATCAGAAGACATTCAGGTATCTTCTAAACTCTGTCCTGGTGAATGTAGAGCCATTGTTAAAAGGTTTAGAGAGCACAACAAAAAGGTATGTGCAGCTCTAAGTAGAATGAAGGAGAGAAGGTATGAAACTAGTGCTGTTATTGAAAGCTTTGAAAAGAAAATCAAAGATTATCAAGCTAATGAACTGCAAATGGATTATGATAGAAAGTATCATAAGTGGGAGAAGGAGCAGCTTCAAGAAGAGATTGATAGTTTAAAGAAAAAGCTAAGTCAAAAGGAAAGTAAGGTTGATGAGTTAACCAAGAAGTTGGAGGGTGTTGATATTGATCTGAGCATGTTCAAGGCAACAAATCTTAAACTTGAAACCTTGTTACAATCACAAATCAGAGACAAGGTGAAAACTGGTTTAGGATATAAACAGACCCCACCTCCATACAATCACAACTACATCACTCCCATGTCTGATGTAGCTGATAGGTATGTTAATGAATCATTACCAGAGGAACTGAAGTCAGCTGATCCACAATTTGAAAGTGAAGAGGAAGAAGTTGTGTATGCGGTGAGTGATGATAAGAATGAAGGAGTTGTGAAGAAGGAAGAGGTCATTCCATTTGAAAATCACATCTGTTGTGAACCCATAGCCACAAAATCCCCTTTACAACCTGTGGTATTTGTAAAAGCATCCACTGAACCCCTCACCAATGAGCCAAAACCGACCAAAGCTGTTCATTCTATAAGCAGTTCCACAACTGTTACAAACAGTCCACACCTTTACACTAACAGTCCCAAAAGGAACCCAAACAGTTCAAACCCAAACAGCTCAACTGTTAGTGTTAAGTCAAAAGGAAAAGTAAAGGTTGATGAAGATGTGATTAAGAAGCCAAAGAAGGAAGCTTCAAAAGCAAAGTCTCAACCTAAATATGTGAAAAGGGATACTGAAGTGTCTATCTGCACATACAAACAGCATGGTGTACAGAAATTTCCTCAGTCAGCACCAGTGAGAGGAAACCAAAGAAATAGGAACCAGTTCTGGTCACAAAGAACTGGATTGCCTATTGTCAAAACTAAAAAGTGCTATATATGTGGGAGAACTAATCACTTGGCTAAAAATTGTTATTATAACCCACAAATCTATAGCACTCAGAAACAAAGTTCCAAAAACAGACTAACAGTTCTAAGACTGTTAAGCCAAAACAGGTTAACAGTTCTACAACTGTTACATCCAAACCAGCTAACAGTTCTACATCTGTTAAGCCAAAATTAAAAACTGTTGGTCTGGCTTGGGTGAAATTGCAAAAACAAATAGTTTCTGAAGAGGGTAAAACTGTTAATCAATCTGAAAACCAATCTGAGTTAAAAATGCTTCAACTGTTTTACCAAATCCAAAAACTGTTTGTTCAAAAGACTCAACTGTTCATCATAACAGTTGGAAACCACATGTTATCACAAAATACTCTTCACACAAAATAGAGAAGTCTAATTTGGATGACATCAAGAAAACTCAATCTGTGTTTAAGTATTATGACTTGAATGGTGTACCCAAGACCTGCATGGCCTGGGTACTTCCTGCTACTAACTGATTTTTATTTGTGCAGAGCATTCATAGGTCCGATCATGGATCAATTTGGCATGTGGATAGTGGATGCTCAAGGCACATGACTGGAAATCCACATTGTTTGAAGGATTTCAGAAGAATCAATGGAGGATATGTAGCATTTGGAGGAAATGCTAAGGGAGGAAGAATCACAGGTAAAGGAGATGTGGAGGCAGGTACACTTACATTTAATGATGTTTTCTTTGTTGAACAACTTAAATACAACCTGCTAAGTGTATCTCAAATCTGTGACAATGGAAACAAAGTCTTGTTTACAGACACTGAATGCATTATCCTATCAAAAGATTTTAAATTGGATGAAAAAGATATTCTTTTAAGAACACCTAGAAAAGATAATGTATACTGTCTGGATACACAAAAGATTGCTAAGCAGAATGTATTAAGTTGTCTACTCTCAAAGGCATCTCATGATGAGTCTGCCATTTGGCATAGAAGGACGTGTCACATGAACTTTAAAACCATGAATGTGTTAGTTAAAAACAATCTGGTAAGAGGTTTACCACAAAAGGAATTCTCATGTGATAATCATTGTGTAGCCTGTCTCAAAGGCAAGCAACACAAAACTTCTTATAAGCCCAAAGAAGTTTCTTCCATTACTGCACCTTTACAACTTTTGCATATGGATCTTTTTGGTCCAACATCTGTGGTCAGCATAGGTAAGAAAGCCTACTGTTTAGTTATAGTTGATGATTTTACCAGATTTACATGGGTTCACTTTCTTAGAACTAAAGATGAAACTGCCGAGTTAGTTAAGTCTCTTATTCTTAGGATTGAGAATCAATCTGATTTGAAAGTGAAAGTCATTAGATTTGATAATGGTTCTGAGTTTAAGAACTATAAATTAAACAGCTTTTGTGAGGAAAAAGGAATTTCAAGACAGTTTAGTGCTCCTAGGACTCCTCAACAGAATGGAGTGGCTGAGAGAAGGAATAGGACTTTGATTGAGGCTGCTAGATCCATGTTAGCTGATTCTAGGCTTCCAATGACTTTCTGGGCAGAAGCAGTGAACACTGCCTGCTATGTTCAGAATAGAGTACAAGTTGTCAAGTCCAAAGGGAAAACTCCTTATGAGTTGTTCCTTAAACGAAAACCTTTAATCAACTTCTTCAAACCATTTGACTGTCCATGCACTATCCTGAATACCAAATCACAATTAGGTAAGTTTGAGAGTAAAACAGAAGAAGGATTCTTTGTAGGATATTCCACTCAGAGTAAAGCATACAGAGTCTTTAACAATGTCACTAGGATCATAGAAGAGAGTATGAATGTCTCCTTCAATGAGAATAGGATCAATATTGCAGGTAATGGTCCTGATTGGTTATTTGATATTGATGCATTGTCTAAATCTCTTTCTTTTGAGTATTCTACAGAAACAGTTGCAGGTGTTCCTACAGCTGTTAGTGCAAATTCACAAACTGTCTCAAACAGTTTTGAAACTGTTAGCTCAATTCCAACAACTGTTGGTGGAAACAAAGTTACTGAAGACTTTGTAGTGATTCCCTTGTTACAACAGGACTCTTCCAATGCTATTTGTCCAATAAATGATGCTGAACTTTCAAAGGACATGGAATCTCATGATCCTCAACAAAACACTGTTTCTAAACATCAAACAGTTGCAGATCAGGGATGCAACTCTTCTGGGAACGATAGTGAATCTGAGATTGATGTGTCAAATTTAGGGAATGTACTGACTGAAGAAAACATCCCTACATCAAGAATTCACAAGACTCATCCAATAGAACAGATCATTGGTGATCCAACCACTCCTGTTAGAACAAGAGCTATGCTGCAGAATGAAAATAGTGTTGTGAATCTCGAACAATTTGATGTAAATGCCTGCTTTCTATCTCAGATAGAACCAAAGAAAGCAGTAGAGGCATTAAAAGACCCTTCATGGGTGGAAGCAATGCAAGAAGAGCTCTTACAGTTTCAAATTCAGCAAGTTTGGAAGTTAGTTGAACTTCCAAGAGGCAAAAGAGCAATTGGCACCAAGTGGGTGTTCAGAAATAAGAAGGATGAGAGAGGGATTGTAATCAAGAACAAGGCTAGACTTGTTGCACAGGGTTATACACAAGAGGAAGTAATAGACTATGATGATGTCTTTGCACCTGTTGCAAGGATAGAAGCAATTAGACTGTTCCTTGCCTTTGCAAGCTATAAAGGATTTAAGGTGTATCAAATGGATGTCAAGTCGGCTTTTCTCTATGGAACTATTGATGAGGAGGTATATGTGTGTCAACCACCTGGTTTTGAAGACTCAAAGTACCCTGATAGGGTATATAGGTTGGATAAAGCTTTGTATGGATTACATCAGGATCCTAGAGCTTGGTATGAGACATTATCATCATATCTCCTTGAGAATGGATTTAAGAGAGACACTATTGATAAGACACTATTTACAAAGATTGTTAACACAAAAATTTTGCTTGTTCAAATCTATGTAGATGATATAATCTTTGGATCCACTGATGACAGTCTGTGCAAGGAGTTTGAAAGCATAATGAAAAGGAGATTTCAGATGAGCTCCATGGGAGAACTCACATTTTTCTTGGGATTACAAGTGAAGCAGAAGCCAACTGGCATATTTCTCAGTCAATCAAAGTATGTCAAAGACATTTTGGATGAGTTTGGCTATCAAGATGTGAAACTGGTAAGTACTCCAATGGAAACACACAAACAGTTGGGAGCAGATCCTGAGGGGGAGGAAGTAGACATACATTTGTATAGGTCTATGATAGGTTCTTTAATGTACTTAACTGCTTCTAGACTTGATATAATGTTTGATGTGTGTGTTTGTGCCAGGTTTCAATGCTGTCCAAAGATGTCACACCTATTTGCTGTAAAGAGAATTTTTAGATATCTCAAAGGCCAACCAAAACTGGGTCTTTGGTATCCTAAGGATTCACCTTTTGATTTGGTGGCATACTCTAATAGTGACTATGGTGGAGCTAATGTGGACAGAAAATCAACCTCTGGAGGATGTCAATTCTTTGGCTCAAGATTAGTCTCATGGCAGTGCAAGAAACAAACAACAGTTTCAACTTCAACAGCTGAGGCTGAATATATTGCTGCATCAAGCTGCTGTTCACAAGTGTTGTGGATTCAGAATCAGCTTCTGGATTATGGTTTGTCTTTCTTGCATACACCAATTTATGTTGATAACACAAGTGCTATTAGCATTGTCAATAATCTAGTGAAGCATTCTAAAACAAAACACATTGAAATCCGGTTTCACTTTATTAGAGATTGCAATGAGAAAAGGTTAATCCAAGTTATGAAAGTTCATACTGATGATCAGTTAGCTGATCTGTTCACTAAAGCATTTGATGTGAGCAGGTTCAACTTTTTGATCTCAAACATTGGAATGATTAACCTGGACTAACAGTTGTTTGTCCCTCGATGTTAACAGATTGCAACTGTTAGTGTTGATATCTAACAACTGTTGGTTTAAGTGTTCAGTGACCATTTCATCTTGACCTTCAAAAAGATCAATGCTAAGCAGAGTTATGTGACCATTCCAGCTCCCTTTGTTAGGATGCATGAGATTTGGAAGTACTCCTCATGTATTCTTGACATGAATGGAGTTTGTGATGGTTTCACTTTAACCCAGCATCCAGACCCACGTAGGCCATACAAAAGGACTGATTATGTTCGAATAAGAGGTGAATTTGAACATTTTATTCAAAGCAACAATTTACCTACCCCCTGCTGCTTGTTGTTTGAATTGAATCTGGAAGTTACTGACGACTCGGTTGTGTGGTTCAATGTCAAAAGGAATGATGCTGATAATGAAGTCATTGTACTTGATGATGATGAAGTTATTGTAATTGATGACTAGTCATGGTCAAATGAATGTACTTTGTAGTTCCTCTGTGTTAAACATGAATAAAATGCATAATTTAATGATGTTTTGTCAGCTAATGGTTTTTATTAATGATGTCTCAGCTGTTGGTGTTAGCTGATATTCGCTAATGATTGTTGTCAGCTGATGCTTGTTGACTGACAGTTGCACGTGTTCAACTAACTGTTTTTCAAAATTACAACTAACAGTTTCCAACTGTTAGTGAATGGAGAGCACAACTGCTAGGCAACCTGCATGTTCTTCTAAGGGTGAGAAATTCTTTTAAGTAACAGTTGTACGTTCTTCTGATAACAGTTCTCAACTGTTCTCAACTGTTCGTTCATTGTTATCCATCAACTGCTAGCTTACTTAAGGGTGTTTTAGTCTTTGCAGAAACTGAGGATGTTTGAATTGAATTTAATATTCGAAACATATATAAGGCATTCCCTCCTCACAAGTTCATTCACACTTTCTGAACTTCGATTATACGTAAACCCTAGAATTTTGCTTTCGACTTGCAATGGCTCCCCTTCCCTTCGTGAAAGAACACAACATGCTCGCATATCTTGCTAAACCTGATAACCTGACCGCTTTCCATGACATGATCGATTACCTTTCAATGTCCAATCTCAACACTGCTATCACCATAAATCCAACCATCTACACTTCCCATCTTGATCAATTCTGGAAAAATGCGACGGTCAGAGAGGAAGCTGGTGTGCAATGGATTGATTCCACTGTTGATGATATGAATGTGTCCGTCTCTGAGGATACCATCCGCCAACATCTACAACTGAATGATCGACATGGTGAGTATTCTGACTCTGTCTCTTTAGAATTTTTGCATGCCGAGTTAGTTAAACTTGGGTATGAGGGCCCTAGGGGAAAGGGTACCTTTTACAAAGGGCAATTTTGCTCACACTGGAAGTTCATGATCCATACTCTCCAGCAGTGCATTAGCCCTAAGAGAACAGGCTGGAATGAGTTTGGGAGCAACATTGCTCTTGCACTCATCTGTCTAGCCAACAATAGATGCTTTAACTTTTCTAAACTGATATTTAATGGTATGGTAAAGCATCTTGGGACCAAATATGGTCTCTTTTTGATGTACCCCATATTTGTGCAAGTTTTGCTAAACTTTTTGTTGCCAAATCTCCAAAAACACAAGAGGGTCATCATTCCCTCTGCTCATGTGGCCTCCACATTGAGCAAGTTGCTGATAAATGGCAAGAGCTTCTCTAGTGCCATAACTCCACCACTCTCTACAATGGTGGAGTTTCTTTCAAGAAACAGAGCTGCTAGAGTTGAGCATGAAGCCCACAACATTGCTACACCACCAACTCCAGAACCCACAGCTCATGATACTCATATAATCCCCTCTGCTACCTTTGATAGAGCTACAACACAAGCCACTCCTCTGAAAACATTCCAAAAGCGAAAAAGAACTGTTAGTGCTCCTTCCACCACAGTTCTCGAATCCCAAACTGTTAGCCCTGCACAGGTGCATTCACCTGTGCAGAATATCGAAAGGGAACCATTCGTGCTGTCTCCCAGGCACAATGAGGAGGTGATCACTCCATCAGAGGGTGATCATGTGGTTTTTGAGGCTGACACTACTGTTTCATCCGCAAGGGATGAACAGGATAGTGTTAACATCATTAAGACCTCAACCACGGCAACAGAGGCTGGTAAAACAGCTTCTGGAAATCCCCAGTACCAAGAACAAAGGGGTACTGGTGTGGAATCTCTTTTGAGTAAACCACCAGTTGTATCGGTCAAAGACATGTTAACAGTGGCAACACTGTCTGACATTGAGGCTCGCATGAAACATAAAGCATTGACGGATCCAAATTTTGCACCATTCTTTGCGGCCTATATTCAAATGAAGAAGAAGATTTCATTACAGAATAAAAGGATTCTTCAGCAGGATCATCAAATACAGGTTTTGAACAACAGTTTGAAGCACGCTAATGAGGTAATAAAGCTACACGATCAAGTACTACAACAGTTGACAGCTGCTGCAATACCCCCTTCAATTGTTCCAATAAAAAAGGGGGAGAGTTCATTACCAACAGTTGCTGAAGTGCCAGAACAAACAGTTGCAGCGGATGAACTAACAGTTGCACCTAGTGAATCAACAGTTGAGGAGAAACTATCAGCGGTGGACAGAGTGCTGATCAATACGATGATTTTGTCTGGTGATTACCCTTCAACAGAGGTTTATAGATCATGGCCAAAGGTTAAACAAGACTATCTGGTAAAAATGGGAAGTGAAATGCTAATCTGCAGTGTCAATCAGATGAGACAGAAGATTGAGGATGGTTGGCTAGATGGAAAGTCTGCAAAGCTTAAGCCACTTAAGTCAAAGCCTGGATTCAAAGGGATTAGTATTTCTGAGAGGGCTGGTGAAAAGCAACTGCAAGTTGTACAAGGAAAAGGAAAGGAGATAGTTGTTGCACTACCAAAGCTCAAATTAACCAAAGAACAACAAGAAGTAAGAGATTTTGAGGTAGCTCAGAAGTTGTCAGCTGAACTTCAAGAACAAGAACAGACAGATTTTGAGATAGCAAAGAAGCTGGCTGATGAGTTCACTAAACAGATAGATGAAGAGGAAAAATATCAAAAAGGTGTAAAGAGGAAAAGGATTGTGAAAAGAAAAGCTCCTCCACCTCCAAAGAAAACAGTTGAGAAAAAGAAAGCTGAGATGGTTCAACTGATAGTGCAAGATCGACTGAGAACAGAACTTCAGCAAGGGATTGCCAAATTGGATAAAGAACAGTTGGGTCAGAAGTCTCACATAAAAGAATGGAGATTTGAAGTTTTAAGGTATGATACTGGTAAGCAAGGAGTCACAGTTGTGAGAGAAATCGAGCCAATAGAGAGTTATTCAAATTTCTTTCAACTGGTGAACAATTTGACTAGAAGAGATCTACAGGATATGTATGTTTATGGAATTAGTCATTATGCAGATTCTGTGGAGATTGAGATTAGAGTTTTGATGAGGCATCTTGCGAGTATATGCAGTCCAAAAGAGATAATACCAGTTTTGATTACTGATGAGGCTTTTCCAATAATTTCAATAAAGGTGTATGCTAAAGCTAGAGTGTATCACATGGTTATGGCAAATTCTCAGACTCAATGGTTTGATTTAGAGTTTGTAGAGCACAGTAAAGTAAAGCTTCAATACATGTCAAAGGCTAAATTCTATGGATCTGATAGAATAAAGGATGATCTGCTTAAGAGAATAAAAGAAAGACTGGAATTTTTCAAGTCTGTGTAATTCTCTTTCAATTTTGATTGAAACAGTTGACTATGCTTAATAATGGAAGTTATTCTTTGCATATGCTAAATTCATCTAAGGTTGAACCCTATGAATCGAAGAACTTAAAGGCATTGTTCAAATTCTTTAAGTTAGGGGGAGATTGTTGGGAATTGGCTAAGGCATTGAAACTGTTAAAGATGCAAAGTTAAAACTGTTAATGGACTTTGTGAAAACAGTTCAAAACTGTTAGAAGGATTCTGATAAAACAGTCGAGGACTGTTAGCTGTAATACGAAGACAGTTGTAACTAACAGTTGTTGTAAGCTTTACAACTGTTAGTCCAAGAGATCAGAACTGTTAGTACAAAGTTTACAACTGTTAGAAGACCTTGAAGAGAAGACTGTTAGAAGAAGATCAGAACTGTTTCATTAAACAAACAGTTTCAGTTGAGCTATTTATGGAAAATGCTATCTTCTTGGATTTGAAGTATATCTTTAACAAAGTTCGAAGATTTTCAAGATTATCTCAGAAGATAGAAGATTACCTAACTGTCAACTTATCAAGGAGGATCAAGAGTCTATAAATACTCGATTAGAATATAGATCTCATATCATAATTGTTTTTGCATTCGTACGTAATTGTTATTTGCTTTCAGAAAGTGTTTTAGCCTCTAAGTTTCTTTTGAAACCTAAGAACAGATTGTGTTCTTCATCTAACATAAGAAGTTAGATTGGAGGTGTAGGTGAATATTGTAATCATCGATTGGTTATCAATAAACATCGCTTTGGCAGTATTACTTTGTGTTTATTAATTGAATTGCTCTTGTGTTCAAAACCTTTTTAATCAATTGAGTGTGATTCCGCAACTTCTTAATTGATTGTGATCAAAACTATAGATTGTCTTTTTAACAACTCTGACTTTATTTCAAAAGATAATTCTTGTTATTTGATATTAAGTAATATCCAATCCTGACATGCTCCTGCCATATTTATGGATTTGATGAATCGTGTGTGCAGACCTTTTCTAGACAAATTTGTTATTGTGTTCATCGACGATATTCTTGTGTATTCGAAAACAGAGGATGAGCATGATCAACACTTGAGACAGGCGTAACACTGTACTTTTAAACATATAATTAAATCGCATGCGGAAGCTAAATACATATAATTAACTTAATTACATAATAGATACAAAAGATTATCTTGTCTTATACATCAAAACTTTTACAGTGTTAAACCAAAACAGGCTCCTAATAAAAACTTTGACATCAGAGTGAGGTCTGTCCATATTCCCAGTCCCAACTCCAAGACTCACCAAGATAATCTGCAAAACAGTCTAGTGGGGGATTAGCACAAAGCTAAGTGAGGGAATTAATATCTAATCAAATACAAGGCAAACATGCCTAAACCCAAATAGCTCATGAATCCCAGGAGAATCGGCGGTGTTGCAAGCACCTACAACCAAGGTCGGCCAAAACCAAGGTCTACCGATAACCTTGCTAAAAATGGATAACAATACCAGCCTTCTTGGGTACACTAATGCACCACAAGATTTGATACGGTAAATCCCCCAAGCAAAGGCTCAGACTAAACTGATCTCCAAATTAACATGTATATATACAATCCAAACAAGAGCATTCCAAATAGGATATTAAATCCTGTATATCAAGAGATATAAACCCACTCACCAAAGTCTTCAAAACTCTGGTACACTCAAGTGACTAACTTCACTGAGTCTTCTCAGTTCCTGAGATTGAAGTAACCCAAGTCAGTATTTAAATCATAATACTGATCCAAATTAGATATCATATCTAACCAAATAATTCATGTATGAACAATATTTAACATATACATAAATTCCAAAGTTATATGATTTAAATCATTAAATCCGATAAACCCAATTCCAATCAAATGGAAATCCGATAATCCAAACCCGATTGATGATAAATTCCGAGCAAAGGTCCAAATACCGATAAAGTCCAAACCCGATAAGGCTAAATCCGATAATACCCAAAATCCGATAAGTCCGAATCCGATAAATCCAAATCCGATAACTTCGAGTATAGGCACAATCCGAGTAATGGCATAAATCCGATAAAATGCTAAGGTAAATCCGATATATGTCCAATACCGATCAAGAGTTCAAATCCGATAAATAGCAATCCGAGAAAAGTGTTAAGACATCATTTAGTCGGAATCCGACACAATCCAAATCCGATAATGAGTTAGAGCCAAATCCGATAAAATGTATCGGATTCCTATAAAATCTATCGGTTTTCTATTAATTCTGATAATATTCTATCGGATTCTCCCAAATCCGATCAATTCATAATGAATTCCGATAAAATCATATGTTCATCCTTGATTTCGATTTTTAACTCAATTCAACACTGATTTTAAGCATGTTAATGTTCTATGATTCCAGAATCTATTCTAATCATACAAACAACATTTAACAAGCATTAACTCAAGCATGCATGCATGCTAAGATCATCAATTCAATAGCATGCATTAATCGGAATTCACCTCATATATTCAAAACCGAACACTATCAACAATTAACAATTAAAATCAGTAAACTAACCTTGATAATGCTATGAATTCAGTAATCTAATTGCATGCAAGATCTATTCTCGAAATTACTTGTTCTTTCTTCCTTCTTGATTTCGGCCGAGAGCAAATAACACACACACACTCACTTTGTTTTGGTTATTTGCATGTAAATGAGAATGAGGTGGTGACTAACTAAGTTAAAACCCGCCACCTCACTATCCATTATCTCCAAATTAATATTAAATCAATTAACCAATTAATCACAATTAAATCAGTTAAATCATATAATCAATTTAAAGCTCAACTTAATAATTAATTTAAATCCAAATCTAAACTTGATTAGTTACCTTAATTAATCTAGGCCGGGTAAGAGGGTGTTACAACAGGTTTTGGAGATTCTAAAACAAAACAAATTATATGCCAAGTTTTCAAAATGTGAATTTTGGTTGCGAGAAGTTCAATTTTTTGGGCATGTGATTTGTCAAGGAGGTATTAAGGTAGATCCGTCCAAGATTGAGGCAGTGATGAATTGGAGTGCCCCGAAAACACCAACTGAGATAAAGAGTTTTCTTGGACTGGCAGGTTATTATCGCAGGTTTATTAAAGATTTTTCTAAGCTTGCCGGTCCATTGACCAAGTTGACTCGGAAAGATGTTCTTTTTCAGTGGGGTTCATCTCAGGAGAGTGCTTTTCAGACGTTAAAACAGTTGTTGTGTCAAGCTCATGTTCTTTCGTTGCCAGAGGGTTCAGAGGATTTTATTGTGTATTGCGATGCTTCTCACGCTGGGTTGGGATGTGTTTTGATGCAGAGGGGTAAGGTAATTGCGTATGCTTCGAGGCAGTTGAAACAGAATGAACGAAATTACCCGACTCATGATTTGGAATTAGCAGCTGTGGTATTTGCGTTGAAACTATGGAGACACTACCTGTATGGAACCAAATGTATTATCTGCACTGATCACAAGAGTCTGCAGTATGTGTTTACTCAGAAGGAATTGAATATGAGACAACGTCGTTGGTTAGAATTGATCAATTATTACGATTGTTACATTCAGTATCATCCGGGAAAAGCTAATGTGGTTGCAGATGCACTTAGCAGAAAGGGATCTTCGGATACTGTTAAGTTCATGCGATTGGAAATCAAGTCTGATTTAGTGGATCAACTTTTGGCTGCACAGCTTGAAGCTCTGAAAGACGATAACTTGAAGGAGGAATTAATAATTAAACGACAGCATGAATTAACTACCGACTCGCGTGGTTTGAAGGTTTATCATGCGCGAGTGTGGGTACCGAAATTTGGTGGCTTGAGGGAATTAATTCTGAATGAGGCTCATAAGTCTAGATTGTCGATACATCCGGGTAGTACAAAGATGTATCTTGATTTAAAGACTCGGTATTGGTGGCCAACTATGAAAACAGATATTGCGAAATTTGTTGGGATGTGTCACATCTGTGCTCAAGTTAAAGCCGAACATCAGAAACTGTACGGATCATTGAAACAATTGGATATACCTGAGTGGAAGTGGGATCACATTACGATGGATTTTGTAACTAAACTTCCACGAACTCAACGAGGTCATGATATGATTTGGGTTATAGTTGACAGATTAACCAAGAGTGCACATTTTCTTGCTACTGCGGAAACTGCACCTTTAAGTAAATTGGCTCAATTGTACATTGATGAGATAGTATCTAGACATAGAGTTCCATTGTCCATTGTTTCGGATAGAGATTCGAGGTTTGTATCTAACTTCTGGAACAAACTGTAGCAGGAATTGGGGTCCAGGGTAAATCTGAGTACAGCTTATCATCCTCAGACAGATGGTCAATCGGAAAGAACCATTCAGACTTTAGAAGATATGTTGCGGGCATGTGTGTTAGAATTTGGGGGTTCATGGGATTTCCATTTGCCTTTGGTTGAGTTTGCTTATAACAATTCTTATCATAGTAGTATCGGTATGCCGCCGTATGAAATGTTGTATGGTCGTCCTTGTAGAACTCCGACTTGTTGGCTAGAAGCTGGGGAAAAGCAATTTGCAGGGCCTGATATTGTACAGATGACTGCGGATAAGGTTGCTATTGCTCATGAGAAACTAAAAGCTGCAGGGGACAGACATAAAATGTATGCTGATCCGCGACATCGACCAGTATCATTTGTTGAAGGAGAAATGGTTTATTTGAAAGTATCTCCTTGGAAGGGTGTAATCAGATTTGGTAAATGCGGGAAGTTGGCTCCCCGTTACATTGGTCCTTTCAGGATCAAGCGAGTGGTTAATGATCAAGTTGTTGCGTTGGATCTTCCAGATGAATTAGCGGGTATTCATGATGCATTCAATGTATGTTATTTGCGCAAATGTAATGTAGAAGATCAGACGCAGGTTCTTCCAATTAAGGATCTTCGTGTGGATTTGAATCAGAAACTGGTTGAAGAACCAGTTGAACTGTTGGATCGAAAGGTTACAAAGTTGAGAAAGAAGCAGATACCGTTGGTTTTGGTTAAATGGAGACACAGTTTGGGATCTGACTTGACTTGGGAAACTGAAGCCGACATGAGGAACCGATATCCTTCCTTGTTCGAGAGCGATTAGATTCCGGGGACGGAATCTTCTTAAGGAGGGAAGATTTGTAACACCCTCTTTGCCGGCCTAGATTAATTAAGGTAATTGATTAATTAATCTTGAGATTTAATTGGTTCATGTGAATTATTTGTAATTATGTGTTAATTACTAATTGTTGGGATATTGTTATTTTTGGAATATTATTTGTTTTAGATAAATAGTTTCTTTTAAATGATATTATATTTGGGTTGTTGGGGAGAGTATGGCCGATTGGGGGGGGGGGGGTATAACAACCCACACTCCATACTTCTTTACTTGTGGAAATAGATAAGTGTGTTGTGTGTGCTTTTGTATGTCTCGGCCGAGAAGGAGAAGAAGAAGGAAGAAAGAAAAGAAAATCAAGTTTCAATATTACTTGCATTTAAGTTGAACATTTCATATCATCTTAAGGTTAGAAATTCTATGCCATTATGTTGATTGTAGTTTAATCTCGGTTTTATAGATTTGTGTATTTATGTTATATGAAATCCGATTGATGCATATATGATGATTTGATGATCATAGGACGTATGCATGTTAGATTTCATGATCTATATGTGTTAGTTATATGTTAGAATGATTTCTGGAAGTTTGTATAACTTGTATGCATGAAATCAATTTAGAATATGAAGTAGAAATTGATGATGTGCTGAGTTTTGAAGGACTCGGATTGTAGAGGTTGAATGAGTCGGATTCCGACTCTGCTGAATATGCCTTTACATTTAATCGGATTGTGATTTACTCGGATTCCGCATCTCCTATCGGATTCCGACTAGGTTGAATATTGTTATGCATGTTCTCGGATTCCGCTTATTCAATCGGATTGTACCTTTTCTCGGATTTGAATCATTTACTCGGATTATACCTTAATCGGAATCCTATTCTTTGGGATTGAACTTTCACTCGGATTGTGCATATGCTCGGATTCGGCCTTTGCTCGGTTTTGAATTGTGATTCAATCGGATTTGGTCATCTACTCGGAATCTGACTTTAATCGGATTGGAACTTAATCGGATTTGATGATTTAAAGATAATCATGAATTGTATATCTTTGGGAATTAGGTTCAATGGATATGTATATTTAATTGTGATCATACATGATTTACATGATTAGATATGATATTTATTTTGGATCAGTATTATAATTTGAATACTGACTTGGGTTACTTCAATCTCAGGAACTGAGAAGACTCAGTGAGTTAGTCACTCGAGTGTACCAGAGTTTTGAAGACTTTGGTGAGTGGATTTATATCTTCGGATATACAGGATATGATATCCTATTTGGAATGCTCTTGTTTGGATTGTATATACATGTTAATTTGGAGACCAGTTTAGTCTGGGCCTTTGCTTGGGGGTGTAACTTACCAGATTTTGGGGTGCATTTATTGTACTCCAGAAGACTGGTGTTGTTATCACTGTTAGCTGGGCTATCGGTAAACTTTGGTTTTGTCCGACCTTGGTTGTAGGTGCTTGCAACACCTCCGGTTCTCCTGGGATTTATGAGCTATTTGGTTTGGGCATATTTGCCTTGTGTATGTGTAGATATTTGTTCCCTCACTTAGCTTTGTGCTAATTCCCCACTAGATTGTTTTGCAGATCCTCTTAGGTGATCTTGATGCTTTGGGCTGGGAATATGGACAGACCAAACTCTGATGTCAAGTTTTTGAAAGAGCCTGTTTTTGTATTAACACTGTATCGGTCGTTGTACCTCAAACAAGTGAAATTATTTTGTATCTATTATGTAATTAAGATATTTATATGTAATTAGCTTCCGCGTGCAGTAAGTTATATGTTTAAAAAGTACAGTGTTACAGAGCTGTTATACAAGAAGATTCCATATTACTCACATCTTAAAACTTTTGGTTGTTTATGTTATGCTACTGTTAACAATCCTAATCAAAAGGATAAGTTTTTAGCCAAGGCTATTAGATGTGTTTTCATGGGATATCCACCTAATCAAAAGGGTTACAAAGTCTATGATTTATAAACTAAGGAATTTTTCCTTAGTAGAGATGTTATATTTCATGAGGATATTTTTCCTTTCAAGGATATTCCATCTAATAACTCCAATTTACATAAACCTTTTGATTATCCATCTTTTGCCACTGAGTTAGAAAGTGATAATTCAATTGGTGTTCAAGAGGCCTCGACTTTAACAAATCCTTCTGAACAAACATTGTTTTGTCCCTTTGAGAAGATCTACAAGAACTATTTATAGGCCTAATTGGTTACAAGATTATGTGGTTCCTACATCTCATGCTTCAACAGCTACTACATATCCTTTGTTTCATTTTGAAAATCTTGCTTCTATACCAAAGGAGCATGTAGCTTTTCTAGCCAATATTTTTGCTATTCAAGATCCCTCTTCTTATTCTCAAGCTTCTCAAGATAAGGGAAGGGTTGAAGCAATGCAAAGGGAATTAGATGCTTTAGAGCAGAATGATACATGGTCTCTCACTGAATTACCAAAAGGGCATAAGGCTATTTCATCCAAATGGGTTTACAAGACCAAAGTCAACCCTGATGGTACTATTGACAAATTAAAAGCTAGACTTGTCATCAAAGGCTTTAGTCAACAGGAAGGATTGGATTATAAACATACTTTTTCACCTGTTGCTAAATTGGCTACTGTTAGAGTTCTTATAGCTTTAGCTACAGCCAAGGGTTGGCCTTTGCATCAGTTGGATGTCAATAATGCTTTTTTGCATGGTTACATTGATGAGGATATTTACATGAAGCCTCCGGAAGGATATAATAAAGCTAATTCAGGTCAAGTATGCAAGCTTAATAGATCACTTTATGGTCTAAAACAAGCTTCAAGGCAGTGGAATCAAGAGTTTTCCAAATTTTTAATCTCTTTGGGATTCATTCAATCCAAGCATGATTACTCTTTATTCACAAAGACTACTGCACAAGATTTTACTGTTGTGTTAGTATATGTGGATGATGTTTTGATCACTGGAACAAATAAAAATTACATCATACAAGTCAAACAAGAACTTGATAATAAATTTACAATCAAAGATTTAGGATTGACCAAATACTTTCTTGGTATTGAGATATGTAGAGGTAATCAAGGAACTTATCTCAATCAAAGAAAATACATTCTCGATTAGCTCACTGATTCTGGTTTTACTGCTGCTAAGCCTACTATTACTCCACTTCCACAACATTCAAAATTATCCTTAGATATTGGTGAGTCATTATCTTCTCCGGATACTTATAGAAGGCTAGTAGGAAGGCTTTTAAATCTAACCATGACAAGGCCAGATATTTCATATGTTGTGCAACACTTAAGCCAATTTGTATAAGCTCCTAAGGAACCTCATATGCAAGATGCCACTCATTTGCTATAATACTTAAAGGGGTCAATTTCACAAGGATTATTCTATCCTATTCAATCTGATCTCACCTTAATTGGATTTTCAGATGTTGACTGGGCATCATGTTTAATGACTAGAAGATCTCTTACTGGGTATTGTGTTTTTCTTGGTCATTCTTTGGTATCTTGGAAAATAAAGAAACAAGCTATTGTTTCAAGATTATCTACAGAAGCTGAATATAGAAGCATGGCAGCTACAACAAGTGAATTATTGTGGTTGAGTTATCTTTTAAAGGATTTGGGTGTACCCATTAAACAGCCTATCACACTTTTTTGTTATAACAAATCTGCACAAATGATAGCTGCCAATCCTTGTTTTCATTAGAGGACAAAGCATTTGGAGATAGATTGTCACTTCACTAGAGATCATGTACAATTTGGCTTTCTTCAAACTGCTCACATATCATCTAAAGATCAGTTAGCTGATATTATGACAAAAGCCTTAGGGCATGCTCAACATTCTATTCTTTGTGTCAAAATGGGTCTTCAACAGCCTCCATCTTGAGGGGGGAATATGGAATATTACAAGAGTTCAGGGACTAGTTTTGTAATTTCTCAATAGTTTAGACATTAGTTTGTTATTACTCCAAATACATTTCCGCATTTCATAGATATTATATTCGTTCTAAAAAAGTAAAATTTTTTTACGGGTTTTAATAATTACTTTTTGGTTTCTACTAATAATCAAATGCTTATAAAAAGCTAAACTTAAATAAAACGATTTATCAAAGTGATTTTGATTTAGCGGTATTTAAGGGTGGTTAAGGTGGGGTTCAAATCATGTTATGAATACGAGTATAAATTATGTGTATTTATATGCGTACGCACTGTTGTAAAGAAAACAACCGTTTCACTTTGTATTCTATCTTTAATGTGTTAAACAAAGACACAGCCTTGTGAAAGCATAGAGATCGATCAAATGAGTCATACTTATTATTTAAGATCTTATTTTAATGTTCACAACTAAGTTATTTTGTTTAATGGAAAAGGATGTCCAGCTAGCATCACTTGTAGTAAAGTGTTGTCACACTAAAAAATTCTTAAATAATTAGATACCGAAATAACTAACATACTATCATTATAGGTACTAAAAAACAAACAAACAAACAAACATACATACATATATAGGGGAGGGTTCATGCGAGAATCGTTGTTAGTGCGAGAACTGCAAGAACCAATCTAAGCCGTTCATTGGATATGGGAAGTTTCATGGATGGAGAGCGTGGAGGGATAGAGTGTGGCAGAGTGCATATGAGGAATTCATGGGTGGACAATGACATTGAAGGAGGGGGAATTGGACGGCTCAGATTGATTCTCGCGGTTCTCGCAATAAGAATGGTTCTCGCATGAATTTTTCCTACATATATATATATATATATATATATATATATATATATATATATATATATATATATATATATATTGAGAGGTTCAAATGAGAACCTTAAATTAATTGAGAATGTGAGACTCAATCCTAGCCGTCCAATTCCCCCCTCTTTTAATGTCATTGCCCATCCATGAATTCCTCACATGCACCCTGCCACATTCGATTCCCCCACGCTTTCCATCCATGTATTCCACTTACAAAATGAACAGCTGGGATTTAGTCTCCCGTTCTCATTTAGTTTTGTATTCTCATTTGAACCTTCCCATATATATATATAGGGGAGGGTTCATGCGAGAACCGTTGTTAGTGCGAGAACCGCGAGAACCAATCGTAGCCGTTCCTTGGATATGGGAAGTTAAACGGATGGAGAGCGTGGAGAGATAGAGTGTGGCAGGGTGCATGTGAGGAATTCATGGGTGAGCAATGACATTGAAGGAGGGAAAATTGGACGGCTCAGATTGGTTCTCGCGGTTCTCGCACTAAGAATGGTTCTCGCATGAACTTTTTCCTATATATATATATATATATATATATACACACACACACACACATATATATATATATATACATATAGAGGGAAGTTTCATCGAGAACAAAAAAAAAAATGCGAGAACTGCGAGAACCAATCTAAACCGTCCATCTTAGCTTCTTTCTTTTTAATTAATTACCCCCTTTTTTTAAAACTAAAATATCTACCAAACGCCAAGATATAAAATTATGAAAATTATACCAAATTAACGACAAAAATATGCTCTTTAATATGACATCCATATTGCTATATTTTTTTCAACAAAAAAAAACCGTATTTGCCGTGTTTTTTTCCTAGCACTATAAAGTATGTTACATATATGCATCAGTACTAACATATATGTAATCAATACTATAAGGTATGTTACATATATGTATACATACCTTATCTTACACACATTTTAGGCTTATATTATACGTTAACAAATCTCTTGCTGCTATTAAGTTGGTATTTCTTTTGTTTCATTTTCTAGTGTTGTGTGTGCGCGTACTTATAGTACTGATTACATATATGTTAGTACTGATGCACATGTGCAACATACCTTATAGTGATAGAAAAAAAACCCGGCAAAAACAATTTTTTTTATTGAAAAAAATATAGCAATATGGATGTCATATTAAAGAGCATATTTTTGTCGTTAATTTGGTATAATTTTCATAATTTAATATCTTGGCGTTTGTTAGATATTTTAGTTTTAAAAAAATAGGATAAGAAAGAAGCTAAGATGGACGGTTTAGATCGGTGTCCGCAGTTTTCGCATTTTTTTTGTTCTCGATGGAACCCTCCCCTATATATATATATATATATGCTCCTTGTTTAAAAAAATTATACTATCTATAAAATCAATATAGAGGAGAAAAATAATGTCGGTTCAATACGAACCCTCCCAAAAATGTAAGAGTAAAAAATAAATAAAATTTTCGTGTGATTTATATGAAATTATTATTATAAATTTCATTTATAATATTACAACGCCCAGTCCTATTTCAAAAACTCATCAACACTAATCATCCATGAGCCCTTAAAACGTAATACGCAATTCTTTCGTCATAAAATTATGTCCATGGATAGAAAAACATACAATTTAAGAAATGCTCATGTTTAATTGACAAAAGTATCAACAAATAAAACATAATATTTTTTCCTACATGTCGCATTTTGTAAATGAAAATTCTTTGATCTTAATTAACTCTAACCGAGTTGGCGGATAAAATAGCTGTTTGCCATTTTCGCTGTTTTTTCGGTGCGATTTCACCATCTCGGTCTCACGGTCTTTGTATCTGGTTTTTTTCGGATTTTCAAGTTCGGTTTGACATCACTAATTTTACACGTACATTTTAGTTTATTTAAAAGATGGCTTCTTCAGTGTTATCAAGCCCAAACGATTAACCCAATAAAAGAGTGAAAAAACTGTATTTATAAATGGATGGGCTGTTAGTAGAGGTGCACGAAAAATCCGAATATCCGATTTATACGAAAAAATATCCGACACCGGTTTTTAGGGAAACCGGTTTTTTTTTATCCGGTCCGGATTTTTTGTAACCGGATAGTATGATCGGATATTACTATTTCGAGCAGACCGGATTTTTTACCGGTTAAATAACCGATTTAAAAACTGGTTTTTATCCGATTTATACTACTAGCCGTTTTTTTCAAAAAAGTTACCGTTTTCTAGCCGTTTGGGGCTCTTCTTGACCGTTTTTTCAGATTTATTTACCCTTTTGCCACCCAAAAAACTTATATATAGTGTGGGTATGTTGTAGGATTAATCCACAATTTACATCTTCCAAATTCTCTCCAAATTCTCTACTTTTATTCACCAAAGTTCACTTTCATTCACTTTCTTGAGATTGATATCATGGCCGGTAGTAGTAGCATGCCGAATACGGGAGCATCTTCCGTATGAGGAAACCCCGATGTGGTGAGGATTCTCGAGCATAATAGAAATAAAGAAATTTGGGAACATTTTGACTTGTGCGAGATGTCCAACGGTTCAAAAAGAGCTCGGTGCAAACTTTGTCACAAGTTTCTAGCACCCGAAGGCAACTCTACTTTGAGGGCTCATATTACCAAGTCATGCAAGGCGCTAAGAGCAACCTCCGATGCAACTCAAGCCAACATGACGAATCAAGGTGGTGTTTTCATTTACGACAACGACAAATTACGAGACGCTTTTACGAGGTTCGTGATTACGAAAGCTTTGCCGTTTGACCACTTTGATGATCAAGATTTCACCGAAACCATCCAAACACTCATGCAACCGCGTTACACCGCTGTAAGTCGTACTACCCTTAGGCGTGATGCAATAAAAATGTGGCGTGCGGCTAGAGAAAAAATGATTTTAGGATTCCAAGAACACCGTTATGGTGTGTCACTTACATGTGACGTTTGGAGTTCTCCACATAACACCGGACATTCTTTTCTAGCCGTCACGGCACATTGGCTAGACCAAGATAGTTGGCAAATGATGAAACGTACAATCGCGTTTGAGATATTTGGTGAACCACACACCGGCGCAAATTTATTTGCGCTTTTAAAAAGGGTGATTTGTGTTTATAACATACAAAACAAAGTTTTTTCTATGTCGTTTGATAATGCGTCAAATAACACAAACGCGGTTCCAAGATTAAAGATACTACTTTCACCGATTTTAGACGGTGCGTTTTTTCATACTCGTTGCGTTGCACACATCATCAATCTTTCCGTGCAAGCCGGTTTAGAGGTTATTGACTCCAAAAGAAAAGAATTTAAAGAAATGATCAAATCGGTTTTTTGCTCCAACAACAAACGATTAAATAATTATAGACGATTTTGCAAGTCGGTGAATTGTAAAACTTTGGGTCCTAGTTTGGATTGCCCAACTCGTTGGAACTCTACTTGGTTGATGATGCACAACGCCTTAAGCCAAAGAGACACATTGCAAACTTTTCACAAAAACTTGTTTGATAAAGGTCTTGTAGCACACGAGTATCCAAATGAGGGTTGGGAATTTATTTCAAAACTACACGATTTACTTGAGGTTTTTAAAGACGCAACAACTTGTTTATCCGGCGTTTATTATCCCACTAGTACGTTGGTGCTTAACCAATTGTTTTTTATGGCTAACAAAACTAATGACTTTGAGTTTGAAGGTGAAGAATTGAAACTCGTTGGGGAAAAAATGAAAGAAAAACTTTTAAAATATTTTAAGGAAATTCCCCCGGTATTTACTTGTGCCGCCGCTTTGAACCCTTGTTTAAACGTTGGTAGAGTTGAAACATTAATCGAACAAATTGTATTTTCTTTTAACCTTACCGAAGATGAGCCCGATTTTATAACTAACCAAACCAATTATTTCAACAAATGTTTTCGAGATATGTTTGAGATTTATTTGGGTAAATACGGGACATCTAGTGTCATTCATGATCAAATGAGAGCGGAATCTAGTAAACGCCAAAGTAATGCGAGTTTGTCACTTTTTAACACGATTATGAACTCTCAATCCAAGAGAGCACGTGGTGCCACCCCAAGTAGTGAGTTGGGGAATTACATGTCAACCAATTTTATCGCAAACTACACATATGAGGATTTTCAAACTTTTGATATTTTGGCTTGGTGGAAGGAAAGGGAATCACAATTTCCGGTTCTAGCCGTCATGACCCGTGATCTACTAACCGTCCAAGCTTCTACGGTAGCTTCGGAATCTGCTTTTTCTGTGAGTGGCAGGGTCGTATCCGCAAGAAGATCACGGTTGAGTCCCGAATCGGTGGAAGTGTGTATTTGTTTAAAAGATTACTTGGATGGCGCGGCTAGAAGACAAAACGTGACCACACTAGAAGACCCAATTGACGTCGAGTTTGAATCAAACATACACAATGAAGAAGTGGAACTTGGAATATCATCTCCCGACGAAGAAGACGATGAAGAGGAGGCTATAAAACAGGTTGTTACGTAGGGGTGATGGCGATGTCGAAGCTCCTCCCTAGCTTCCCTCTTTTAATTTTAAGTTTGAATGTTTTTAAGTATTTTAAATTAAGATGTTTGGACGATTGTAATTTGGATATTATTAATTAGGAAGTTTGTAATTTTATTATTGTACTTTTTAAGTATTTAAATTAATCAAAATTTGAGTTTTCTTTCACATGTATGTTTTTTATAGTATATATTATAGGAAATGTATTTAAAAAAAACAAAAAATTAAAAAAAATAAAAAAAAAACAGTGGGCTACATAAAAAATACGCAGACCGGATTTTTTGCCCCGAATAAAAACCGGTTTTTATAAAAACCGGTTATAGTATAAACCGAAACCGGATAAAATAGTATCAGGATTCGATATCAAAACCGGTTAATACTAAACCAGTTTTTTTCGTAACCGGTTTTTTTTTTGTCCGAAAAATCCGATCCGGTTTTTACTATAACCGGATATAGTAAAAACCGGTATATGTGCATGTCTAGCTGTTTGGCCTAATAATAATTTCTAGAATGGTTATTACTTCTTCCTAACATAAATAACCCGCAAGTTACAAGTCATTATTAATTAAGACGTACATTTATTACATATTCATGAAATTTTATATTAATCTTCTCAAAAAACATAACGTGATCAAATTTTTCATCCCATCTTGATTAAATTAAACTGTTCTTCGATCATATAATCATCTCTCATGAAAGGTGGAATATTGGAAGTTTTTCTTGAGAATGCCAAAGGCATTAGACGAACCAATCTCATTGGTATATATAGTTTTTAGTTATTTCTTTGTTTTATGTATGTCTTAGATGTTATGGTTAACAATAGTTATATATCACTTGTGTATCTTAAAGGCAAACCCAAGTACTATGTCATCATCGAATGCGGTATTCAACATCATAAAAGCAAATTGTCCAAGGGAGATCATCACAAAGTCTTCTGGAACGAGAAATTTACATTCGAGTTATCAATGCCCGAATGCCAAAAATTGACACACCTAAGATTGCGAATCATGGATAAAGAGTTATTTGCTAATGATACTGGATTTGTGGGCGAAGCTAAGTAATGTGTTGTTAATCTTGTGAACCTATCTAAATTTCTTTACTATATGATATATATATTTTTTAACTTTACAACCAAAGCTTTAACATAATCTAAAATGTCCTTAAATTAACATCTTAAACAATAACACTAGCTAGTAATTCTCTTGATTAAACAAGAAAATATTCTTCTAATATTGTGTTCCTTGGCTCTTAGGGTTTATGTTGAAGAAATACTCAGCGAAGGAAATAAGAAAGGACTCATAGAACTAACACCAAAACCATACAATGTTGTCCTTGATGATGAAACTTACAAAGGAGAGATCAAAGTTGGGCTCAAGTTCATTCCAAATGTAAGTATTTCAAGTTTATAGAGTGTACGTAAATCATGCTCCTTGTCGTTTATATGAATGGGAAGCAAGCTTTTTATCCACGAGATTAGGCTCAATCTCATTCCAAATGTTTATATCTCAAGGAAACTAAGTATTAGTGGTTTTAATCGTTTATTATATAGGAACTCTACAAACATAATAATATATGTTTGCTTCATTTTTTGTTTGCAGACAGTTATCAGAGAAGAAGGGAGAGGGATTGTTGTGATGAATAGAGATCATGAAGAGACAATATGGAATAAGTTAATGGAGTTTTGCAAAATGTCATGGTGTAGGATTTCTTTTTATGGTAGAAAACTAAACCCTAGTGAGTATAAGCATGTTTAGACGAGTTAAAAGTTTAATATTTTCTAGATACAGCATATACAAATATGTTCTTTTTTAGATTATTTTTAAAGTTCACATTGATTAAAATGAAATTTTGTTAAATTTTTCCGTCACCTTACGTAGAGGTGCACATATTCGGATTTTAAGCCTATCCGGATCGGATAAATTCCGGACCGGATTTTTTCGGTTTTTTTGGGATCGGATTTTCGGATTGTAACCGGATTTTCTCGGACATAGATGTAACCGGTTTCGTATAGATTAAAACCGGATTTTCTCAAACAAAATTGTAACCGGTTTAACCGGTTTCGGATCGGATTAAAACCGGATCGGATCGGATAAAACCGGTTAAATCCACTCCGGTTTTATAAAAATTCGGTTCGGATAGTTTTTACACAAAATCGGATATTCGGATTTTTTGTGCACCTCCTTAGGTATACGATGGGCCAGGAAAAGATCAAGCGTAACGTGATGCTAGTCTTAAAACGGGAAAATGAACTGGGCCTCGGTTGCCTTAGATGTCAGGTAACCCATTAATAATCACACTAATTTTTTTAACTTGGGGCTATATTAATTAAAACAAAAATAAAATACTAAATAAGTATTAAAAATAAATAAAAAATGTATAAGACTAATAATAATGATAAGTTTTCATTAATAAACTAAATAAATAAAAGACTAAATAATAGTTAAAATATTTCAGTAAAAGCACATAAAAACGTAGTTATCTTTACCCTTGCCTTGGTTCGAACCCAGAGCTTTATCAATGGCTTGACTTGGATCCATTTGGAACTTGTAGAAGTAATATAGTGTTGCAACAGGCAAAATATTACTGTTTTAGCTTTCTCCCTTTTTTTTAATAAAAGTATTAGAGTTTAATTAAACTAATTCATGAAAATTTTAACACCTATTAATTATAAAAAAATCATACAATCATTTTGTGTAATTTTTTTTAATTAAAATAGGTTCATGAACTTATTAAATTAATGTCCATTACAAGACCATAACTGATCAATTCTTTTCATAGTTATATTATTATTTGTTTTATTTCCCAACAAACTTAAACTTGATGGTAAGCACGTCTATTTCATTTTATATATTTTATTTATAATCACGTTGACTACTCGTTGAGTCGTATATACTCTTTTTATTATTCGTATCTTGTTAATAACTGTTCTTTTATTTTAATTTTATTTGTATGGCTGCATTCTTTTTCCTAACTTGTTCGCGTAATTAAATAAATATGGGCGTAGACTCGTAGCCTCGTAGGTGTTAGCTATGTTTTAAAAAAAAGATTTTGTGTATTTATAAATTATAACAAGACATCATTTCGGTGATGTGTTGTTTGTTTTAAAAAATACTAGGACCCGCGCAATGCTACGGCGACGAATAGTTTTGTTTTGCAATATATTGCTTTCAGTAATGTAATAATATGTTATTCGCGTAATTCAACGTCACAAAAAGTTTTCTTTAACAAGATGTCCGTTTTTTCTAATTTTTTTTTGCATCAACTATCTATTAGTTTTAAATACAAATTCTAGAAGAAATTAAAATAAGAAAAAAAAAATTATATTTACGAAATGCTTTAAAAACGATTTATATTTATGAAATAAGGAAGAAGTTAATAAAATGTTGTTAGTTGTTTTGATATGGTGAATAGTTGTGTTTGTGTAACGCTGTGTTCCCGAGTTAAAAATAGGGGAGAAAAGAAATGATTTAGGAAGGAAAATAATCTTTAGCTGTGTTCCTAAGTTTTTTAGGAGAGAAAAGAAAAGATTTTGGGAGGAAAATTATCCCTCATTTTCTTTCCTGATTTTCCTCCCAAAGTAGGGAAGATTTTGGAAGGAAACCAAAAAACACTTCAAGCTTCACATCTCCTCTCATTTTCCTTCGAACTCGGGAACACCAAATGACAAAAACATATTCCTTTCTCTTCTTTTCTTTTTTCTCGTTAATTTTCTATCCTTCTATTTTCTTTCCTCGTATAACTCTGGAACACAGTGTTAGTAGATTTTAAATAAACAATAATTTATGGAATCAATAGCATTAAATTTATTGAATTAATATTTTGAGTTTTCATTTATCAATATTGTGTTCCTTGCTTTAAGTGGTTATACATTTAGTTAAAAAAATGGTACTACTTAAATTTAAGAATTCTTAAAAAACTTATGAGAGAGAAACATGAATGTTTTATATAGTAGTAAGATAAAATATTATATATCTGCAGGAGATGATTGACCAAGGTTAAAAAGTTTGTGAAGATAAGTAATATTATACTATATATCAAATGGGGGAAATAAATTGCCAATTTCTCTTAAGAAATTGAGGGGCTTTTTGGTAAATACACATTAATGTCATGATATACTTAATTCATGATATATTAACTTTCTCAAGAGATATTAAAACCATGTGATGTTTTAATTGATTTTTTTTTTTAAGTTATTTTTAATAATATGGGAAAACAAGAGATAAAATAAATTTATGTCTTTTTTTATGTTTTTCTTTTCCTCTCATATTTAAAGAATGTTTGGGTAAGTTTATTTTTTTTAATTTAAACTTATTAGCTTTTTAGCTTAAGAGTTTTTTTGCTTTTTTAGTTTATTAGTAAAAAAGTGTTTGGATTAGCTTATAACTTATAAGCTAATAAGCTACTTTTAAAAAAGTGTTTGTCTTAGTTTATTATTGTGAAATGACTAAGACATACTTTAAATTTGAGGAAGAAAAGGTGTTAGAAAAATGATGAAGAATGAGAGTATATATGTAAATATACAAAAATAAGCCCATATGAAGAAAATAAAACTATCTTCACTTGCTAATATTATAGAATATATTATTTTTTAAGGCTGCCAATTTGGGTCGGGTTCGTGTTATCGGGTTCGTGTCGTTCGAGTTCAGGTTAATTTCGTGTCGACCCAATTCCGACCCATTTATTTTCGTGTCAGGTTCGAGTCGTGTCACTTTTTTTCGTGTCGGGTTCGGGTTGTGTTTCGTGTCGACCCATTTTGGTCAAACGTACAAGTATTTTTGAAATAAGATTTTTGAATACGGTTTTCGGTTACGGGTTTCGAATACCGTTTTCAATTACGGGTTTCGATACCGTTTTCGATTACGGGTTTGGAATCCCGTTTTCAATTACGGGTTTCGAATACCGTTTTCAATTACGGTTTTCGACATTCAAATTCGGTATTCAAATTCGGTTTTCGTTATAAAATTTTCGAATTCCTTGTCTGTTTCCAAATTTCTATACTAACTAATGAATAAACCCTGGATTGAAATATCGAATACCAATACAATAGTAGCTTTAATACAAATTAAGTACTAACTATTGAACAAACTATGGAATAAAATAACCTAAAGGAAATTATCCAAATTCAAAAAACAAGTCTTTTTTTCCTCTTTTCCGTTGTATTCTCGGATTTAAACCATGATGTGATATTATTTAGGTTTAAATCTTTTATTGTTTATTTAAGTTTTTAGATTTTAAAGGTTTTGTACTTTTGTTTATCAGATTTTATTGCCTAAGATGTCGCTCCCTTATTTAAATTACAATCTCCTTTTTGAAATTAAAATTCTAAGTATTAAAGAAAATTTTATAATTTTTAGTTTTACCCTTATACGGGTCAATTTCGGGTTATCGGGTTGACCCTAACCCGACCCATTTATTTTCGCGTCAACCTGCTTTTGACCCATTCCGGGTTCGTGTCACTTTTTTCGTGCCAGGTTCGGGTTGGGTTAGGAATTGCCGGCCTTATTATTTTTAAATAATAAGGCAAATAAGTATAAAAGGCATATATATATATATATATATATATATATATATATATATATATACTCGCCGCGTAGCGCAGGCAAACAAACACTCGTTTACTTTCAAAGATAAGATGAAATACAATATTCAAAACACTTATTACTTACTTTAAACAAACCGTCTTTTAAAAAAAAAAAAAAGTCTACCAGCAAACGTTTTCAAAAAATAAAGCCTTATTCTATAGCATTTATCTAGATTTAACACCTAACATGAATTTCACTTCGACTGTGGATATGATAAAACTAAATCACTAAGTAAACTTTGTTATTTTTAATGACACTTTTAGATTGTAAGCACAAAATATCACATGAGAGCCCTCTAGTTTAACGTACCTGATGTGAAGCGGTATCATTATGTCATTGTGAGTGAGGTGTCACAACATAACCACACTTGTACCAAATAGGAAAAAGAAACAGCCAAAACTACACAAGTCCAAACTTGTAGGATTGCAACACAAGTCCATCCAACTACATCAAAACTTTGGATCAACCTCACTATGGCTAGTAGTAGTGCTTAAACTGGTAAACAATCTCCTCTAATGTTCCAAATGAAAACATAGATTTTTTAGCGATTATCTTGCATGAAGTAGTCTTCATCACCGGTTCCTTTTCTCTCAACAACTTATTATCAATAACTTTGTTTTACACCTTCACAGAAAACTCCCTTCTCTCTCCTAGTTTCCTATTATGACGGTATGCCTCATAATATTTATTTCTCTTCTCAACAGCCATTTCCAATCTAGATATATTTCTCCACTTCTCATCCTCCCGTTATACCCTTAGACCCTTTCCTCTCCATGTATACTTAGGCCCTGTTTGTTTCACCGTAATGCGAAGGAATGAAAATGATTTTAATTCCATCTATGTTAGTTACGTAATGACATTCCTCTACCTAAAGTAATATTAACACTTCGAAGAACTTAATTCCTTTCAAAATAATGTTACCAAACGCAATATACAACGGAATTTGATTTCAATTCCATTACATTCCTTCACATTACGGTGAAACAAACTGGACCTTATAATTAATCTCACTCATGACACATTTTGATTATTCATCACCATTTAGTAACAATATCTAGTTTTATGACAACAAAATGCTTATGTTTTCCTGCATGTGTTTCTAAAGCACGAGTCAATATAACCAAGAATCCTTATGTACCGTATGTCCTCACACAAACAAAAGTATATGTTTTCACTTTCTTCATAATGTTTAAGACACTTGCTAGATAACATAACAAATGAAAACTAGCGCTAAGCAAGACTAATAAAACCAAGCAAAAACAATTTTTTTTATATAAATAAATATAACAATAAATGTGTTATATAATAATGATTCATTTTATTCAAACAATGCAACCAATATATTGATGAATGATTGGTAATAACTCATTCCATAACTTCCTCCGTTCTACCAAAGGGCTTGTAGTCTAGCGGTATAAGATGTTGGAAGGTGTTCCCCTTGACCTGTGGTCATGGGCTCAAGTCCTGTTGTGGACATAAGGTGTAGAGTTAGGAGTAGTTTAGTGTGTGCGTGTGTTCTGCCGTTCAAAAAAAAAAACTTCCTCCGTTCTATTCTTTTGTTTATTTTATTCATTCGTGTTATTTTATCACTTATCATCAAACACATCCAATAATTATATTTATGAATATTTTTATTTAAATGCTATTGTTATCTTTCTAATTGTTTGTGCCAACTAACTACTTACAGTTCATAATAAATTAAATTATATTATATGTTCTTAAACACCCTTTAAACCCAATTGTCAAGGATTATCCACTCAATCATTGTCTAAAAAAGTATTAATTTGATTTCCATATAATTGTTTATTTATTAATGGAAATTAAAATCGGGGCAAGATTCGTCAACTTCATCTCTGTAAAAAGCACAATCCTTTATTTTAACATAATGACACCCCTTTTTAAGTTGTATAGAAATAGAAATAGAACCTTCGCCTGCTGCTGCTGCACCAACTCATGCATAATAATAGCGTCAATCAATCATTGTTCTTCGCGAGAATCGCAACTACATGTAATTAATTCTCATCTTTATTTATCAAGCTTCATTTCACTGCTCGATTTACCAACTGGGTTCGTTCAAAATGCTCGCATTTGTGCTCAGATTCCTGCATTTTCAACTGGGTTAGCCTTTTGTTCTTAGCAGCACGCCTCTGAAGTTCCTTTTTGGGAAAAAGGAAAAGAGAAAAAAAGGGGTAATCAGATGATTTTGTTATTATATTGTTACTGCGATTAAGAGGGAACAGTTTCAAATTCGAACGTATTGATTTGTGTAAAGGTAATTTACTCTGCAAAGATTTCTTCCCCTTTATATGGTATATTTTGAATGAATCTAACCGTTGGCTTTAAATTTCTTTAATTTTTTTTTCTTCAAATTCAACACCTTTTTTCCTAGAGAATTAGTTAATTCAGATAACAGTGACACTTCAAGATTTCTTTTTGTTCTTTTTTCTTTCTCTTTATGAAGTTTTAGCTCTTGAAATTCAAGTATATGTCCCGGTATTTCTGATTCCAAGATTCATTTGACTCTGTTTGTGTTCTCATTTATCTGTTAAAAGAATTGATTCATTGAAAGCTTATACTGCACACCACCTGTATGTATAAATGCAGCACTGAATTTCAACTGATAATTCGAAGATTTTGGAGACAGAGAGTGGCAAGATCAAATGGAGAAATTAGAGGATTTTGAAGATATTTCTGATTTGGGGTTTGAATCATCAACGATTTCTTCATTGGATCACGGATCAGTTCATGATGAACATGAACATGAACATGATCAATCACCCACAGTCAATTCAACTCTCAGTGGCAATTCCTTTGCTTACTATAGAACAAATTCAGAGACTTCAGCTTTCTCTGAGCAATTAACAGATGATCTTAATAGCTGCTCGTCGGAGACACCGTCTCCTGTATGCACAGGGAGATCCCCTTACCGACCAGCTCTTTCTAGGTTTGGAATAAAGAAGCCGAGTCACAAGTTTGACACGGAAGATAAGATTGAGATTCATGAACCTATGGAATTTGGTGAGTTTTTATTGCATTACAATAGTTTATCTACCGTTTTCATATACCAAATTATGTCACTTGAGCCACTAAATGAAAAGAAATTTTTTACCTTTAAAGGATACATATTTTGGTTCAAATTCAACGCTAACATCTTTATGCTGCAAAATCTTCTGTAATTATCAAGATTCTCTTGAAAGTTTAGAAGGAATTATATCAACTTTTAAGTTAAATCATGAAGAAGATGTTTAAGGCAGTGTTAGGATGTGCATTTTTAAAGTTATTATTGCTATTTGAAGAATCAAAATCAAATAATCACTTGCTTTAGCTAGAGATTGTTAAATAATATCGCATTTATCTTAACAGTCATAAAAATCTGATTATATTGGGACTAATTAATCAGTTAATCATGATCATAATCTTTTTACCCAAATACTCAACCTTTTATGCTGATTTTAAAGCACAATAATCAGTTTAAACATAAAACAAACATCCAATGCCCCGTACAAACGAGAAAGAGATCGCGTTTTCTAAGGACTTGTACATGATATCTATTTAAAAAAACAGAGCTCGAAATGATGAAAGAAAGATTTTCAAAGCTTTTGCTTGGAGAAGACATGTCTGGCAGTGGAAAAGGAGTCTCTACAGCAGTTACTGTATCTAATGCCATCACAAACCTTTATGGTATGCAGTTTCAATCCCTACATTAGCTCTGATGCATTAATAAGTTGTGCCGTGATTGATCATAATTGTTTTTGATTCTATGATTATAGCTTCTATGTTTGGCCAACATCAAAAGCTAGAACCTTTGCATCCTGAGAAGAAGATGATGTGGAAACGGGAGATGAACTGCTTACTCTCCGTTTGTGATTACATTGTAGAATTTATCCCAACATCACATAGCTTACACAACGGTAAACCCGTGGAGGTACATAGATTTCTATACAAAAATGTTATATTATCAGATTACATATGAGTTTTGTAAATTCTTATGGATATTATTGAAATTTTTTCCAGGTAATGTCTAGCAGGCCAAGGTCAGATATTTATATCAACCTTCCAGCATTAAAGAAACTCGATGCATTGCTCTTAGTAAGACGAAAACATCTCTTCTCCTCTTTTCAAATTATTTTTAATGACCTTCTATTTTCTTTACAATATAGAAAGTATTATTTTCCAATAGTAAGTGTCAAATTTCCTAGATCTACATCTTTTCTCTTATGTGTGTTATATTCGTCTTTTTAAGCAAAATATGATATTATTTGTATTTTCGTCTTTTTAAGCAAGAAAACGGGCAGAAACTGTCTAAGATATCATACTCTGTTTGGAAACAAAGCAACACTGTTTCTTTAACAAAGTCATCTTATTTGTCTTTATAGGAAATATTGGAAAGCTTTCAAGAGACTGAATTTTGGTATGTGGAACAAGGGAGCATGTCAAGTAATTCAAGAACAGGATCATTTCGAAGAATTCCTCAACCTCAGAGGAAAGATGAGAAATGGTGGTTGCCGGTTCCTTGTGTGCCGCCTGAAGGTCTTTCAGAAAAGGCCAAAAAGAATTTGAGACAAAAACGTGATTCTGCAAATCAAATCCACAAAGCAGCCATGGCAATCAATAGTAGCATTCTTGCAGAGATGGAGATCCCACATACATATATCACTTCTCTTCCTAAGGTTTGTTACCATTTTTCATCATTGGAGTTCATTTTTCAGTGTCAAAACTGGTGACTGTAAAATGGGCTTTTCGGGTCATTATCTTTTTATTAGTGTGAGTGATGAAACATAACAAAAATTGACCGGTTTTCAGTGTGGAAGAACAAGTGTTGGGGATACAATATACCGTTACATGACTTCAGGGGGGAAATTTTCACCCGAATACCTCCTTGATTGTCTCAACATAAGTTCAGAACATGAAGCACTAGAGCTGGCTGATCGAGTTGAGGCTTCTATGTATACATGGAGGCGTAAAGCGTGTGCAAGCTATTCAAAAACATCATGGGAGATGGTTAAACAACACGTGGCCGAAACAGAACGAAGTGACAAGAATGTTGTGCTTGCAGAACGAGCAGATGGTTTGTTGTTCAGCTTAAAGCAACGGTATCCTGAACTCTCACAAACAACACTAGACACAAGCAAGATCCAATACAACAAGGTAAGCTAATAGTACTTTCATATCCATATTAAGTCACATGAAATTATCTTTGAACGCGTCAAAGCTGTCTGTCTGCAACTTTTGAGTCAAACTGTTTGAGTGATTTTGCTCAACTTTTGTAGTGGTTACATATGTGTAGGATGTTGGACAGGCCATATTGGAGAGCTACTCAAGGGTGTTGGAAGGTTTGGCATTCAACATTGTTGCTTGGATTGAAGATGTGTTATTTGAAGATAAATCCATGAGAAACCAAGAAGCATAGAGGGTTCAATTGAAGAGAACTTCAATGTAGGCCTTTTCTTGCATTGCCTTTTGTGTCCCCAAAAAAAAAGTAAATGACACTTGCAAGTATAAAGTAGATAAAAAAATGGTTTGAATGAAGATAACAAAATTGGGTCCAATTTATTCGCAGCTAATGTTATCAAATTCGAGTTATGTATTAAGTACAAGTTGTTATAGCATGATCATGCTCGAATGACCATTGAAACCTCATGCAATGACGCAAATGATCTCTTACACAGCATATCTTGGAAAGTAAATAACCATATTGTTAATGAAATATTACATTTTGTAGAAAAAAACAGGTAATTTTAGTTTTTTTAAATGGCAAACTTTGTTTCATATATGAAAAGTTGAAGCCTAATTAAAAGTTAAGTTTTAAAATTATGAAAAGTCGTGATTGCAATTTTTAAAACTAAAATTACATATTTTATTCTTATTCACAATCCTTAGAGTGTGGGGTGTGGGATCGGTATGGACTTGGCATGCATATGTGGCACTCGGTACAACATGTGAACACCACGCCTGTTGTTCGATACCGAGGATTTTGAATTCCATTTGGCAAGTGAATGCCGATGATACCGAGGAGAGAGAGATCATTTAGTCTTCAACAGTCAAATGAGTATATAAACTCCTCACTTTTAACCATTTTACACCACAATCTTCTACCTAAACTCTCTACAAACTTTATAAAACTTCTACTTTTTTTACATTTTCACTTCAAATGGAGTCATCTTCAAACACCCTAAACTCATCTCGATCAAAAAACCGTCAACCAACTCCGTCTTTTAACGAAAGCTCAATTGCTCAAGGAGTTAACCAATTACTCAAGGATTTCGGCGGCTTTCAAAGTTCTATGGAAAAGTACAATGCGAGGCTTATTGAAAAAGAACGGAAGCTGCATTTAGAAGAAGGAAAAGAATTCCGAGAAGCATTACAATTTTTAAAACAATGCAATGAAGGTTTAGAAGGCTATGTCGAGCCAACACCAAGCACTATGTCAGCTATGCGAGCCAACGCCGAACCCACACCCTATGGTCTTATAGTTGTAGTTGTCATTCTCTTAAGAATAACTAACGGATTGAATCTAATTGTAAAAACTACTAAAGAAAGCTAGAAGGTTGCTTAGTTTGTTTATGTAATTTAACATGATAACAAGCTAACTTTTTAAGTAAAGTTATTTGATAAGAGCCAAGATACAACAAAAGACAACTTTAAGAATAACTATGCGAGCCAACGCCGAACCCACACCCTATGGTCTTATAGTTGTAGTTGTCATTCTCTTAAGAATAACTAACGGATTGAATCTAATTGTAAAAACTACTAAAGAAAGCTAGAAGGTTGCTTAGTTTGTTTATGTAATTTAACATGATAACAAGCTAACTTTTTAAGTAAAGTTATTTGATAAGAGCCAAGATACAACAAAAGACAACTTTAATTTCCAAGTAGTTTTAAATATATAGACTTTAACTTGTATATATATAAATAATATTTGATGAAAATAATGATGTGGTAGGATCGCTAAGCCATTATGTGGAGGCCTTGATCGAGTGATATGTCACGGCGGCCTTGATCCAGTGATAATGATGTGAAAAGGCGCGTGAATCATGAAAAGGGAAGTTGTTGCAGAGTAGTCATGTGAAGAATCAAGAATCCATTTTCCATATGATTAAAGCCAAGGGAGAGGGATGTCTCTTTTTGTGTATGTATGAAGTTATTATTAGTCAAACTACTCTCTATTCATTCAACTGCAAACATGGAAACAAGAATAAAGTAGTGGAAACATAGTAAGGTTTTATAACGTCATCATATTTTATAATGGATAGTGTGTGCACGGTATAAATTGGACATGACTTTATCTAGAACTGTTTTTGTATGAGAATTTTTTTTAACGTTATTAATAACTCATTAATGAGATATTTTGGTCATTTATATATTTACAAAACCGTGAATTGCGCTCTAGTAAGCCGTCGATAATTTGCGAGCCTTGATTTGCTAAAAAAAACCCTCATTAATGAAACATAAATGAGTATTCATATTTTCTTAGTCATCAATTAACTTTAATAAAAATTTAAAATTGGTTATCGCACTTCTCGTATGATTGTGTGAAAAACATTTTTTGTTTTACGAAATTTATATATTATTAAGGCGATAGAATTTAAGATCATAAAAGAACGTAGGGGAGGTTGGTGCAAAGGAGTAAAGTGAAGAATTAAGAAGCCATTTGTCATATGATTAATGGGATGTCTCTTTTGGTGTATGAAGTTATTAGTCAAAGTACTCTTAGTTCGTTCAAGTACAAACACGGAAACCACTAAAAGGACAATCAACAAAAGTTCTTAATATTTGTTGTTAGACCATGTGCATCCATCACACCCTCCACACAGTCACATCAGCTCTACATCAGCGCCACATCATTCCCTCATCCCATCACACAACCCCCGCATTCATCCTATGCTTCACATCACAAACAAAAAAAACAAACAACTCTCTACTCTCTCGCTCACACATGTGACGGTAGTCACAAAACTCATCACGAGCCAACCTTCACGGAGGGCTGCGATGGTACTCACGAGCGCTCACACATGTGAGCAACCCTCACGAGCTCGTGAGGGGAACCGATGCACCCGGTCTTATAAATTAAATGTGTGATAGGATTTTATATATATTATAATGAAATATAGCATGTAACGTGAGTCATAACGTAATATGAAGGTATGGTCAAAACCAAGTTTAATGAAATATTTCATAAGACGTGACTTAAGACAACAGTTTTGTATATAAATTATAATTATTTATATAAATTATGCAAACAAAAAAATACAATAAATCTTGCGTTAATTACCATTGTATATAATGATTTTTATTTAAAAATAACAATCAAATTTTTTAATCCTCTCATTTGTTGTATCCAGTAAAAATAATGACAAATTTATTGTATACAATAACAACTAAAAATGAGACACATAAAAAGTTGTTTGTATATAATAGAAAAACTATGAAAGTTGATTGTATTTTTTTTAGAAAAAAAATTGGTTGTATGTAATGGTAACTAGGACAAAGGTCATTGTATTTCCACAAAATTTGACCTTATTTTAAATATGGTAACTATTGTATGATAAACTAAGATACTATAAAGTATTATGGTTTAGTTCGCCAAAATGTATTTATCTTGTCATGTTTTGTTATTGTGTATATCAAACTTTAAGTTTGTTACTATCGTATGTATTTTGGTTACATAAAAAAGAAAAAATGTATAAGTTTATACATACAATAAAACGTTCATACACATTATAGAAAACTCTAAAGTCAAATACACACTAACAAAATATGACAAATTCAATACATTTTAGTGAACTAAATACGTAATATATAGTAGACAATTAGATTAATGTCAGTGTATCACACTAGTTGTTTACAAAATGGAAAATTTAAACATTAATAAAAAAACATTAAATAATTATAAGACGTGAAATTAATAAGAATTCGAAAGAATGATAAATAATAAATCAGAAATAGTATGTTCAAAGAACAAGAAAATGTTTATATACTACACAATTACGAGACCCTCAATAAAAAAAGTAACTAGCAACTCAAATAGTTATAATATATTTATGGCCTAGGTGATTGTAAAATTTAGTTTATTTTTTTCAATAATGGAATATGTGTAAGAACATATCCTAAAAGTGAACAAAATAAAAATTAAAACAATTTGACAAAATTTGAATTAATTGATTGTCGTTTAATTGAATGAGCAATTCAAGTTTTGATATTTTAAGATTTAAAATTATATGATAATATCTATCAAACTTTAAAGTTTATATTAAATTTAATTTTCACTAAATAAATGATTATAATTGTTCAATTAAAATGTTATTGATTTTGATCAAATAAAAGGTTATGATTGTCTAATTATATTAAATATATATTAAGAGATAAATTTCTAAATAAATGAATTTACAAAATAAATTGCTATAATAATAGAAAACATAGTAGAAATTTATATTGGAGAATTCAAAATAAAAAAAGATCATTAATTCTTGAGTTTTAGGAGAAGATAAAAATGGTCTTGGTAGTTTTTTGAATAGGCATACCCTTTCATATAATCACACCTACACGGGTTAAATTTCTTTTATATTTGAGTCAAACATAATTCATCATAGGGTTAAAGTTGCATAATAGCATGAAACTTGTCTCAATGTTTCAATATGGTACTTAAAGTATTTTTTTTTACTCATATGACCATTAAACTTGTAAGAAACGTGCTAATATGTCCATTTTTAACCCGTAACCGGCTTCGCCGGTAATCCATGATTTTAAACTTATTTTCAAGAGTCAGTATAAGATAGAAATCTTGTCATATTGTTCCAATATGGTACTCAAAGTTTTTTTTCATTTGTACACATCTAAACATCTTCCAAAAACTTCATTTTTCCTCCATTTTTTACTTTAATAACTCTATCTTTTCTTTGTACATGACAAGTTCAATTTTCTTGTCATCCAAAAAGTCGTTTGTAGTCTGTGTAATAGCTCCAGCGAAATTTGTGAAAATACTCCTAATTAGTCAATGAGAATTACAATCAAGATTACAAGACTACAAACAACTTTTGAATGACAAGGAAACTAAATTTGTCATCTATAAAGAAAAGATAGAGTTATTAAAATAAAAATGGAGAAAAAAATAAAGTTTTTGGAAGATGTTAGATGTGTACAAACGAAAAAAAACTTTAAGTACCATATTGGAACAATATGACAAGATTCCTACCTTATCCTGACTCCTGAAAATAAGTTTAAAATCATGGATTACCGGCTAAGCCGGTTACGGGTTAAAAATGGGCATATTAGCACGTTTCTTACAAGTTTAATGGTCGTATGAGTAAAAAAAATACTTTAAGTACCATATTGGAACATTGAGACAATTTTCATGCTATTACGCAACTTTAACCCTTCATCATATAAACATGAAAGTAGATCCCTCATTTTAGTCAAGATTTAACAATTGCTTGTTTCTGGAATAAGTGGATATCAAACTCAAATAAAGTATCTGTCAAATAAGACTTATTTAACACAAACTGCTACAAGCATTCACCTCTTTTGATATGCTTATGTATATATATATAGTTTACAAACTAACTTCCATTTGTATTTCTTTTTAACTATGTGAAAGTAAACAAAATCACACAAAACACACCAAAACCAAACCCTAATAGCTCATTTATCAATAATACAAGAAACCCATCTTCCCGAAACCCCGATTTTCAACCGAATCTCTAGGGTTTTCACGAACAAGATAGAGCGTTATTCGTTCTATCGTCTAAAATCTCACCATCAGCATAATCATTCAATAAACTCGAAAGTGTATCATCAATTGTTTCACCAAGGATTGATTCTTGAATCTCGCTGACTATTTCACGCGACTCAGGTCGAACATTCAACCACATTTTTGATGTTTCCAACTCGTGTCTCACAAGCTTGCCCAAGTCTCGAGGGTAAGGCTTATAGAGACACGACTCGAGTCTTGACCATACCTTGTTTATTAGGTCCATTCCTTTAGGAACGGGCCAAACATTTTGTTTGATAAACGATGATTCGGGAATGAAACGATCACATACCTCTTCAAGAGCTTCACTAGTTGAATCAAACAGAAGCCTTTGGTCGTATCTGGCCCGACCTGAAAACGTTTCTACTTCATCAAATAAAGATGGGTCGAGAATTTGCACACACGAAATCCGCCTTTTTTCAAATTCGAGCCAATTGAGGTCAGAAGAGAGCAGCACAGCTTCAACATATTCAAATGCAGATTCTTCACTATCCCCTGAGTCTGTTATTCGTATTTGTTGATCTTCGGAACAGGAAATGGGTCCATCAAATTGAATACACAACGGCTGAACTGCAGCTTCGACTGAACATTACAAAAACAATAATTAAGCACACAAAAGTATATATTCAAGGACTTATCTTTTAAGTTTATAATCGAATAACATTTAAGTCTTTAAAAGTTTGATTATAAACTTATAACAACCAAGGAGTGTGCGTATGTGCGTGTATACACGTTGATTTTAAATATGTGTTACCTAAAATAGACTGCGACTGAAAGTATATTCATTTTACTAGCAAATATTTATAACCAAGGATAAGCTTACCAGGTCGAGAGACGGTTTTTGCAGGGCTAACATCATCATCTGAGAACAACGGCTCAAGAACAGATACAGGACTAGGCTTCCCAGGACTGATATCATGTTCTTCAGTCTTGCTAGCAACTGAAGGTTCATTAGGGGTTTGAGAAGAAGATAACTCGTTCTCTACGGGTAAATCCTGCAAATCAATAGAATTAGAATTTCACTCTTCTGTTTTGGCTGAAAATAAAGAACAGTCAAATTGGAAGAAAACTGTCGTTTCAGAATCAAGTTCAGCTCGTGTAAAAACTCAAATGCTCAGACTATTATGCTTGATTCAAGGTCTTCAGAAATTGAATTTTTAAAGTCGATGAATTTTCAAGTAAGGCTAAAAAGTGAGAATTAAAAATTTTAAGATTAAACATTTGTAACACGATGATTTACCAGTTCGAAGCTCTCAGAAGGTCGATCTTCGTGTGGAGAATCACGTGGTTCACACCCTTCCATTTGTTCTTTATGTTCTTTATCACATGAAGGCGAGTTTACAATCTCTTGAACCCCTGTATTTGTAGTAATTTTCAGGTTATACGAATGCCAACTTTCTGAATGTCCGTCCCCTACTGTATATACAAAATAGCACTTTTGTCATTTGAAAATAGGGTATAGTTTCAGTTATTAGGCAAATAGTAATGGCTTTGGATATATATCCAACTACATATTCTTTTTTTGGTGTATAGAAATGCAATGAACTTTTGATGTAATTACCATCATGGTTTTCTTAAAAACATTTTGGCGGGTGTTCAGATATGCGTTTAAACTAATTATTGTCATTTTAAGTAGCAATAATCAGCTTTAAGAGTTAATTAGGATCATAATATCCAGATTTCAATAACCAGGTAAAGTATAGCCATAAGAAAACCATATCATTAAGGGAAATTTAGTAAGAATAATACCCTCAGAAGGCATATCACTGGGAACAGCTTTTTTTTCTAGGTCATCAGTCGTGATCGGTTGACTTTTACTGTCCACCGGTCTCATTTGAGCGCGAGGACTTGTACCGGGAGAAAAGGAGTTGAATTCTCGAAGAGACAAAATCCTGCCGAGACTTTTTGGGAGGCTTCTCATCATTGATTCGGCATCTTCATCACCACTGGTGAGCATCTCTGATAAATGTTTCTTGGCCTCAACATATATGTTTGAAATCTGATAATTTGCATTTTCATTTTCATTTCCTGTTTCAGATTCCCGTAACTTTGAAAATCTCTCTCCCACTCTAATCCCATTTGTGGTAACTCTTGCAAATCTTTCAGTATAAAAGTGATCTCTGTTCGGGGAGCTCCATCCACCATCAGCAACGGTTTTTCCTGTCCTGTTAGTAGGTCCCACTCCCTGTGTTCGATGCTCCTTTCCCATGGCATTTTTTAACCGTCTTTTAATCTCCATGAATGAAAAGTGGGAGCTAGGGATTTCATTTAAAATTGGAACTTGCTTTTCAGAAGATCCCGGCTGCAAAATGACAATTTTATCCTTTTGATTCAGTGATATACATTCTTGTGACTTGCTCCTTCTTCTGAAGAATTTTCGGTGTTTACGGGTCACAGGTTCCTCCTGTCCCTGATCGGTTGACTTTGACTTTAACTTTTGATCTTCTTTTTGCAAAATCGACTTTTGATCTTGAAGGAGTTTCAAGAACATTTCTTTATTTGAACTCAACATCTGAAACATCTCTTTTGAATGGGGAATCTTTTTGTGGTGTTTGTTTGTTGATCTTTCGTTCAGCAGCACCTCCACGGCTGCAAAAATCTTTTCTTCAACAATGGGAAAAGACCGTTTTGCCCCTGTATCGAGATCACCATGCTGTTCGTTCTTTTTCTGATAAATCAGCATGATTTCTTTCACGAGAGCTTCAAGATCATGATACTCTGAGGTTTTCTGAGCTGAAACCTGATGACTAATCGAGATTTCCTCATCAAAAGATTTCTTTAATGTTTTCGATATTTTCATTTGTTCATGATCTTTCCTTATGGACTTGGCATCTTGGTCAATGAACATCTCTTCTTCAATAAGTTCCTTTACCCTTGTCCTCATGAGATCAAAAGTTGGCTTTTTTACCTTTTCAGCATCCTGAGGTTCAGTCAAGAAAAGGCAACATGATATATCTTAGAACTCTTAGCTTCAAACCAAGATGGTGCGACCCACATTCATGAATGTCGTTAAATGAACAAACAGACTCAATTTTTTGGAGTTCATCATATGTCTAAGTTGTTCAATCTAATAACCATCAGTAGCATCAAAAGTAGTACTGACTACTGAAGACAATGATCCCACTGGCGACCATGACAGAAACATTTTGATTTTCACAAACATCACAGAATTGAAATTGTTGCAAATTTCATGGAAAAGTTTAAGCAATTATACATATAACATCCTATACCTCAATGCTTAAACGCATCTCTTGAGAACTTGTGGGCACGTTAGCTTCTGATGTAAGGTATGGAGAACCTGAAAAAACAAAAAGGTTACAATCCTACAAATCTTTTCAGAATCTAGGTGAGGCTCAGGTTCAACTCAATACACCCAAGTTAAAATGTGTGCTCATAAAATAGTTAGCTATTTGTTTGGAATTAACTAGAGCTGGCAAGTAGGCAAGTTGGATCAAATGATTAGTGTGTTGAATACGATTCTGAGAACTATTTTTTTACAATACTGATGTAAATATTTAATCTTTAATACTTATTAAAAGAAAAGGGTTTCTACCCTTCCCTAAAAATTCTCCACCAATCATAACCCTCCATTTAAAAAAAAAAAAAATCCAAGATATTACGTCATAATTGCTTCAAAATCCTTAAGGAATTGTTAGGGTTTAAATGTAAATTGTTAGGGGTTTAAATGTAATTTTGAAGGGTTTAAATGTAAATTGTTAGGGGTGGTATATGAAATATGCGAGGATTCTTATGAAATTTGTATATTAATATAATTAATTATAAATTGTTTGAAAATTATGTTTAATAACTTCTAATATATTCTGTTTTGAGAAAAACTAATTATATATTTGTAATCGGCTCATTTTTATCTACGTTTAGATATAGATTTTATCGGAATATGAGTTTTTCTTTCTAAAAATCAGTGTATTTTAATTGTTTTATCCATCGAGAGCAACGTGTAAGTAATTATTGTACATTTTATTCGTCTTTTATATTTATTCCCTCTACATAATATAATTGATATAATCACTGATTTATTGGTATGTCGATAACAAGAATTTAAAATATACTATAACCAACAGTTAGTGGCATAAAGTTGTTTATAAAACTACCACTTAGAGCTTTTTTAAATTGATTGATAGTTGTGACTAAATAACCCTACAGAAACTATACTTCTACATAATTACTGTGTAGTGAAACAACTATCATGTTAATGTGTTTTGTAACTACACATACAACTTGGAATTATATATAAAAAATTTAATTGTCTAAATTTTCTTATTTTTAACTAATAACTCGGTACATAAAATAAAGTTATTACATTGATATTTGAAATTCAGTGGTATCTTGTGTTTTCAATTATATTTAATTGAAAAATAAATTACACTTAAACGATTTACGTATGAATAGACATAATCTATTCTATGTTAAAATCTTATTTTTATGTGATCTAATTTGCGTATACTTAGATGGATGTCATAATTATTTAACTTTTAATGAATTTAGCTTACAGTTTCAAAGATTTAAATATATAGCAGCTAATAAAAATGTCTTTACAGCACTTGATATTATAGCATCAACAATAATATTATAGTTATGGCTTTACAATGTCGGGATAAAGCTTTATCAGGAGAAACACATTAATATTATACTAAAACTTTTAGACGTGTAATGTAACTTTATATATCTTAAAAAGAGTATTTATAAGAAATACTAAAAAAACACGTTTTCATTCATGGACAGTTATATGTGACTGTTTCTGGAGTGAAGAGTAAAGAGAGGTTAAAAGTTTTAATTTGCGATGATTAAGGAAACCCTACTAATAAAACTATGTTGTTTATAAAGAGGTTTTAAAGAAATCTAATGATAATCTTATGTATAAATTTCAAAATTCTGTAATGATTATTCATTTCTTACGAGATTTTATATTCATATCTATGCTTTGTAATTATTTTTACTATACGGCTTAGTACTCTTTAAAACTATATAAAATTAAAATTGACTTATATCATCCCGTGTTGATACACGGGTCGCTTAGCTAGTATTCTAATAAAACAATTAGGCCTTATGCATATTGAACCCATTTCCATCTTAGCTGATCTTTATTTGGTTATCTTGACCCATCAAAGAAGGAAAAACAAATTGACCCATTCACTTTTAAATGGGTCAAAATAGCCACCTGTAAGCAAAAGATATACAACGAAAATTATAACTTTAGTTTACATGGTGAGCAAAAGTCTTACCATGAGTGTCATTAGCCGTGTATTGCCTACGATCTGAAAGCAGCCTTCTCGTGGTCCGACCATGTCGAAAGTCAAACATACTAACTATTCCCCACATACAACCTGACTGGTCTTTCTTTTGTCGAGCAGAACGTTGTTTTGATTTTTTTGCCATAATGAATCAATGAAGATGCGGTCAACAATTCCGGTGATTTTTTAGCTTCTTTTTTTAGATACAAAGATAATAAGCCTGACAGATGCAAAGAAAATATCCAAAAAAACAATATAACTGGTCAGAAACAATGAACGGTCTAGCATTGTAGCTCTTTTTAGAGCTATAAACAGTAACTAATTTAGCTCTTAATAGAGATCCTAATTGTTGCTCTTGTTTGATAAATCACAGAACACTCCAATGGTTTCAATCCGCCAAGTTGGTTGAACGATAATGAATGGAAACAGGTAGTTGGCTGAACCATGAGTAAAAGAACATAAGTTGGCTATAGATAGTAAATTTCAATCATCTAATGGAAAAGAAGTGATAAACTTCTTCAACTATCGTGCCAGTTTAATTGGCGAAAAAGTATTATCATTCCAAAAACACTAAAATTTGCAAGAAAGAGCAATTTGAATAAATTCTGAAACTATAAAACAACAAGGAACTACTTAATTGGTCCTTTTGTCCAAATTTGCTAATTCTCGTAATTTATCTGAGTTTTACCATGTAACAATAATCAATATGCAAAAAACAAGTATAAATGCTCAAAAGTTTATGCATGATCTACAAAATGCAAAGCAAAAACAAGTATACATGTTCAAAAGGTGATTCAAGATCTACAAAAAGCAAAAACATGATTGGTAATTACACAGAGATAGAATGTACCCTAAATATAAAACCTTTTGAAGATATCAGCAAGAGCAAAACAAGCTGTTCTTCAGACAAGATCAAAAAACTCTGTATTCAAATTCTTGAATTTGTAAGAATCAAATCTTCTCTTCTTTTTTTTACCTGTTTCTCTCTTTTCACTCGATCTTGCTTAGTAATTTCATTGGACCAATGTGAGAAATCTCGTTACTTGAAGAGCATGATCAACAACAACTTAGAAGACAAGCAATCATTCCTTTCAAGATTTATGAACCCTAAAAATCAAACTTTATAACACCAAAAAGGAACGCCAAAGATAAGACCTTGATTAAGATCAGACCTTCAAGATTCTGATCAATTTCTTGAAGACCAGAACTTAAACTTAAGGTGGGTACCTCAAAGTTCCTCGATATAAAAAACCCAGATGAAATTTTATGCAAACTTGGATCATATGGTCAATTACTAGGGAGAAAATGTCAAAATCCAAAGACGATTCTTGAATACAGCTTATCGTAAACCAAAAAATAGGGGAAAATGTGAAAAGTTTTTCGTCAATTGATCAAAAGGAGATACCCCAGATGGAAAACCCACCTATTTTATTAAGTGAAATTAGGTGTAAAGGTGTGGCAGCCATTAAAGATTGAAGAAAAGTGAGAAAAAAAAAACAGTCGGATGGTTGCAACGAAGAAGAAGAGGAGGAGGAAATTGACACTTTGTATTCATGTGATGGGGCCATCAATTCATCGTACACGCAAAAGCACCCGCTAATTCACACACACACACACACACACACACACACACACAACAAGATTGCCAAAAACTGAAGCTTTCTAGCAACACCTAAAGATCTGGAAGTCACAAGTCACACATTCAAGAATATACCAAAATCACTTATGTGAGCACAAAATCAGACCTTAATATAATATGGGCTCCTAAAATCTCTCAAGAAACAGAACCCCCAGATCGACGAATTCTTTATCATCTGACCGATGACCTTTTAGAATAATGTCGCTTCATATGATTCAAGAAAACAAAACAAAAAATAAAAAATAAGAAGACTGAGAAAAGGGAATCTTAAACTGAAACCGACCAAAAGGAGAGAACCACAGATGGATTAAACACTGACCCACCTATTTTATTAAGAAAACTAGGGCTTCTAGCAATGGCATCCATTGATGACCGTTAAGAAAAAGCGAGATAAAGTGGCAGTGGTGGTGAAGAACACGGAAGTATGGATCTTTTTTTCAAGAATAAGATGGTGATGGGTGGGGAGGGAAATTTGGCGATGAGGAATTGGGGTTTGGATTCCAAAGAGGAAAGTGAAGACACCTATGATTGTGGTGGGGCCAAATGGAATAAATTCATCACACACACCAAAACACTGGGAAAAAAACACACACACAGATAACAAAATTATGAAAGAGAAAGCTTTGAACAAAAGTTTCCCTTGATTTTCATAATCTGCTTGTTTTTGGGTAGGTGTTTTAATGTTGGATCATCATCAATGTCATCACCACCCCACCAAGACTGACATTTCTCACAAGTCACGCCCACATCATACACACATACAATCACAGCTTGTTACATTAGAACCATAGTTTCTTTAAATTGAGGAAAGATTTTTTATTTTTATTTTTATTTTTTTTGGGGGGGGGGGGGGGGGGGGGGGGGGTGGGGGGGGGGGGGGGGGGTTGTTTGCTAAACATTGATGGGATGCACTTTTTTTCAAACAAAGATAAAAGAGGCAAGAGTGGTGCAACTGTTTTTTTATTAGTTATTTAAGTGTCCACTCCATTTTATATTCCATTAATTGAACTCTTTGAATTCTAAAATTATTTGAATTGGATTTCTTTATTAAAAAAATGAAAATCTTGACTTTGTTGTATTTTGACAGTAATCATACGTATTCAAGTGTTTAAATTATTTTAACTAAAACATGATGTAAAACTTCAAAAACAATCATAATAAAAATAGCATATACGATTTTAAAATGAAGGGTTGAAAATTGATAAAAAGGTGTTTGGGTTGAAAATGAAGGTGTTTTTACATTTATTAACTAAAGACTATATACAAAACTTTAAACATATTATTGTATACGATTTACGTTATTTCACATTAAATAATGGTTTCTAATCAGCTTACAAGCTTTAGTCATTGAGTCCATTACATTGAAGTATTGATATTGTTCTTGTCATCTCATTTCTAATACATGAAGAAATATAAACAATCATAAAGCTTGTGAGCACGTAACTTTACACATTAAACAGTCGTTCACATTAATTTCTCATATTTATCAAGTTAATGCATGAATTTATCTTATTAGCATATACTTTCCACCTCGATATTAGCATGTCGGTTTAGTATCATTGTGCCTTGGTGTTTCATAACTAGGGGTGTTCACGGGGCGGGGCGGGGCGGGGCGGGTAGTAGAATTTTTGTAAACCGCCACTGCGGGGCGGGTATCTAGTTTTAGAAACCGTAACCGCCCCGCGAACAGCGGATACCCATTGTGTGGGTACCCGAAGAAAGGCGGGTATCCACGGTTCGGGTTACGGATACCCTAAAATTGAACTGTTTTTCATTTTTGCTATTTTCAACAAGTTTATATTTATAATAAAACAATAAACAACAGTAGAAAGAAGTTACAATAATGAATAAATCACTAGTAAAAATCAAACAAATCTTCAATGAGGGCCTCGTATAAACAAAATAACGATATGATCGAAGTTGACACGGGCGATCGATTTCGGTGTATCCATGTTAAACTCTCGATCGTAGCATGATTGCAAATCTCAATATAGAAGCTAAAAAAGAAGAATTTGGGAGACGGTGGGGGCTACTAGAGATAAGTTAAGTAGTTTTGAAGATTTTAAGTTTTCATATGTCTTTTGTTATTATATTTATATATATATATAAGTTAAAAGCATACGGGGCGGGGCGGGTACCCGCGGATATTGAATTTTAAAAACCGTACCCGCCCCGCGTTTAGCGGGTACCCTAGTTTTCGGGTTTTTTCGGGTAACGGGTTATGCGGGTATCGGTTTTTTCGGTTTCGGTTCATGCGGGGCAGTTCGGTTTCTCGGTTTTTTTGAACACCCCTATTCATAACCAAACAATTACATGTTATATTCATGCTTAGAAACACATTAGCATTTTAATTATAACTTAACATGTACAATAATTAAGTATACTCGTTCTAGTTCTCCCACATGCTATATATTAATTTTGATGAGTCTTCATAATATTTGATGGTCGAAAAAGCATGTCGGAAGATAAAAGGGTATGGCGTACGACCATATTGTATGAGAATATGATCATATCGAACCATAAGATAGTATGACAAAGGTGATGTGTCCGTATTAAACTATACAACCGTATAACAAATTTATACACACGTATTAAACTATATAGTCATATGAAAATTTGGGTTACCCGTGTGACAAAAAGAGTTTTAGCTTTTAGTTCAAGTTTCTTGTTCTTAAATAATTAATTTTAAATTAAATTAGATCCATCTTGTCCCATATTACCTTCAAGATAAATTAAAGCATGTTGGACATTTAGAGGTTTTTTTGGCATTTTAGAAACACATTAGTTTATAAACCGAAACTAATAGAAACCATCAAAACCAAAATGATAGAACTAAAAACCATTAAATTTGGAAACTCCAATACTGAAATTACTGGTTTGGGGTTGAAACCACCCAGAGCAAGTAAGTGAGTGACCCATATTCACCCATAGGTTTTTAGGTGTTAAATAATCATAGTTAAAAAATAAAACTACCAATCACAAATTTTAAGATAAATGTCAATTCAATAAATTAAAAATCAATACAAATTTCATGGTTAAAAGCAAAAACAAAATGAATTTAATCAAATAAATATATTTTAATTAAATAATATTTAAAGAACTTAAAATTTAGAACTGAAAGTAGTTATCTAAAATTAATAAACCTAAAAAATCTACCAAAATGGTAATCAATACAGTAAGTTTGAAATCACAATAACCGTAAATTTTATTCAAAAAAAAAGTAAAACGATTATATAAAAAAATTCAAACACCTGATCAATTAAGTTTAATAATCAAAACACCAACATGCTAGAAATAACAATAACCATATTTGTCATTTTTTTAGTTTAACAATCTAATTTTGTAATTGGGTTTTAAGTTATATAAACACAAATTTGTAATTTACTCTTTAAATATCTTATCATATTTATATGATTATTGATAAAAACTATTGTAATTACTCTTTTCTCTTTTTTATTTTCTTAAAGAAAAACAAATAAATAAAAAAGAAGAATAGAGAAAGGAATCCATACATTAAAAGAGCTCAGAGTGGGCAAAGGATGGACAAGTGGGTGGGATTTTTGGTGATGTGGTCATCATCGAAACCACACCATCGCGCCGTGGTCACGAAAATGGGGGTGGCCATGGCGCAATGTTTCAAGTGTGGTTGAGGAAGATGGGGCTCACGTATATATCTATGGCACATTCTAATTTCATTTTCTTTTTTCAGTTATTAGATTTTTGAATGGTAATGGGTTTTATGTGGATTCCAAAATTTGATATGGTGAAAAATAATCGGTACAGAAAAATGTGTAATGGAAGCGAAAAACTGTATAACAGTACGGTGGTTGTAATGAAAGGTAACTACTCCCAACATTCTAACTATCCACAAATTTAGTCATTTGTGCATAGGTGATAGATTATTTGAATTTGATTGCTAAACGTTATAGATATCACTTAAAAAAACTCAGTGTTCTAAAAGGCGCGCCATGGCGTCGCCAAGGCGTGAGGCGTGGCTCCGCCGTTAAGAAATGGTCCTAGGCGTGGCGCGAGCCAAGGCTTGCCAAGGCGTGCCTTTGCGCGCCAAATGGCGAGTTTTTTATAACGTGACGCCAAAAAATTCATTTTTTAAAAAAATTTGAACTTTTTTTATACATTTTGCAATCGCGTGTATAAAACTTTTATAAGTTTGTATTTTATAATTTGTATATGTTATTTTGCTCATCATTTTCGGTAACTTTGTGTAATTAGTATATTAATAATGATAAATTTGATATATATATAATTACAAAAAATATACAAAATCGCCGCCTTAAGTCATGCCTTAAAAAACGCCAAGACTTCGCCATGGCTCTTATAACTTGAGGCTTAACCTCACCGCTACGCCACACCTTACGTTATTTAGAACCATGAAAAAACCTACTACATCCAAACAAGTAGGATACGTAGCAAATTTCATCACGCGTTTATCCACCATACATGGTCGGTCCTCAAAATAGCTAAGAAATTATATTTATATTATACTATAAAACGATGAATAATTTTTTTCTTTTATGCTAAATATTAATATATAAAGTTGAAAGCAAAAAATAAGAGATAATTACTAGGTAGAAGATCGGTTAGGTGTATGTATACCTTTTAACCCAATATAACTCTTTTATTTTCTTCTTGTTTCTAAAATAGGCTGGTTGCATTTGCTAGAAGATTGGTGGTTAATTGTATGATTTATAGGTCAATGGGGATATATAGCTAGGGGTGTTCGAAATAATATGAATCCGAATTTCCATTTCAAATATCCGAAAATCCACTCCGGAGTTATTTGAAAACTACGATAGTGATTTATAGGTCAATGGGGATATATAGTGTTTTACCCGCGCTATGCGGCGGGGTAAAATATGTTTTTTTGGGATAATATGTATATATAGAGTGTGGTTATTGTAAAAGGTGTGAAAATGTAAAAAGATTAAGAGGCAATCCTAACCATCGGATTGCCATAAAATATCAATTTCCGTCGGTCAAAATTGATGACATGGAAGGACGGTTTAATTTAGACGCGAGGGCAAAATTGGAACAAAATGATCAATTCAGTTATCCTAATACCGAGAAATATGCTATGTGGCCTCTAGCAATCACGATTGTTTGGAAAACGGAATTCATACGATTAGTTAAATAGAAGACTGTTTTATCAGAAGGAAATGATTCATCGGAAAGAAAAGGTACGCGCACTTCATATATGTTATTAATTTAATATACAATAATATTGAAAAATGCGAAACTTCATTTATTTTAAAAATTGATGACTGCATATTAAATAATTAGTGAATTATCATATATTTCAAAAATTGAAGGATGCCCAACTTCATATTTATTTCAAAAATTGATGATTGCGTAGTAAATAATTGATGGATTATCATATATTCAAAAAACGATGAATATATTATTTTGTTCGATTAAAATGATGAACACTGTACATATTCTTAAATCAATTTGTAAGGAGACATGAAACAGAATTAAACCAATATAAAGAAACTAGAGAATGCTCATGAAAATCAAAAAGAATATTGGAGAAAAGGATAAAAACAAGCGGGAATACTTACCAACATAATATGGATTAGTTTGACTAATTAAATTTTCTTAAATTCATCATAAACGATATAAAGAGTCTAATTTACCCTTTTATAGTTTTTGTCACATGTCATTTTGCGAATGCCTCTTACACATTTTACATTAATTCACTTTCTATTTGAACCAAATTTCATATGAGCTAAATCTGGGCTTGATCTATTTTAAATAAAATGGTATTTAAATAAGATTTAACTTAATTTTACCTCATAAGTTAATGAGATAGCTTAAGAAACAAGTCACCAAAAAACTCTCTTCCCCCATCCCTGTTGGTTCGGCCGACCACAAATGAGGAAGAAACCGGGTCGGTTTTTTTCTTGTTAGACGCACACACACGCATACAAACAAACAACTTGTTTTGTTTGTGGTTGCTTGAGTAACTATGATATCATATTTTTCTTTTATATGATTAGTTTTTGAGACTGCTAGATCCTAACCCTCTTTCGGATTTTTAGGGTTAAGTTGAGTTGATCAACTTCCAGTAACAATCTTAACACTTTTAAAATTGTACAACTCAAATAACATTATTTACAATATGTTTAAGTAATAATCTTAAACACTTTAAATGCTTTACAAAAAACTATCCTGAATTTAATGACACTTTAAATGTTTTATAAAAAACTGTCAGAATTTAAATACACTTTAAATGTTTACAAAAAACTGTCCTGAATTTAATGACAGGAAAGGCGAGAGGTTGGAGGGAGCCAGAGAGAGGGTACTTTAAAATTTTTTAAAAACATTTATATATTATATAATATATAATTAAAAAATATTAAAATATCTGATTCGGTTTATTAGGGTTTTTCGGTTTGAAAATTCCTAACCGAAAACCGAATTTGAAAACGGTTTCGGCTTTTTCGGTTACGGAGCGGTTTGGATTACGGTTAAAGCGGTTTATATCCGAATTTTGAACACCCCTATGTCGACAAATGAAACTATTTTACCCCGCCGCATCGCACGGGTAAAATACTAGTTTGTTTAGAAAGTACGAGATTTATTGAGTGTTTGATGAATAAAAGGAACAAAACCTTGTTTGGTTACAAGATTAAAAGAAAAGCTTTAACAAAGCATGTTTGGTATATGGATAATGTAGTAAATATGTTTGGTTACAAGGATAAGTTGGAAAATGACCAATATACCCTTTGACTAACGCTTAAAGTTGAATGAAGTTAGTAAAAAGGATCAAAAGTAAAACAATATATCAACAATAAGGACTATGTGTAATTTTTTAGTTTAAAGGACTAAATGTAAAATTTAACAAAAACCACGTAAAGATATTTGTAATTAATTTACAAATTTATCTTTCTTTTTAACATAGTATACATATAGAAATGGTCGATGTTAATATCGAAAAGATTAAAACATAATGATCATTGCCCTTATTTAAAAGTAGGCAATCATCCTTTACGCGTGTATGTATGCCGTTTCGTACCGTTTCGTGCCGTTTCTCCGTTGTGGTCGTCGCCGTGGTCATCATCATCAACCTGCCTCATGACAAACCACAACAAAGAAGCCCCGATCTTAACGTTCACTTGATCTTTTTCTTCAACTACTCATCTCTTCAACAATTGAGTCATAATTGATTATATGGAGGCAGCAGCAAATCGAAGCTCACTTCTGCTTTTGGTGGTTGTGATTTCATTAGTTTCCAGTGCTTCTCTTGTACTCGCCGGCGATATAGTTCACCATGACGATAAAACTCCTACCAGACCTGGCTGTGACAACAATTTCGTTTTGGTAATCCTTAATTTGTTGTTGTTTTTGTCTCGTGAGTTTCCTCTATTCACACTTAACTCATGTGCAGGGCTTTACAAACACTCGGTTTGGAGTTTGATTGACATGGAAACATGATAATTATATCTTTTCTAACACCGGTTCAGGCTTTTTTTTTTTGGAACTAGGGTTTATGGAAATATGGTGCGGGCAGATCAATGCGATTTCGATGACTATAAATTACTCATAATGTGAAGAAAACATGTTAATTTTGAATAGCTTTGCTAATACAATTTTGCAGGACAGGACATTCGATGCAATGAGTTGAAATTCCCTCTCTGAAGCAATTGTCAATTTGATGTAACATATTAAGATCACTGTGTTTTCATTTTTTGGGGATTGTTTGCTTGCCTTTAGCTATTAAATTCAATTTAAGCCCTAACTCCAACTAGTTAGGGAGATACGTGATTCGAACTTTAATAAATTTCAAAAGTTTTTGATAAATTAATTGTCTGTTGGTTTATGTTTAGGGCTTCATGATCATCAATCATTAACTTGTACTGTTGTATCGAGCTCTTTGCTGATTGTGCATTATGTAACAGGTGAAAGTTCAAACTTGGATTAACGATCAAGAAGAAAATGAATTTGTAGGTGTGGGTGCCCGATTTGGTCTCACATTGGAATCGAAAGAGAAGGATGCTCACAAAACCAGAATCGCTCTTGCAAACCCTCCTGATTGTTGTACGACACCTAAAAACAAGGTCCCCCCCTCCTATGACACACATATATGTATATCTTCCTATCGTTTGTTAGACATGTCAATGATAGTTGTAAATGTCTGTAGCTTACTGGTGAAATTATCCTTGTGCATCGAGGGAGGTGTAGTTTTACAACCAAGGCAAATGTTGCTGAAGCTGCTGGTGCATCAGCCATCCTTATTATTAACAATCGCACAGGTGCATTTATTTGATGCCTTTTTGTATAGGCTTCATTAGTAACATACAAGATGCAATCAATTTCAGTAGAAATAAAGACAGTTACTTTTAACATACTCAACGATGTTCTTAACAGGTAAACTATATTATTTCAATGAAATCCAGTTTTTGTTAATACAAAAATTTAGGAGGTTTTATGCATTCTGAATACATTTTGGATGACTTTTGACCTGAGCAGCTCTTGCAACATCTGATCCTAAATGGTTGACTACTATAACGGTATAACCTATCCATGTGATGTAGCTATAGGTACTTCTTATTAAAGATTATTTTCTCCTTGATGAATTCATTCTCGTTGATCACTTAAATAGAAAATATATAGCGGGCACGGGCCTAAACAATCATTGGGTTTGACTAATAACTAGACCAAATACAAGATGAATACGCGCCGGTTAATACACCCCTGCAGTTGGAGCGAGAGTTACAGACGCTAAAACTGGATTAAAAATCAAGAATTAACGATGTCGGAAGGCCTCTGGTGAAAATGTCATCATATTGAAACCTCAATGGCACATGCAAGGCACGGACTTGACCGGTTGCCACTTTATCACAAATGAAGTGAATATCAATCTCAATATGTTTAGTGTGATGATGTTGAATTGGGTTAGAAGATATGTACAACCGTACTAGCATTATCGCAATAAACAATGGTGGCATTGAAATTGGGATCATGAAGTTCACGAAGCAACTTACGTAACTAAGATGTCTCAACAATCACATTGGCAACACCACGATACTCTGCCTCAACACTGAATTGAGAGACCGTGGGTTAAAATTTAGAGGACCACGATAGTAGATTGCTGCCAAGAAAAACACAATAGCCTGAAGTTGAAAACGGGTGTTTGGACATCCGCCCCAGTCGGCATCAAAATATGTGGTTGGAGATGCATAAAGTTGAAGACCATGTTCCACGGTGCCTTTGACACATCGAAGAACACACTTATTAATCGTGAGGTGAGATTCCTTAGGATCATGCATGTGAAGACAAAGTTGCCGCACTGCATAAGTTAAGTCTGGACAAGATGTTATGTACTGATGGGGCCGACAAGACTTCTATAAGAAGTACCGAAGTAGGATCAACAACGGGAGGATAAGAGGAACCTAGTTTATGATCAGTGTCAAAATGAGTCCTGCAGGGTTCGCAGTTCAACATGTTAGCACACTCGAGTAACTAAGTTCCATAATTGGACTGCGATAAAAACATGCAAGAGTCATTCCGAGTAACCGATATGCCCAGAAAATAATTCAAAGGACCCAGATAAGTCATCTAAGATTCCTTATGACGAGAAGCGATGATTCGCTTTAGGAATGTAGTAGAAGATGCTGTAGTAATATAGATTTCACTACATGATTAAAAGTATCATCACAATTGATTCCTATTTGTTGGTTGCGGCCATTGACGACAAGTCGGGCTTTGTATCTATTGAGAGAACCACCTTCTTGAAACTTATGTTTAAAAAGCCACATAGACTGCACAATGTGAGCATTATTCGGTGTGGGAAGAAGGACCCACGTTCTTTTAGTAATTAAAGCAATATATTCATTATACATAGCATTCCGCCAATTTGGGTCACAAAGAGCCTGGATGTGAGAGTGAGGAAAGGGGAAAGAGACACGACATTTAGATTTAACTTCTGAGTAGGTTTATGGATATCGACTCTAGATCGAGTAACCATAGGGCGAGTGGATGCAAGTGGAGGCATAGGAGGAGAGGGATAGGGGGAGGAAGTCGGGTGGATGATTTTTGGAGGGAAGCAGTAATGAGGAGGATGTAGGCGGGACACCTTGAGTTTGAAGAAGGCGCAAGGAGATGGGGTTAGGGTGTGGAGACGAGGATAACATAGACAATGAAATGTACATAAGTGAGAGTAGGTGGGTTGAAGATGGAAAAGTTTGGTGAAGGGAATGTTATTTTGTATGGCTTTGGAGGGTACAATGTTGAGAAGATTAGTGGGCATGTAAAGGGCTTCACCCAATATTTTAGAGGGAGATGAGCTTGAAATAGAAAAGTACGAAGGGCCATTATTTATTGTCAGAATCATTTGCTTAGATTTACCATTTTGTTGTGAAAATTTGGGACAAGATAAACAAGGTTGTATGCTATTAGTTTTATAGAGGGTATGCATATGTCAATTGTCAAATTCACCTCGTGATCACACTGAAAATCCTTAATTTCATTGTTTGTTAATGAAGGCACGAAACAATTTAAATTTATTAAACACATTTGATATGGAAAAAGTCGGTGAACATCAAGTGAATCAACTTGCAAAGAAAGTTGAAAAGTTATCCACAACATATAATCCTATGACTGAGAGTAAATTCTCACAAGGATTATTAAACACTCTACCTCCTGTAATCATTGGAAGAAGGAGATGGTACAAGTGCAGAAGTAGAGGACATGAGGCCAAGGACTGTGACATTGAAATCTCAAGGCCTGAACAAGAACAGGCTGATCAGCCTACACAGGACTCAACTCCTGCTCAAGCTGAACAGTCAGTTCAACAAGATGAAGATGCTAAGTGCTCAACATCTGAACCTACTATGAAGTGGGTTCCCAAACAAAACTAATGTGTTTAGTTTACTTATCATGATACACCCAAAGAAAATGAGAATAATGATCCAAAAAAAGCGCATAGTATTTAAAACCACTAATGCTTGCGACATCGGAAGTCACAACTCTTAGTGAATAATGTCATACAGAGAAGAAAGTAAGAAATTACAGAAGAGTAAAAATGAAGTCGAATATGCATGCCAAGCTGACAAGCATGACAAAGCATAGGAGACTTTTTCTTTATTACATGAAATAAAATGACGAAAAACTAATTGACGAAACATATCTGCACCGGGATGACCAAGACGGTGCTATGTGGTAGAACGGGTGGAAAAGAGAGTAGTCAGTGTGGAAGTGGAGACATGATATAAGTCACAAGTGCTGTCACATCGGAGGAGGACACGATTCAATGATGCATTTATCGTCTTTGGTAAATTGCCGAACAAAAATGAGGTTTTTGTTTATGTTTGGTGTGACGAGAACATTGTGCAAGTGTAAAGATTGGTGAGGAGTTGGCAAAACACCTTGACCTGAGTTGATGACATTATATGTTTTCTGTTACCAATTATGGACAGTATTCTACTTTTATTGGAAACAGAATGAAGAATACCTGAGTAGACACGAGATGAGCGGCGACACCCGTATTCATATACAATCCCGTGTCCATCTGACACCCTCTTGCGGCTCACTTTAAAAATATGCTCACTTCAAATAAACAAATCATAATGGCAAAATATTTTTATTTCTTGCAGCCCACTTTAAAGAAACAATTCTTGTGGCTGGAATTGTTGAATTGTTGATGATTGCGGCAAAAAGATTGTTGCTTCCTTGAAGAATACCAATATAATTTGGAAATCGGGGGGTGAGAGTCAAATATTGTTGTGGACTGAAGAATTAAATGGCAGCAAACACTTTATATTTCAATGGTGGTGGAGGTTCGAGTTATATGGAAAACAGTTGAAGCTTTTTATTTTTTGTTTTTTGTTTTTGTGAGGGGTCCTGCGAAAGCAGACAGCCGAAATATTTCGAGGCAAGGAAGGCTTAGAGTTTCAGGAGAGAATTATTTCTAGGGCTCTGATACCATATAGATTATTTTATCCTTAATGAATTAATTCTCATCGATCACTCAAATAGAAAATATATAGCGGACGCTGGCCTAAACAATGCTTGACTAATAACTAGATTAAAATATGGTTAATACTTCTCCTTTTAAAACCTGCAATAAAGTTTTAAAGTAAAAGTTGGTAATTTACAACACTACATAGAACCAAAATGGTCAAGTTAATCCACAAAGGTACCGAATACTACCCTTTTCTTAGCTCCCGGCACAGAATAGTAACCTAAGTGTTTTGTCCTAAACGCCCATCCGAGTGATTGGATGTAGTGCCTAAACGGAAAAACTTCAAAGGAGATTATTAGGTTAACGTTTATAGTTACAATGAAGTGCCTCAAGTCTGTTAAACACGAGCCAAATTAATTGATTGAAGTAGTACATCACACATAAGCCTCACATCCATCAAAGGCCGCAAACTATATGTATAAGCTAGGGCGGAGCTGTGGATCCATAGGAGTAAAGGTCACAATTTCTATCATTACCCAAAAATAGTTGATTTGGTTATAGTAGGCAATTTGGACTCATTACTTATTAATTGATCAGTTGGGGTTATGCTTTCATCTCAAATAAATGAACAATACAAATGGAACCAACAAAAAGTAAACTATAAGAGCAACACGTCAGAGGGGTTGAAAGTTGTCTCAAGTGTAATTCCTTCAATACAACCTCCTAAATCACTTTATTTCAACTTTAGATTATTGTTGTTAAATATATAGTATTTTTCTTTTGTAATCGTATATAACTCACTGAACTGTTATAAAAACTACAAAAGGAAAGAAGTGGTCGCAGGTCAACACAAGCAGACCAACTTTAACCGAGGCTACAAAATTTAACCAGTTTGAGCTTGACCCAATCCGCTGCCCTCTCCTCCCACACTTCGCCAGTTCTGAACATTATAATTGCTAACAACACAATACTATAGACTATGATGAACGATATCGTTGGAGAGATTTTTGATCAAAATCTTATGATGTAGCTAATGCTTATTTTTTTCTCAGAACTCTTCAAGATGGTGTGTGGAGAAGATGAACCAGATGTTAATATTGGCATCCCGGTGGTCATGCTTCCCCAAGATGCTGGTGAGAACTTGATAAAAAGTCTCCACGAAAAATTAAACGGTAGGGTTCATTGCACGCTTAATTAAAATTGTGAATTATGAAAACAAATCTTAAACTATTGGAAATTGTTTCTCAGTTTTTGTGCAGCTATACTCTCCAAAGCGCCCACTAGTTGATGTTGCTGAAGTGTTTTTATGGCTTATGGCTGTTGGGACCATATTGTGTGCATCTTACTGGTCTGCTTGGAGTGCCAGAGAAGCAGCTATCGAGCAGGACAAACTATTAAAGGTCGTTCTTACCGTATCAGTTTATAGGTGGCAATTGAGTCCCATTTATATGAACATGTCGAAACGAGCCATTGTAATTCTATTGTGATTGGTCAAATCAAGAATGTTAACCGAAAAGGAAACCACTCAACAGGTCAAAAGTCAAACTAAAGTGTATTATTAATGCGTAAACCCTTCCAAATCATTTTAGTCAAATTTAATTACTATTAAATTAGCATAGCTTCTTGAATCTTACTTGACAGTTGACACACTAATTATTCATGAAAATTGTATAAATCCGGACGCCAAGTGTTTTGGGTTGACCTGACTCAGCCTGCCCATCACAACCTGCCCACCATGCCCTATTTGCACGTCTACTTATTATACCTCTGTTTGCCATCCCTTAAGAAGGATACATGTCCTAAAATTATCAATTAATATTGAAATTCTCAGGATGCTTCCGATGAATATTTGAGTACAGAGCCTTCTTATTCCAGTGGTGTGGTGGAGATCACTACCACATCAGCAATTGTGTTTGTTGTGGTTGCATCCTGTTTCCTAGTTATGCTTTACAAGAAGATGTCATATACATTTATTGAAGTCTTGGTTGTCCTATTTGCCATTGGTGGTGCTGAGGTATGTAATTCTTTACATAGCGAGAAACTGAGAATACAGTTTTCATTGATCTGATGAGGATAGATGAACTAAATTCCCCATATATTATGAGTTAATGAGCTCTTACTGTTTCTATTTTCTCAGGGTTTGCAAACTTGTCTGGTTGCTTTATTATCATGGTATGCATGTGTGTATATGTATATATATATATATATATATATATATATATATATATATATATATATTATATTTCTGAAATATGCTTTTTGATGACTGAGAATATTGATGTGCTGATTGTTTAAAGCCTTTTTAATTTCAAATGAGAATGTATGTACAAGTATGAACTAAAATTTAATAAATGCAGTTTCAGGTTATTTGAAAATGCTGCAAAAACATTCATCAAGGTCCCTTTCATAGGAGCAATATCATATCTGACACTTGGTGTTTCTCCATTCTGCGTGACATGTGCTGTTGTATGGGCTGTTTATCGCCGATTCCACTTTGCGTGGATAGGCCAGGATATACTTGTAAGTTAATTTTATCTTGCTTTTGACTTGTAAGAGATGAAATAGCATTATATAAAAAATATATTTTTATGTCTCATAAACTAGGGTGTTGCTCTGATCATCACAGTAATCCAGATAATACAAGTGCCTAATCTTAAGGTAATTATCTAAATCCAGTTTCTTTGAATATTTTTCGTCTCCTTTATATATTAATTGTCGTAGTCAAATGCTGAATATCCCAATTACCTAATCTTTCTATGTTTCCCTTCCATTTAGTTCTTTTTTTGTTTTTATTACTCAATAGAAAATACAAAAATTACGTCAAAAGCATACACAATCTTCACATAAATATGAACTTGTCAAACCTTCGATCTCACATCAACTCTAATATATTTTGTAGCAATTATTTGCATATGACGTACCCAAGTGTGATAATTTATAATCGTATCAGTCATATTAATTTTAAAATCAACATTAAATTTCTGTTTATTTTTCTTTTGTTACGGTTTTCGGTTCTTATTAATCAGTTTTTATTATTAATTTTATTTGATCAATTTAGGTGGGAACAGTGCTCTTGAGTTGTGCTTTCTTGTATGACATTTTCTGGGTGTTTGTTTCTAAATGGATGTTCCATGAAAGTGTGATGATTGTGGTGAGTTTTCTAATTCAAAATATAAAAAATCTACCTGTTCTTGACATCACCACAGCATGACTGTTTCCTTTTCTTTATTTTTTTATAAAATCAATACAGGTAGCTCGTGGCGATAAGAGTGGAGAAGATGGCATTCCCATGTTACTGAAGATCCCACGGATGTTTGATCCGTGGGGTGGCTACAGCATCATCGGATTTGGTGATATTATTTTACCAGGATTATTAGTAGCCTTTTCTCTAAGGTTTGGACATTTCCCTTTTCGTTCCCTTTCTAAGTCATCAACCTAGAGATGGCTAAATGGGCGGGTTGGGTTCTGGGTCAAAACATGATGGGTTGGGTTGGGTTAGGTTGGATTGGCTACCTTTGCACTTTTATCCGTTATGTGAATATATTAATTTATTAATATGTAACATGTTAAATATAAAGTCTGATAAAGTGATTAGGAGGTTTTGTGCATTTGAATCCACTTTGGATAGTCTTTTGTCTTGTTACACAGAGAACATTATCCCAAACTGTCCCATTTATAGGTAAACAGGTCAAAGTTGACACCTTTAGATCAACCATTTGGATGTCTTATTTTGGCTTTCTATAGCGAACTGGCTTGATTGTAACAGAAATTGAAAGAACAAAACCACGAAGTAGATAATTATCAGTTATAACATAATAGAATTACCTGATTCAATTTGCTCAGACCTGCTAATAATTTTGTTTTAAATGACCTTTTTACACTTTACACGGCACCAACAAAGATAAAGATGTGATAGTTGGTCCATATAAATGGCACTAACATTTAAAACAGTCTATTCCATAGTTAAGCAGAGGATTAATGGTTATAAGTCCAACTTCATATTCTTGACTTAACAGGTATGATTGGTTGTCCAACAAGAGCCTTCGAGAGGGATATTTCTTATGGACAATGATTGCTTATGGATCAGGTATGAAAGTTCATATATATGTTGCTGAATTGAATTGCTTTTTAGTTGGTTAATTACTTTTTCAACCATCAAATTCTATAATTATCATCTTTTTTCATTTTTGTGAAGTGCAAAGATATACTCTGCTTTGTCAAGAATTTGATATATTGAGTAAACCATGGAAATAACCATATACTGTTGGCCTACCGGGTAGATTACTTGCTCCCCATAAGGGAGGTCAAGGGTTTCGGACTCGCAAAGATTTCAATGAGGGGTGGCTAGAGGGGATGCTTCAGATTCGGCCATAGTATAGCGGTTAGACCGCATACATTTGAGCCAAAGGCTCGGTGCTTTTGGGAGGGGAGCCCTGACCGGGAAAAATTCATTTTGAATAAATAAACCTTGGAAATATAAATGCAAAAATAGAGCTAAGAACTTGACATTTTTGTCATTAAAAACTGCTCATTCTTGTAAAAATGCAGTGTTTTCGATGCACATTTTAACAAGAACAATGGTTTAGAACTTTGATCACCTTCTTTTCTCAATATGTTGTGTAATTCTATATTGTGTTTATGACTTGTGAGCATCATGGTCTATCTGATATAAACTATTTTGTTGTGTATGTGATTCTTACCATTTTCTTAAAATTAATAAAGGAAGATGGGATGAAAACCAGTACTTAAGGATGATCTTGTAATACCACTGGGCTTGTAGCCTAGCAATACCAAGGTGTTTGAAAGGTATCCCCCAGGGTCATCGTTTCTAGTCCCACTGTTAACAAAAGGTGTAGTTTAAGAGTAAGCCATCTTAGTGTGTGTGTGTGACACGTGTGTGTGTTTTCTGCTGTTAAAAAAGTGATCTTGTAATTGTGTTATTGTTAAAAAAGACTTGAACATAAACCTTTTATTTTATTAATGCAGGTCTGCTAATTACGTACGTAGCTTTGAACTTGATGGATGGACATGGTCAACCAGCATTGCTTTACATTGTTCCTTTCACGTTGGGTAGGTTATCTTTATGTAGCTGATTATTAGGTGTCGAATTGGGTACGTTTTTGGTATGATTAGAAACATGTTTGGTTGATGTGAAACATTTTTATTTTTATTTGCTCACAAGTTTCTATATTTCTTATATAGAAATATAGATTGTTTTGATAACTAAACTATTTTTTAAATAAAATATGGTTTGCCAGGAACCTATATTTTAGCTATCTTTCGTAATTTTTCTTGTTAGAGATAAAATTTAAACAAAATTAACTCATCAAGTATGCTTAGATTATTCCGAAACTAAACGGTGTCCACATTATTTGCAGGTACATTGATAACATTAGGAACAAGACGAGGCGACCTAAGACATCTATGGACGAGAGGCGAACCCGATAGGATTTGCCCACATGTGCGGCTTCAATCTTCTCAAGAGTAAACTCTCAGAATTTGCAACACATTGTACGCTACGGAGCATAAATTTTCTAAATCTGGAACAATCTACAACTATAATACAACTCATGACGTCTTAATTTCTGACCAGCTCTCATGTTTTATTAGGTAAAAATGTTCATCCTGAGTCTTAGATCAACGTATAAGAAAGTTGTAAGGATTGCATTAAAAGTTGTAAATTGTTTTGGATCTACAAACGTAAATAGCAAAATGCTGAGGAATAATGTGTTGGTAACTTGTATATTAGTTGCGGTGAGAGTTGTATGTTTGTTCAGACTTTGGTTGTTTGTACTAGTAAAATACTATTCATCGACTTGAATCTGGAACAGAAAAATAGACCAACTTAAACCTAATTCAGCATCCGTTTTCTCAATAAAAAATACTGTTCCAAAACTTGTATATCTTGTACCTGATTTGACTACTAACCCTTACAAATGACCTGCGCTGTGTTTATGCATAGCGTAACAACACTCTTCCTCTCCGTCTTTTAACCTCTATTTCAATTTACAACTATTAATGCATATTATATATATATATATATTACAACAATATAGACAAAAAAGAAGCCCTGGGGGAGGAGGGGTCGCAAGCGAGAGCTTTCGTGCAAGGTTACGTTTTATTCACAGGTCCGCTTTGCGAGCTCATGAGTCACGTCTAACCACCCTGAGATGTTCATCAGAAAGTTGGTCTGATTTTGATTTTTCTTTAACAAAATACAAGACTGGCGTTTTTTTCTTTTGTGACTTGAAAGGTGCAAATTTGATTATTATCCAAGGAAAAGAAAACATATCAAAATTGCATCGTTTTGAGTTATGAGAAAGACAATAAAAAAAAAGAAAATAAATTTAGATGGAGTTTACAGTTGAGAGAGAGAGAGAGAGAGAGAGAGAGAGAGAGAGAGAGAGAGAGAGAGATGAGAGAATCCATGCAGCATATTTCTAATCTCTTTGTGAAGGTCAAAATCTGAGTCTTGGTCAATTTTAGAGATTACTTGTCATGCTTGTCCAGGCTTGTTGAACCTGTCCATTTTACAAAAGGTTAGCCAGCCGTGTTAACATATGATTAAAATACCGTACGATTACATGTAATAATCACAACCTCAAAACAATACTTAATACTAAGCAATGTTGCAGAACTCGCTAGGCGGGTGCTAGGCGGTAGGCGGGGAGTAGCGAGTACTCGGATTACTCGGGGAGTATTCGGATTGGAACTTTTTATATAAAAATTTAAAAATTATATAAACTACATGTTAATAAAAACTCAAACATAAACATAATTGTTCATAGACCCAAAACATATGTTTAGAAACATTAATAAAATTGTTCAAGACTTAAAATACTAGTTCAAACATAAATTTCATCTACGTCCTTGTCACGCATCGTCTTGGCCATTTTGTTCAAAGAACAAAACGGCGATAAAAAGCTTCCCTAATGACCTAATCGGATAAAAGAAAGAAAAAAAAGTTTGACTTTGACCGAGTTTTGACCGAGTTGACCGAGTTTGACCGAGTCCGAGTAATTTGACCGAGTTACGATTCCACGCCTCGGCTGAGCACCGAGTCCGAGTTACTCGCCGAGTACTCGGCCGAGTAGGCTGAGTTTTACAACACTGATACTCAGAATGGTTTGTATGGGTCTCTGGATTTGAATACACTTGAGATGAGTATCTAGCCTCAGAACCTAATAACTTCACAAGAATTAGACAGTCCCGCCTATATATGGGTAAAGACAACCACCACCCCAATTCCATAGGAGTAAGGTAATGAGGGAGGTCAGATGTAGGTAGTTATACCTTTACCCGTAGGTAGAGGGACTGCTTCCCAAAACTCCGTCTATGGGTAAAAACTAGGAATATAAGCATACTATATCAGTATATCTACTGTGAAATGAGAAAAGACGAACATGTGACCTTTGCTTTTAATCAATCTAATCTACTTTGTATCCTTTCCTAGTTTCCTCCATTAATAAAAGAACCTCTACAGGAATCCATAAAAGAACCTCTATAGGAAAGACAAGCAACTACTTTAAGTGTCATGGGTAAATATTAAAAAAAAGGTTTTGTTACAACTTCTAAAGATTGTTTCTAGTCATCAAATAACCACTTCCTGCTAGTGCATGAGCACAAGGCAATATTTGAATAAGGGAAACTAAAGGCAAAATGAATATTGTTGGATATAGAGTTAAAAACTTCTATAACCTCATTTCAACAATAATGTGTTTCAAATAAAACGATTTAGTAGGTTTTATGCATCAAGTATACACTTTGGCTAGCTTTTGATAAGTTCAACCTATTTTACCTGTTTGCCTTTAAGCTAGTATTTTTCATTTCTGGGAACTCGCTAGACATAGAATTTATCCTAATCGACCAATTTATAAGTATATACGCTGAAACTGAAACCTAAACAGCAAAACATGATCAAAACCGAAAAGATACGAAGCAAAAAAGAAATGGTTGATAATAAGTAATAGTTACTTGAACGTTTTGCCGAGCAACCATTTCCATTAACAGTATATAAACTTGGTCTTCGTTCTTGGCCTAGAGATAAAAGCTCTTGCACTCTTTCCGGCCAGTCAGAATTCAACCTTCGAGCAAAGTCCTCTACTTCTCTGAGAAACAAAACAAATGACCAAAACTGATTTCATGCAAAAACAATATGTATTCATTCCCATTCAGTACTATCTATAAATTATTAAATTACACACCATATCAATAAAATTCTACCACAAATTTGGGAGAGCAAATGCATAAGAACGTGGACACTGTGCAGCTGTGCAATGATATCTTAATTAGGACCCAAAAATGCAACTGTAAAGGAATGATGCCTTCAGCTCTGAAAAACTTGAATCGTATGATTTTCTCTTTAATCGACAAGATCAAATTATACACTACTTACATATAGTACAGGTCTCTTAAACATTTTAAACCTCAAATTCTCAATAAAAGTGGAACATTTTGAGATATATCAGAATAAACCTATGTCCACGACGGGATTTAAACCCTCAAACCTCATAAAGGGAGGAATACCTTAACAACAAAGGTTAGATCCAAAAAATTCATGATATTTAAGAGGACAACAATTTATTGTCCTCCCAAAAAAGAGAAGATAATTGACAAATTAAAGTTTACCTGCCAATTTTTGTCTTCAGATATATGATATACAAGTAGAGGAAATATATAGCCAATTATTGTCTTCAGATATACGATATACAAGTAAAAGAAATATATAGAATCCAGGATGCAAAACGCATACCTGTCAATTTGCTCTTTAATTTCAGGATCTATCCCATCTCCTATGTCACAATCATCAAATTCATCCTCAAGTGCAAATCTATCATCTTCTGAATCTTGTAACTTCAAAAGCTCATTGATATTGGGAAGAAAATGATGTTCGACCCTATCATCATGACTCACAGAAGTAATACCATTTGAATCCTGACACATACGAAAATTTGTCCAAATTTTAGATGAATTTGTTTCTATCACTGAAGATTTCAGGATTTTAGCATTGTATGTTTGGGTTATGAACCTTGGTGCCATTATTTGGAGAAGAAGAGGTGTTTGAGATGGTACATACTACTGGAGCAGTGTTCTTTTGTTGGTCCTTTCTTCTACGGTTCTTCTTTTTGTTCTTTGTTGTTTTTCCTTCCTTTGAATCTGCAAGACAAGATTGAAACAAAAGGAGCCAATAATCAATCATATTAACTATCATAATTCAAAGGATGCATAACAAACAAATGTCAATTGAACCAACGTGTAATAAAAAACAATATACATACATATATTGATATTACATCTGAAAAATGAATAAAGATGAGACTTGAGAGAAGCAAGTATGCATACAGATGAGATGATATTGAGGGTACCTCCATTTACTCCATTTATAAATGACAAGAGTTCATCTACTGAACGATCATCTACATGCTCTGCTTCAACCTCCACATTCTGAATTACCAAACACAACAACTACCATCAATCTCACAATTAAGGCATAACTTTGTCTTCAAAACCATACACACTAACCTTTAAAAAATGCAAAGTAAGTTGTATATTGACAAGAAAGAAATGTAATTGTTGGTGAACACAAAAGAAAAACCTTGAGTTTCTCCTTTTCTTTTAATTCTTTCCTCTTTCTTGCATATAGTCTATTCAGCAACCGTATCCGCGGATCATCAGTTATATTTTTTAAAGGCTCCAACTTTTCTTCCTGTAGCAATTAAGTTTATATAATTATTACTAAATGCCAATAATGCAGGTAATTAACAAAAAAAGATATGCAAGCACAAAACACCTCTGTTAGATCATCAGGTATATGAAAAGTTTCACGGATCTCTTCAGGAGTCTTCCCTTCGATCATTCTTGCAAGTGCCCGACTGGTGAGATCGACTAATGGCTTTAATTGAAGACTGTCAGCAGCAGAAGTTAACTCGCAGAGCCTATTTGTGTCCATACGGATAAACTTCTCATCAAATGATTTCCGCTCCTATGCACAAAAAATCAAGTTTGTTCCCCTTTTACTCAACAAAACATCTATATGTAATCATTTTGCTGTTTTCACAATCAAGTTAAGAAAAAAAAAACCCCCGTTTACAATTACACAGTAAGTAGAAGTAAATGCATAACCTATCAATAAGCAAAAGAAATATCAACTGAAGAACATACATACATACTAATGGTGGATGAGGGGCGCCAGTGGGTAAGTTTTACATGAAGGTAAAACGGGTTTGATTGACCTGGGTACGCTTTTTTGGTATTCAAATATAACTTACATGTTAAATGTAATTACAAATACTACTAAAAAATTTAGAACATCATAAACACTATACTTTGGGTGATTTTAAAACCGTTTCCATTTGCAGCTAGAAAACTCTAACTTGACCACCCTTTTGGCAACTTATCAACAATAAGTAACCCAATATAGGACCATTTGAATATAAATAAGTTCAAATTACCCCTCTTTTAATACATACCTTGTTAGAGCGGCCTGGGACTTGATGGAATCGGCAATAATCAAGAATTAAACTTAATGTAACGGGATTTACTCGTGCTGGAAGAGAGATTGGATAGGTTTTTGAAGATCCCATGCCTGCATGTATCTCATGACATATAAAAGGGCAAAATATAGCAACCTCCTGCTCCACTTGTTGAATCGATCCATCAGCAGTTTGAAGCCATATATAAGACTTCATCATCTGAAAAAAAAAACAGATATTAGACATTTTCATGTAATGAATGATTAAAAACAGAACCTTTACAATGAATAATGATCCAGCCATTGTATTTATCCGGAGCTAAATTGTTGCTTCATGGCATAAATGTAGATATCAACAACGCATTCCATATGAGATAAAGTGTTTATTTGCATCTATAAAAAAAAGCCTTGAATTATTCCATACAAATAAATAAGTAACTACAATGTACTGCATATTTTTTCTTTGTATGCAAGTTTAAACACTTTAGGATTTAAGATTCAGAAAGAAAATTGAAAAACCCCAAATTTGGGTTTGGTATATATCAATAGTTGATCTAATAAAATAATAACTACAGTGACACGGACTTTTTGGACACTGAAAAAGCAAAGTTTTATTAGGCAACACTTGCAAAATCATTCCAATTCTGTATTCCAAGTGTAAACAGGCTAAAAAGTAGATTACGTTTTCAGAAAACCAACACTACTGTTATTCATAAATTTTGAACATTATTATGATGCTTTCATGGTTCAGAGAGCAAGTTATTATTAACAAACTTCAATAACTGTTTGATATTAAAAATGTTGTGAACTGAAACAACATAAAAGAAAGTTCTATCTACGAAAAATGTCGCAGACTCCAGAATACTCTTTGTTCTTTACTGTTAATTCCACCAATAACCCAGAACGGAATTTTCTGAAATGAGAGAGAAATACACCAGGTCGAAATAATACAGACATGATATATGAAAAACAGAATACCCTTGTCAATATTAAATATATTACCCATAGCCGTATATATGAACTATCAACAACTGAGGTCAAAAGTATCTTTGCCAGTCTAAAAGAGGGTGATAAAAATCATTAGACTTTCTTATACACTTAAAAAGCCTAAAAGGCTAAAATCATATACTAATTGAATATTATTATAGAAAGAAACAACAAATCAAGTACATAAGTGATTAGAAGGCAAATATTGCATAACAAGAAACTGAAAAAAGTAGAGAAACTATATATGATACCTCGGGTTTGATCGCATCTGGTTCTGACATTTTGCCAGGACTATAAATACAAAAAAAAAGATGACACACGGATAGATTATAACCTGTAATTGAGATTTTGAGTAAGAAAATTAGTGACCTTTAGATATTGGCAAACTTTCTGCAACACAACACCATTAGCCAAACTGACTAAAACTTTTGCCAAAAATTGTTTCGTAAGGCAAATCATCAAATCAGTAAAAACATGAACAAAGAAAAAAACACACCAGTAGGCAGGATTCCTTATTGGCAAATGCAGAATGATGTCAAATTATCAATGCTACAACAGAATTGCTAAATATGGTTTCTAAGTACGTTAAGCGATTTGCAACTTCCTTTTTATCCGTAGTGCTTGACATTTCTAGTTTCAAACTATAACGATATGACGATACATAGTCGTTTCTTACTATCTTCTGCAAACATCCCAAGTCTTGCCAAATGAGTGATTTTGGACAAAAAGCACCTTAAGTGTGGTTTTCTTTTTGCATTTAGAAATTCAGAAGTTTTGCTCATTCTAGAAAAGCAGTGTTTTTTTGGCATTCTTCAAGGAAATTTTAATTTTAATTCTACAAAATTAAGTCTCGGTTTCAAGACTAATTTGTACTGAATTTCAGAAACAAATAATTAGCATGAGGAAGCATGTATACACCATGGCCAATCAAGCACTGCATGCACATACAGAAAACCCTGATCCCGAAAAACATTTCATTCCAATTCGATCATTAGGTCAAGAAAGAACTAAGAAGAAATAACTGCAGAAATTGGTACATTTCTTCCTTCTTAGGGAGTAGAACTACAAGGTAGCTATAACATTTAACAAATTATATACATATCATTACAGCAATACTAAAGTTAACCAGATTATACGAGCTTCCCTACCCTAACCGAATAATGAGAAAACAATATTGAAGAACAACCCTTTTGTGACTTTCATTATTTCAAACAATTTGTTTCGGTGACTATGTGAAAAGATAATAACATGTCACAAATAAAAGCAAACTGGTTCGTTAAAATGCAAAATCCTATTTAAAAAACACTAGTCCATTTCAACTCTAAAAGATGGATTACATATCACACATTCACACAGATTATAATGATATCTGTTTCTTTTTTTTTTTCTTTAACCTGATTAACTGTAGCAACTAAATAGATGGAGTCATCCGATAACTGTGCAAAACCCTAAGGGTTAAAGCTCAAAAGGAACCCTTTGATTGGAATTAACTTTTAAAAGCAAAGAAAACAGATGATACCGTGTTAATAAGACTAAATCATAAATTAATCTGTGCACGATCCTAGACCAAACCATCCATCCTTTACAAAAAAACTATTGATGAATTTCCTTCTTCATATCTTCTTTAACCTGATGTGCTTTAGCAATAAAACAGCCGATAAACTATCCTAATAAACACAAAATCAAACAAAATAATTCATCAACTTTGCAAAACCCTAAGCTTAAAACTGCCACCGTCCATTACCATCTACCAAATTACAAATTACGGGTTCATTTCCGCCGATTGACTAAGGAAAAGGTCCAATTCAAACGAAAAAACCTAATTAGAAACTATACCAAAGTTCTTAACTACAAAACACTGAAAAATCGAGCAATTTTATCGTGATTTACATTAAACATAAAGCCCGGTAACAATCACCCACAGATTGAAAGAAGAGCAATTAACCATTTGAATTAAGACGAAATCTCATGCATTTACAGAAATGAAATGAGATTAGAGTTTCATGTACCTGAGTGAGGATCCAATAGAGAGTTGAGATATAAGGGCTTTAAAATTGGTGTGTATTTGGCGGTTATTAGCGGAATGAATTAATGGATAAGAGCGAAAGAGAAGAGAATTTGTGTGTATTTCTCTGTATATCTAACACATATACCTGTGGGCTGTGGCGATGTGCCTGTCTGTGTGTATGTGTGTGTGTGTGTGGGTTATTCAAATTAGGGATAAAAATAGAAGGGTTGGCATAGGATGAAGAGGCTAAAATTGGGGTCTAAATTGTAAGTTTAGGGTTCTTCATTTCATTTCATTTCATTTATCCCTGTACTCTGCTCTCAAACTTGACCACTTCCAAATTAGAGTTTACTTCTATAAAACAATGTTTCTCAAAAAAGACAGGCACAACTCAGCAAACATAAATATATATTTTTTAACTACTTCTAAATCTACACCACTTTACTATTAACATCTGAACTCATGATCTTTGATCAATGAGATACTACATCAAAGCACTTAGGTCCCGTTTATTTCACCGTAATACAGAGTAATGAAAATTATTTTAGTTACGTTCATGTTAATTAAGGAATGACATTCCTCTACCAAAGGAATATAAATACTTCAGATAATTTAATTTCTTTCCAAATAATGTTAGCAAACGCAATATACAACGAAATTTGATTTCAATTATATTACGTTTTTTCACATTATGGTAAAACAAACTGGACCTTAGTTCTTACCACTAGGCTACAACCTAAGTGTCAGTAAACATAAATATTTATATTTATTTATTAATGAAAGATAACGTATTTTTTTATATCAAGAGAAGATGATAATTTTCATTTATTATAAGGTATATGGTAACCACATCCCAAAAAGTTATAGACAAAAAATAAGATTTTAAATTTTAAAAATTATAACCAAATGAAAGGTTTGAATATTATTTAAAAGGTGATAAATGTGGATTTTTTACAAACTTAAAACGTTGATTATGTAACATGAATTATGATGATCAGTTTTAGATTATTCTTATTATAAAAGACTGGTTATGTTTATTCTCACTAACATAATTTATATTATTATTCTTTTTATTTTGAATTCTACTATTTCCAGAAAAAAAAACGGTTAAACATTTTATAAACAAATTTATTAAGGCTGCAGATAAAAGTAGAAATTGTAAAATTTATTTCTTTAAAATAGTAAAGAATACTAACATACTTCAATTATGATAAAGAAATAAACCTAACACTCGTGTTTCTATATATAAAATAATCATGCTATTATTTTTAAATGAACTATGTTACAATTAAAAACATGTCTTTTTTAAAATTAAACTTAGTTTAGATGTTTTTTTATGTCAAAACACATAACTGACATATTATTGATAGGATAAATTTTTTATAGTAAGATAATAATGTTTTTCAAAATCAAAATCCTGAACGTCATCTTTCCTTTTTCCACCAAAATTCTATTTTCCACAAATGGGTTGAACCGCTGAAGTGCCCGTGTCCAAGTACGATCGATTTTACGGAAATAAACGATTACGTGAGAGAAACAATTTGAGGTTTAGTATCGTTTTTTCTTGACTGATAAGAATTATTATTAAAAAATACATACGATTACTAGTATTCTATTATTATTATTAAAAAATACATACGATTACTAGTATTCTATTATTTTTATGGACCGGTTTGTATAGTAAATGAGTCAAACTAACAACATATAATAATATGAGAATGAGGGAGAAGTTTATTTGATAATAGTTTGTAATATGAAAATAGTTAAAATCATTTGTAATCATTATTAATGATTTATTAATCGGGTAATTTTATCATTTATATAGTTTTTAACCGTAAATTACGTCCGAATACACAAGTTATTGGACTTGCTTTTTCCAAAATATCTCTAATTAGTAAGTCATTAATATGGGTTAATTAATAAGGCATTAATATTATAGTAATTGATATAATGTAGTCAATAGTCAAAAATGTATTTTTGAGATTTTTGTAATAAATTGTCTGGATTGAAAGTTAATCTTTTAAAAGTAAGTTGTATGGCATAGGGGGAAAGTGAGTTAAAGGTGTCAAGAATGACGAGTTTAATTAGATGCTCGGTAGGCTCTTTTCCTTTCACATACCTTAGGGTTCCAATTGGGACTTCAATGAATCATTGTGACTCTTGTGCACAAATTATAGAAAAGTTTCAATCGTAATTATCCAAATGGAAAGCGGATGCTTTATCATTAGCTAGGTGGAAGATTAACTTAGTGTAAAAATGTTCTCAAAAGCTTGGGGATCTTCTTCTTTTCATTATTCATAGCACCTTTTTAAGGAGTTCTTCTATGAGAAATTAAAAAAAATTCAGAGCAAGATTTTTCTGGAGTTCTTCTATGAGAAATTAAAAAAAATACATTAGATAGCATGGGATGTTGTTTTAGCAAATAAGGAAGATGGAGGTCTGGGAATTAGGAGCTTGAAAGCGCTTAACCAAGCTCTTTTATGCAAATGGTGGTGGCGGTTTAATATGGAAAAAGGCTCACTAGGTGATTCAAGCTTTGCATGGAGTTTCGGGGGGATGAGGAATGTCAATCTCTAATGAAAAGCATGCAGGGGTTTGAAGAATATTCTTAAAATAAATAAGGACTTTGACAAACTCAATGATTCTCAACCGAATTGGTATTAGGCCTTATAACAATAGGGAGAATACACCGTTGCTTCCCTAAGGAAAGCTGCTATCTTATCAAAGACCCTAAAAAATACTTAAAATGGAATAAGTATGTTCAGGAAAAATTAATATCCATGATTGGCGAGTTGCTCATAGAAGGGTTGAATCTTAGTAAAAGAGGTGTAACATGTATCAAAAACTTGTGTGCTCTATGCGACAAGGAAATTGAAAGTGAAGATCACCAGTTTTGCTCATGCGATGTTCCTTCAAATATACCGACTCAAATATGCAAATGGTGGAAAGTAGACTAGTTTCAGTTCAAAAGATTAGAAGACTTATTTAAATAGGGTGTCTCAATATAATGGGGTTTAAAGGAGTGAAACAGAAGATGCTCATGGGAGTAGTGCACACTTTTCTTTGGTCAGCTAGAAATTCTAAAATCTTTGGAGGAAATACACAAGTTTGCATAGAGAACTTGTTTTGTCAGATACAAAACATGTCTTTCTTTTGGAGAAAATTAGACTCAAGAAACATATGGTAGACTTTAAATGAGAGAATTGGCTTTGTAATTTGTTTTCTTGTTTTTCTTGATGTACTATTTCCTACCTTCTCGCCAGTTTATATTTTATAAAATCTTTTTGGCTCGAGTGAGGGGGTGATGACCATGTCGAAGTTCCTTCTCTCTCGTGTCATCTTGTCGTTCGAGAAAAAAATGAACCCTTCAGATGATAACGGTGAGTGAAATTGTTAGAAAATATACACAAAATACGTTTATTTTTTAAAACACATAGCAATAATATATTGTTACCATTGTTATCACATTTGCATGGCTAATATCCATTATTAATGACTTATATCGCTACAATTATTGGATCTACTAAATTAATTAAAGCTTTGAAAGTAAAGAAAAAGAAAAGATCGGTATGCCCGTGATGGGGATGATGAGAGTTGGATTACGGGCGAATGAAAAAAAAAAGTGTATAACATATGACGTGCTTTTTATGCTATAACGTGCTTGGATGACGATTACTCCGCCTCGTCTTAATATAAATCGATGACAAATCAAATTCATTATAACACATCATCTTTTTTTAGTTCGTGTAAAAGAAAATGTACTGTTACATTAGCATATGCTATTTGAGATCGGTGTGATTAATGTTATATTGATCAATTCGTTTAATATGAAAATCTACCCGATCCAAATAACATGAACTCTTATTCTGTTTGATGCCGGTAATTAATATTAAAACTTTAAAACCCGAAATAACCTAACTCAAATTACTTAAGACCTGAATAAACTTATATGAAGAACACCCCTATATTATAACACAGTAGTGTCATGTTCACATGCTTTTTCTTACACAGAGCTTACAAGTTATATGTAATTGTATTACTCCTATATAAAATTATATATATTATACACTATAAATTTAATGTTTATCATATATCTCTATTTATTCAAGTCTCCTCATCCCATTATCAACTAGGCTACACGCCATTGGCATTTAAAAATTCAAATACACACTACCTAGTCTATCTTATATGTTACCCGACTAGCTAATAAATAATGCTTTTCGGTGGGAATGTGCTTAGGTTAATTTGAACGGTTTGAGTGAAAAATAACATGCAATCACAATATTCAAATTTGATACTTTTGTCGACCCATACCATTTAAAAGGTTGTGTCAAATCCTAATCATCCTTACCAATTAAACCCGTTCTAATTTAAACGGGTTAACGAGTTGAACTATATTTTAAATAAATTAAAAACTACGTAATGATGTAATTGTACTCATATTCAACTTTTTATGTATGTATGTATATATGAACATTGTAACTAGTAATTAAGAACCTAAAATCACCAACATTTGAGTAGCAACCAAAGAGTATAAACAAACATCTTAAATTGAAAAACAATGCCTAAGGTGTGTTTCAGAACAGGTTAATGGGGAATTATTTGAGATTCTAGTTTTTAACTTTTGTATATTCTCTAGCCCTCAAGGCTCATTTAGGTATTTGAATCTTGATGAGATTATTAAAAACTTAATCCCTCATGAGCTCCTAAAACAAAAACTTTAATTTCCAAGTAGCTTATGGATTAGTTAAGGATTATCAATTAATCAGTCTCAGCTCAAATCCCAATTTCAACTCCAAATAATATTGCCAAACACGCCCTTAGTCTTTATAGGTGCAAGTCATCAAAACTTTCACTCCTCAATGTAAATATAGGACGTGCATGAAGATATAAGTATGGTTTGAATTAAATGGTTGGTTTCGTGTTTCAAACAACAAACCAAACCTCCTTTACGAGCAATCATATTCTATACACACAAACATTCTATTTTATTGTGACTATGCGGACAGTCAAATGTTCGTAAATGTTCCATCTAATAAAACTTTTTTTATTTAATTTGTAATTTATATTTAATATTTTATAAGTTGGAATTTAATTTATATTAACTTTATTTTTGAAGATTTATTTTGTAGAATGTTTAGTAATTTTATAAGCATATAAATGTTTTCATTTAACTTATATCAACTTTATTTTTGAAGATTTATTTTGTAGAATGTTTAGTTATTATATAAGCATATAAATGTTTTCATTTAATCTGGTGAATGATCTATATTTACTTTGATATGTGGAGTAAATCAGTAAAATAGTAACTCTAAATATTTTAAATTACACATATGTTATAATGGAAGACAACTCCATGGCTCCATCCAATACGTTTGCTCTTATAGTTAATATTCAACAATCTACCAAATAAAGAAACATTGCCTAGACACGAATTCATACCTATTAAGATAGAAGTTACGTGATCTTGTTTGTATGAAAAGTGAATATATATATATATATATATATATATATATATATTGAAAAAACAAGATGTTAAATCGTCTCAAAGGTTGAGATTATAAAATACAAAGTTTCACAAACTCTATCCACAACTATACATCTCTTGGGACTATGCAATAAGTATAGACTATATTGAACATTTCTCTATATTTATAGTATAATATACTAAAATTTACCACTATTATAACCTTTATATTACTATTCAATTAAAAAAGGGTTTAGTACGTGAAAAGTACAATAAGCTTTATCTAAATTGTCATTATACTATACAAACAATTTTCATATGCAATTGTTTATGCCAGGTTATGATTTTTTTTTTATTTTTTTTGTAATTTTGATTTTTTTAAATTAGACTATTCATATGTTCATCATGAAGCAACCCTGGCCAAAGCAAGAACATGTCAAGATGAAACAAAACAAATCGATTGCATCAAGAATAAGACCATTTTAGGAAGAAACCTTAATCATCAAGAGCCAAAACAAGAAATCCTCACTTGAACAACTCAAGGTGGACATGTCGATTTTATCTAGAACACTTGGCTCAAACACAACACTACACTCTAATTTCTATAACAAAAAATAAGAATAAAAATTGATTCCAAAATCGCACCTTACCAAATTTATCAAGAAACAAACAAAAACCCTAATTTTGAATTGAAAATCAAGAACAACAAACTATTATAGATCAAATGTAGAACACACTCGCATACATTTATGATTAAGAACCCTAATACTGTAACTTGAGTCTCAAGTGCTAGCATAGTAGCAACAATTCGTAACAATATCCCAAAGCGGTTGTTTTCATTCCACCTTGAAGAAAACCATGTTATCGATTGAAATAATCGGGGATGTAACACCCTAATTTTCACATTTTAAAATTTAATATTAGATCATCAATTATATAGATCATATAATTGTCTTTTTAAGCGGAAGCTAACAATTGGTTTATGTCATAAGAAATATACAAAAGATGCACATAAGATGTTTAAAAGATATGAAAAAAGAGGCCTTAATTAATTCTTTAATAGACACATGCATACGATATTTAAATTTGAGCTTTGCCTTTTCCTCTGTCATCAACTGGAAATATTATGTGAAATCATAATTGGTAAACTATAAAGCTTAGTGAACATATTAAACATTCTATAATATGAACATATAGATATGATTATCAAATAAAACTTACTGTACAAGTAGTTGGTATTCTTTCCGCACATACATACAGATACAAACTCATGACATCTTGAGTAAAAATTTTCCCATATTATCTCATTTCGTATAATAAGTATGTTATTATAATGTATGATAGGATTGAACACCCTCATGTAGTATTTGTAGAACCGAGTTGCGTATCTATGTCAACCTCCGGTAATAATTGTAAGTTTGAAAATTCTAAGCTACTATACTGTGCTAAATTTGAGACCTACTGCACAGATTTAATATGCTAAGTATATACTGACCACTTACTTTGAGCCCTACTGCACAAATTTATTAGTAAAACTCACATTGTTTTTCAATTGTATGCAATTCACCACTTGATATGGTTAAACAGGTAACAAGTCATCTTCTTATTCACATATGTTAAACATAGGATAAAATCACATTTCTTCTAAAACATGGCCTACAAGGGTCATGTATAATTCTACGTACATGGGCCATGTATCCCTAACCCTACACGTGCACACATGTTTACATGCCCCGTGTTGACCTAGGGCCCTACACAATTCGTGTAAACCCATACGACCTGGACATACAGTTTTCCTATGTGCTACACAGACCGTGTATTCATTAGACACAACAAGCTGTTGTTCGAAAGTTGTTGTTCTGACAAAAAAAAATTTTTTTGCCAATTTCAATTTTAATCACCTGGGGATGTTTTCCTACATCCCGAATAGCATCTATGACTATTTTAGTTACTAATAACATGAATTTGTGTTAATCTATCTCTAATTCCTTACGAGTAACTCTTTAATCAATTTAAACATATAGTTTTGATGTTGATTACATACCTATATGTTTAATTGCTTGAAAGGATGTGTTTATACTCTTGAAGTTGAGTTGTGCTCTTATTCTCTTCCTCTCTCGAATGTCCCGCTCCGCTCCTTCTTCCTCCTTAATTTGTTGTTTTGTAATGATAATTTTTTTGAATTAAATGGTACATATATAAAATACTTAGACCATATTGCAATTCTACCCCCATGAAGTTTTGTATCTTTTACATATTGACAGGTTTAGCCCTTCTACTTTTATAAAAATCAGTTTCTCAATGTATATTTATGTATTTATGAATATTTTAAAATATAACTTATAACTAATTTATAGAATTTCGAAGCATAGGTGTTACAACGGAAATCGAAAACAAAATTATGGGTCGCATGACACAGAGACGATTGAAAACAAAATTGTGGGTCATATAATTGTGGAATATCGCAATAGATTTAATGTTTCAAAAAGAAAAAATAATGGGTCGCTGTGGTAGGTGGCATATCTCTTCTTTAATTTGTAGAACTTCTAAAAGGTGAAACAAAAAAAACTAGAAAAGTCGTCGGAGAATGGAAAAAGTCACCGGAATCCGGTTGTCAACATGATAAACTGCTATAGCAGATAGTGTTATATTATACAACACATTTTTAGAAGTTGACTATATCTTTAGATACAAAATAAAATTAGTTACATATAATGACAATTGTAATAGTTTTATTTCCGTACAACTTTCCTATTAAAAGATTAGCTTAGTCGTTAAGTAGAAGGATATTTTAATTAATATTTTAAAGTTTTTATTCAAATGACATAATCCACTAATGTTTACCATATAAATTACAAGTTTAAACCAAATTATTGACTTTGAAACTCTTCACTTATTTTATGGCTCTGATACTTTCTTAAGACAACGTAACAAATATTGACAATACTAGGGATGGCAACGGGGTCGGGGGTGTCGGGGATTGCTCTTCCCATCCCCATCCCCGTTCCCCACCTCCAGTCCCCATCCCCGCCCCCATCCCCGTCGGGGAATTGACTTGCATCCCCATCCCCATCCCCGTAGGGTTTCGGGGATCCCCGCGGGGAATCGGGGATTTTCTCCATCTACAAAGTCGATTTTTCTAAATAAATGTACATCTGAATTTTCATACAAAACTAGAATTACAAATCTAACTTAACACTCCCAACAGGTTATCAAAATGTAATCAATCAAGTATTTTAATAGTTTCGTTAGATATGCAATGTTATTGATAAAAGACATCATATATTTACTTATTCGTTCTATAATACACATAATAATATATATCAAATAGATAATTTCTCTAACATATATATTCATGAAAGATGCTTATAATACTTTCATTGACGATTTTACAAAAAACTATATTAGTAATTTTATCATATTAGTTTTCTTTTCTCTATGTTTTATAAATCGTATTCCAATAAAAAACAATCTTATTAATATGCATATTAAAGTAAAAAAAATATTAGATTTGACACAAATGCATATTTATATAAGAAAATTTACTTTAAATATTATATATATATATATATATATATATATATATATATATATATATATATATATATATATATATATATATATATATATATATATATATATATATATATATATATATATAATAAGATCGGGTTCGGGGTCGGGGTCGGGGAATTGAGGTATTCCCATCCCCGCCCCCATCCCCGTTTCTAAGTTCGGGGAATCCCCGTCCCCATCCCCATCCCCGGTCAACTCGGGGATTCCCCGGTCAAATCGGGGTCGGAGAACGGGTTCCCCATCGGGTACGGGGTTTTTTGCCATCCCTAGACAATACACATGCAACGTGTTATAAACGTAAGAATATAGACTTGAAATGGAAAAAAAGAAAAAAAGGACCGAGCACACATGAACTGTAATGCTATAAGTTGTTAATTGCAACAAAAATGCTGATCTTAACTATTCATTGTATACATTTATACTTAACCCATAATGTGATAATGACTAGGGGTGAGTATGGATCGGTTTGGTTCGGTTTTGACCCCTAACCAAACCATAACCGATAATATCGGTTAATGGATTTTTCAAACCGTTGGGTAATCGGTTTATAACGGGGCGGTTAACGGTTAACACTAACGGATTGGTTTCATTATCGGTTTTTATTGGTTAACCGTTATATTAAATTGGGCCAACTTATTGGGCTTCAATCTCCTGCAATCTTGTAATCTTGGTAGTAAGCCGACCTGAGAACAGAAGTTGTTGTATTACAAATGGAAAAGAGAAAAAGAATTATAGGAAATTAGCAACATGAGGTTAATGGACACTTTAATCAAGTCACTGATAAAAAATATTAATGACATAAAATAAAGAAAGAAGTTGTCTAAAGTCTAAACACTTACCGAGCAGAAGCAGAAGCAGCACTAAGACGACGAGGCAGAAGCAGAAGCAACGTCGAAGCAGAAAGGGAAGAACTACTACGGAACTACTACGGTGGGCGGTGGGTGGCTAGGGTTTACGATGAGAGGGAGAGAGCCGATCGAGAGGGAGACGGTTGTTTCATTGTTGTGATTTATTTTTTCTCTTAGGAATAAAGAACCCATAAATGGACCAAAGTCCAAAGAAATTTGGGCCTTTTGGTAAAATACAAATATAAGTTTTTTTATTTTTTTTATATTTTTTTGACTTTTAGTTAATTAAATATATTAAAATATTAATTAATAAATCCTATCGGTTCGGTTTCTTATCGGTTTGGGTAGAGGTATAAAACCGAAACTGAACCAATAACTAACGGTTAATGGATTTTTAAAAACCGAACCGTCGGTTTTCATTTGGTTCGATTTTAACGGTTTTATTGGTTTCGGTTCGGTTAATCGGTTAAGGTGCTCACCCCTAATAATGACCTGTCACAATTTTTATTTCTTTTAATTAAAAAAACTATTACGTTTTGCTTCCATAATAATATACGTACTAGCTTAATACTCGATCGATCCGTATAAAAATCGGAGATTGTTAATGTAAATTTTTAAACATTTATGATGAAATTTTTTAAATATATAATAAATTCGTATACCATTAACAAATGAGTAACCTTCATAAAAATCGGAAGATAAAAAAAGAAAATATACATTTACAAATTTAAAAAAGAAAATTTATGTTTATGGATTAAAAAATTATAATCGTTATGTAAATGTTGTTAGAAATAACGTCTATCTATATGCAAATATATACGTGAATAAAACAAATTAATGACTGTTTAAAATTTTAGTCACACAGTTTTATTTCTTTATAACGTTTTCTTCTAAAAATGGGGTTCAAATTAAAAGTGAATTAAAAACTAACTCTATTGATCTAAATTTTAAAAGTTATAGGTTATGTTTGGTATGGAGCTTTTTAAAGTTTATTGGAGCTGTTAGCTTTTTGTTTTGAAAGAAAAAGCTACAAATCATGTTCGGATGAAAAAACTGAAAGCTTTTTTTAAATAAAAAAGCTCTAAAACAAAAAGCTACTTAAAGCTTCTTGAAGTAGCTTTTAAAACTAGCTGGAGCTTTTTATATACCAAATTACCTAAATACCCTCTTTAATAATTTTATAAATCCCCCTATTTTTGTAATTTTTCTTTTTTTGTCATTTTACACTATTAAGCTCCAGCTACCAGCTAATTTGCCAAACACACATAAATAAAATAAACAGCTTCCAGCTCCAGCTATCAGCTAACAGCTTCCAGCTACAGCTACCAGCTACTTCCGTCAAACATACCCATAAAACTTAACAACTCTTATGATATTCACATTTAAAATTTCATAGGGAAACCTCGCTTTATATATAACATAGGTGTGGTAATTATATTTTTATTTTTTACGTAGTAATTTGTTTTGTTAATGTTGCTTATAAATAATACGAAGTATTTAAATACGTATGTATAATAAGTAGTATATTATCTATATATAATCAATTCTCTATCAAAAAATACTATTCATTACAATTTTTAATTTTAGCCCTCAAGTTTATTTATTTTCATTATACATTCTTAACCAATTTTCAATTTTAACCCTTAAATTTATTCTTTTTATTATACATCCTTAACTCAAATAAATCACTATTCATATTAATTTTTAATTTAACCCTCAATTTTATTTTATTGTACACCTTTAAGATTATATAAATTACATTTGATCTAACACAACTATTAAATTACATTTAATTTAGCTTGTCTCTTCCACTTTAAGTTTAATGGTTCAATTACTGTTATACATCATTTCAATTTTTCAATTCAACACTTAATAAATTTTTACTTTTTACCCTTCAGCTTGTATATGTTACTTTTGATCTTATAACATTGTAGCCACATGTACGTAATGTAATCGGCAAATACAGTAGATGCATGTTAACCTAAGTTTTTTTCTACACATTCTAACTTTGAACAACCATCTTATATATTATATTTTGTATAAATTAAATTACTAAGAATATGATTATTTGAATATCACCCAACGCAACGCGTGAGCTTGATATATATTGTTATTCATCAAATTTTATGGAGCTCAAAATAAAATTAAAGATTAATTATAAAAATGAATCTAACAAAACAACAAATCTTAATTATTACCTACTTTATTTCATTTGAAATAAATTCGTATATTCATTTTGACATTTAAAAATTATATTACACCCCATTAGTTAAATTCAAATACCAAATAACACGGCTCACCAACTTATTAGTATTATACCTTCGTAAGCTTGTGTCAATTAAATGCCAAAGGCTTTTCAATTTATGGTCAAAGAGTTTAATGTCGACATAGATATTACTCCGTAATATGTTATTTTAAAAGCATAAATATTAATATGCTTTTATCGAAAGAAAATGTAGTTTAACAACAATTTTATTAGAAAATATCCTTAGCAAGGAGATATAGACCAATAGTCACTTAACGTTAATATTTAAGAGATTGCTACACGTTACATATGGATGTAACCGATTTTTTTTTAGAACGGCAAAACAAGTCATGCTAGGAAGACGCTTTGGCATGACAATTACACCTATAAGCGCAACCAAATATGATTCAAAAAGGAGACTACTAGCAAACTGCTAGCGATTGTTAAAGTATTATTATACACGAATTTTATAACTTATTAAACATTGCTCTTGGAGCATGGGGTAACTCTCAATTATATGTCCTTCATTTTCGCGCTACATCATTTATAATATTATTAATTTATATCTCTTCACGTACTTCACCTTTTAAACTATGAAGTACATATTTTACTTTATATTTCTACCTTTCAAACTACTTACAGAGAGTCGTCAAGCGAGAATTAGACATCATACGGAAAAATCTTATATAGGACGGGAAGGGTTTACGGTTGGTGTTCCCGGAAGGGATGGGATACCACCGTGCTAGGCTAATAGTCATGTAGGCCACAAATGACATACCCTAAGCCCTCAAACATGTTAATAAAACCCTTAAATGAAATATTTGCAAATTTAATATATATGAAATTGCTTAAAAAAACATAAAAAATAAAAGACTTAATATATTTTTATATAGGAAGTTAATCAGGTTCGGGGTTTTTTTAACACGCGTATCCTTTTCCTTCAATTCCTTCATTCCATCTGACTTTTAGATAGGAGAACGTTTTTTCTTTCTTTTGGATGAAACATAGGTTTAGAATTTTTTTTGCAATCGAGTGGACGAAATGATGTTGCGAGCCACATAGTTTTTGTATCCTAAACTTGTTATATTTTGTATGATGAAAAATTCTATTTGTACATATTACATATTATTGTTTCTTCCTCACACTTATCAAATAATGATATGTGAAATTTACTATATCTACACTTATATTGATATTAATAAATAATAAGATAATTAGAAAAATACAGAAATCTTTTATTACGTGATTTGTTAATCTAACATCTTGCTTGTTGGTAATGAATTTTTTTACCCCAAAAAAAATATATAGAACATTTAGGATACAAGTGTGTTGATATGCTTTGACTTTACTACCCTAGACCTTATTAAATATTTAATTAAATACGTAACTAAAAGGTAAAAAGAAAATAAAAAAATTAGATTACCTTATTTCTCAATTCATTAGAGAAACTCATTTACTTGGATTTGTAAGGAAAGTCAAACGTCAAGTATTTAGTCAACTTTCCTACCAGTGCAATTAAACCGCTCAACTACTTGAGGGCATTCTAGTCAATTCACTCGACACCCGCTAAAACTTCCCACCTACATTCAGTGGCAATTGCGTCATTTCCACGAAACCCATCACATTTAAAACCAAGCACTTCCCCCTCTGTCCCTTCACTCGGTCGCGTACAGCATTCTAGAGCGAGAAACCGAATTGTAGAGAGAGAAAATGTCGTTACCGAAGCCGGAAATCGGCGATAAAACGTTTCCGCCTATCGCGAAATGCGATGTCTCCGCCACCAGCCACCGGTCAGTCGCGGCAGATCTCGACGGGACTCTGTTGAAATCGAGCTCTGCCTTTCCATACTACATGCTTGTAGCCATCGAAGCCGGCAGCCTCCTCCGCGGCCTTGTTCTGTTACTTTCGTTTCCGATCGTCGTTATTGCCTACATTTTCATCTCGGAAGCTTTAGCTATTCAGATGTTGATATTCATCTCGTTCTCCGGGCTCAAGGTGAAGGACATCGAGCTTGCGTCACGCGCCGTTCTGCCGCGGTTCTATGCCGCGGACGTGAGAAGCGATAGTTTTGAGATTTTTGATAGGTGTGAGAGGAAAGTAGTTGTGACGGCCAATCCAACGGTGATGGTGGATGCGTTCGTGAAGGATTATTTGGGAGGGGAGAAGGTGCTTGGAACAGAGATCGAGGTGAACGAGAAGACGAAGAGAGCTACAGGATTTGTGAAGGCGCCTGGTGTTTTGGTTGGAAAATGGAAGAAGCTAGCAATCCTGAAGGAGTTTGGTGACGATTCGCCTGATATTGGACTTGGTGATCGGAAATCTGATCACGATTTCATGTCCGTTTGCAAGGTTAGTCAAATTTTAATTCTAGTTTCCAGAAATCCTTAACAATTAGTTTAGTTTTTCCATCAATGGCGAACTATCATTTAGTGCTTGGGTTTACAGTATAATCTGGAGGTAGCATTTAATATTCAGATGCTAAAGAAAACCCCAAAGTTATTCCTGGATAAAATACGTTACAGTTGATTCAAATTGATATGATATCCCAAGTTCCCAACTTAATATATACTCTATTAAGAAATTACAATTGATTCAAGTTGTGCAGGACTATAAAAAAAATGGCATAATCACTAACAGATTTTGTTAGTTACTAGTTACAATATGATGTAACTAGTAATAATATCTTGATTCTTGATTTTGGTTATAAAAAAATGCATCTATGGTGGTATATTCTAAAATTCCTAATTTTGCTCATTGTTCATTCTTCAGTCTTCAAATATTAATGTGTGCACTGTGCAGTATTAATTGATAATAGTTTACACTTTACAGTAAGGATCATATTTATCAACTGTCAAAGATCATCTTGTACCATCAATTTGATTCTATGCAGTAACATTCACTGTGAAAGCTTTTTTAAACTGTGTCAGAAACTTATAAATTAGTCCAGTATTAACGGAAATCAGCTTATGTGTTACTTTCTCCAAAATTCATTGTTCAAATTTGAGTTCCAATTCAATGTCAATCATCTTAGCTAAGTTTTATGACTCTCACATAGTCACATGGCTCAATTTCCAAAAGTTCCTCCTTTTGTATGTTATTCTATTGATGGATCCATTGCTAAATGGGGAAAATAAAGATAAAGAGAATTGACCTCTTCCCATGTTCAAAAGATTTATCAGTGTATCATGTAATTCTTCACTGATTCTGCAACTGACTAAAAGTAAAGCAAATATTGTGAGACAGGAAGTAAAAGACTGGCTTTGATGTATGATTTTTCGGTGATCCATATTTTCGGTGCATTATTGTGTCATTGACCTATGTATGTGTCATATCTCATACTGCGCATTAATTTGTGAAGCAATACATATAGGTTGGTGGTTGGAGGTCTAATAAAATCATGTAAAGTTGGGTGTACTCTAATGAAAATAATGAGGGAATTTAAGAGGATGGTAGATAATTGTTTAATACCCCTTGAAATAGTGGCCCACTGCCATGCCTCTTTGCAGAATCCACGTGGTAGTCTTAGTTATATCATTTATGACTTACTATGCGTTACTTGGCCAGGCCCAGAAATTTGTCAAATAAATTGTAATATGAATAATGGCAAAGACCCGATTTACCATCACCATTTATTGATTTACAAAGTTTACTGTTATTGAATCTAATCCATTTTGAGAAATTGCAGGAAGGTTTTATGGTGCCAAAAGACAAATCAGCAAGCATAGTATCACGAGACCGCCTTAAAACCCGATTGATCTTCCATGATGGCCGTCTGGTGCAGCGGCCCGACCCATTTAATGCTCTAATCACCTACATCTGGCTGCCATTTGGGTTCATTCTATCCCTTGTCCGAGTTTACTTTAATCTCCCATTGCCTGAACGAATTGTTCGTTACACCTATGGAATGCTTGGAATCAAACTCGTGATCCGTGGCAACCCACCTCCGCCCCCCTCACCCGGGACCCCAGGAAACCTTTATGTTTGCAACCACCGCACAGCTCTAGACCCGATAATCATTGCCATTGCACTTGGACGCAAACCGTTTTGTGTCACATACAGCGTAAGCAAACTATCGAGATTCATGTCCCCAATTCCTGCAATTGCCCTGACCCGTGATCGTGAAGCTGATGCTGCCAGGATCAAAGAACTACTCCAGAAAGGAGACCTGGTGGTCTGCCCGGAGGGCACCACGTGTCGTGAGCCTTTCTTGTTACGGTTCAGTGCCTTGTTTGCTGAATTAAGTGACAGGATTGTTCCGGTGGCTATGAACCTTAAACAGAACATGTTCCATGGCACAACGGTTCGTGGTGTCAAATTCTGGGACCCGTATTTCTATTTCATGAACCCGAGTCCTACTTATGAGATCACGTTCCTCGAGCGTTTGCCGGAGGAAATGACAGTGAAGGGTGGGGGGAAGTCGGCTATCGAGGTAGCGAACCATGTGCAGAAAGTACTGGGTGGTGTTCTAGGATTTGAATGCACCAATTTGACAAGGAAAGACAAGTATCTGTTACTTGGTGGGAATGATGGGAAGGTGGAGTCCATGTATGGCAACAAGTGAATACAAATCCGTTCTAGTGAAGTCAATTGGTGGTAGTTATTGATTACTTGGGGTATTTAATTATATATGAATTTGCACTTTAATCAGTCTTTAGATTCTTTCAGTTGTGATGAAGTTGGCTTCAGTGTTATATGTTTGTTAGTCCATCATCTTTGGTGGTGGAGAAGCAAATAAAGATCTGGTTTACTATTTTTATTTCATGAGTCTTGTATTTATCAGATTCTTATTATACATGGAGAAGTCAATACAAGAATGCATGGTACAATAATTAACATATATATATTTCTTTAAACAGAGAACTTATAACTACTCTAACTACATATTTATAAACCTACATGTACACTTTTTCTTAAAATAAAAGGTGATAAAATGAACAACTCTGATAACATAGTTTTTTTTTATCTCTCCAGGAGAAGAATAAAAAGAGAATGATTCTATTTTTACATTTTGAATATCTAAATTGATACTACTATGATGTAATATATGTAAGTGTATGATTTATATGATATATATGAGTGTATGACCTATATATATGAGTGTATGACCTGTATTTAATAATTAATTATATGATATTTAATATATGGGAAATATAGGGTGTAAATAGTAGCACCCAAACTTAATACATCATATTTATCATCATCTATTCATGTATTTACATCCCTACACGTGATTTTATATGCTTGGCCATGGATTTATTTTAAGGTAGAGGTCGGATAGAGAATAAATACCCCAAAATTTTTTAACACTTATATATTTTTTTTTTTGAAAAGCAGAATTGATATATATATATTTCTCAATGGTTCACATTTGATACATTTAATCTTCCCTCTTTCCTCACAAGACGTGTATGGGGAGAAACAAGCTGTTACTACACTAAATGATATTTAAATTACAACATTTAGCATTTTAACAACCTTTTCAAACACACATTTCCTACCCACTCAGCTCAAAGAATCCAGATTTAAGCTCGATGGTAGTGTTAACCATCTATCCCAAGTAAAACCTTCTCCTTTTTTTAGCCTTGCCTTAATCCATTGGAAAGCCAATAATTGTATCTCAAAGGTTAAGTCAACATTGCTAGACGCCGATCTGAATAACATGTCGTTTATGGATTTCCAAATACAGTACGCAGAAATCCTTGTAGATGCTTCCCAAAACTTCCAGCTCCCTTTTGGAAGGCATGTTCTTCCCACTTGATCAAGCCCTGTGAGTGAGTCATGTGAGCAGAAAGGTAATGCCCACCACTTTAGAATAGCCTTCCAAATTTTTACCACCTCGATACACCTAAAGATCGCATGGATTACCGATTCAGATTGCGAATTACATCGATGACACATAACAGATGGAATATCGATGCCTCTATCACTCAGTTTTTCCTTCACTGGTATCCTACCAATCGAGATTCTCCATGCAAGAATTAGAACTTTTTTTGGAACTAAGTTTGACCAGTACGTTCGACTATCATGAGGTATGTAAGAGTTCCACTTTTCATCAAGAAACGCTCTAACGTTCTTCACTGAAAATTTACCGTTGATGTTACCGTACCATATCCATTCATCTATTTTGTTCTTCTGAATGGAGATTGAATCAAGTAGGTTGCATAAGTTGTAGAAATCCTCTTGAACTCTTCCCACCATGCGGCTGCCAACTCCAAGCTCCATTAATCTATTTTGTTCTTCTGAATGGAGATTGAATCAAGTAGGTTGCATAAGTTGTAGAAATCCCCTTAACACTTTTATATTCATAATCTCAATTCGATAGCTTATACCACTATATTACTCCCAACCTTAACAATACAATAACTACATTTATAACCTACTTATCTTTTATCTGGATCATAATGTACGAATTTATAAAATACTGTTACTAGTGATTATCTTTAGCATAGGGTGTTATCACTTATTCATTACCTAGTAATAAAAATATAAAATTACTAACTAGCAGCACACCAAATTACCAAATTCAATTAACAACATAAATTGTCGTGTGACGTATTACATTTATATCACCAAAACTAATCATCACAATGCCATATTCTCATATTGAGGAATTACTAAATTCATGTTCCCTAACTAATTCCTCGATTAATATACTTAAGTACTCAACCTAAGTTTAAGAGAAGTGAATCGCCACCTAATCTGAAAGCAACAACTTCCCGCTTCACTCGAGTAGGGAAGTCTCGTGCCGGAAGAAAATCTTGGCCAAGAAAGTGATACTGACGACATATCGCGTCAACTTGTCATGTAGCAACGTTGATACCATGCTAGTAGATTTATAATATATTTTATCATTATTTTTCTTCGTGTTCAATATACTAAATCATTTCTACAACTTGATAATTATATATCTGACTTATATAGCCCAGTACTACAAGAACCATAATGTTAATGATATGATTGCAATTAAAGAATCACATACCACTATCATTATTAATGACTCGTTTTCATTAAATAATTCTCGTAAATAACGATACACCTACACGCAATTCATAGTTTGGTATATATATAAAAATGACCATAATACACCTATCAATGAGGAGTTCAAATTAGAACTATTTTTCGTATGAGAATCAAATCTTAGCACTTGTCTAAATTATTTAATGGCTAAGAATTTTTGATGACACATTAATAAGGGGTATTCTAGAAAAATCAAGTCTCACAAGTTAATGAACGCTTACACGTATGCAATTCATGATTAGGTAAATCTGTAAAGCCAATGTGGTTTAGCCCATTTGGTAAGGCGCCCCCTTCCTCGCAAGAGGTTGGGGATCAAATCCTACTACATACAGTGGATTGAGGGTTTTCCTTTAGAGGTTTCCTCCATGGAATGAAGGTGTGGTGCTCGAATCTTGGTTAAAGCCAAATAACGAGTTCAACCGCCATCAAACAATTCGAACCCACTGTGGGAGGCGGGGAAGTGTCCCCATTTGCCGGTCAAAAAAATAGATAAATCCGTAAATTTATAAATAATCAAAATACCACCATTAACACATCATTAATGATGTTAAAAACAATCTCACAATTCTCAATTAAATCTTTTCTTATTAATAAGTCATTAATCACATCCAATTAATCAAATATAATTTTACATCAAAGTCTCTTGTCATTTAAACTCATCACTCTCTTTCTAGAAGGATTTGAAAATTAGAAGTGTAAGATTATACAAAATATATGACATTTGTCCCTCTTCATTTAAGGGTGTAATGGTCCCTCTCCTATTTGTTTCGATAGTTTATTTTTGACTAATTTTTTTTCTTTGCATGTGTATTTTTGAAAACTAATGTTAATATTTTTTGTGTATCTACACGTAAGAAAATCTTTAATCTTTAATATTTTTAATTCTATTTTCTCTTTTAAAATATGTATTTGTATATAAAAGATATTAAAGTTTTAAAACTTGAAGGGGTTTTGAGGTTTAATACAAAATCCACTTTTCTTAAGGATAATTAATTGTCAATCTCCGTGTGTATTTCCCATTTTACATCTCCGGTATCTCTTTTTATTAATTTATACACAACAATTTTTAATCGTACATAATAATATACAAATAATTAATACATATGTTACAACTTGATCATACATATTGTTATTGTGTATGACAACTTTTGTTGTATATAAATCACATCCTTTTTAATTTGAGTTTAGAGAGTACATTCTTCTCACAAAGTTCACGGTGAACAAACACTTGTAAAAATAAAAAATTTGACAAAAACACCCTTATTCTTTATTTACAATAACATAAAACTACAAAATTCTAAATTATTTAAAAATGTATATGAAGTATAATAAATATAATAGATATATCTAAGTTATATAGATATTTAATATATTAGATTCATGAGTCTTTAGGGTGGAGATCTAGTAAAAAGAAAATTAAAGTAAAAAAGTTACGGAAGAATCTAAGTTATTAGATTTTTTAAACTTGCTCCTGAAAAAGTATTTTTTTATCATTTTATTAATTTATAAAAATGACATTTAAGGATATAATTGACATTTAAAGTTTTAAAATTTTCAAAATTGCTCCTAAAAATGTGGCTTTTTTTCCAGAACTTTTTTTATGCACACAATAAAAAAATGATGCGCAAAGACATTATATGATGCATAAGACACACCGATTTACATATAATCCATTTTAAATAAATTACAAAATCGATACATAAAGGATCTGTGGTGTCGCCGCTACCCATCAACAGTGATTTCATGACCCGTGACAGATGAACCGCCGAATGCAACCTAGTCAAAAATCATAAACCGTGGATGAATGATAGAGCGAGAGAGAAAGAAGAAGATAGAATAACATTGGAGCAGTGGAGTAGAGGGTGGCGGAGTCGACGATGGAGTCGGGCAATGGAAACGACGGTGGATTGGGCAGCGGCGACACCACAGATCGAGATGACTTAGGACTTTTATTACCAAAACCACAAGGGAGGACTATGGTGGTTTCACCTGTGAAGGAAACGAGATGGACAGTGGAAATCAACTCGCCGTAGAAGAAACGACAATGGTAGCGATCTTTTCATCTCTGGCGAATGAAACAGGGGGCGAATGAAACGAGAATAGGTGCGATGGTGATGGTGGTTTTATATAGAAAGATAGATATCTCGTGAATTAAGAAAATATTTTAGGATGAATTAAATTGATATAATAAAATATCTATATTATTTTATTAATAAAATGTCACATATATTTTTCTATCTCTTTTTATCATAAGTTTCTTTGAAGTACTAGTGTTTATATCTCAAGTTTCATACCGTAACATCATGTGTTAATGTTGTTGCGTTTACAAAACAACGAATTACCAGATGCTACCTGTAAGTATCATTTCTCTTTGCGAGAATAAGGAATTATGGAATATCCTTACTTCAAATACCTTAACTACCCTTCACTTCATCTCCATGTTAAACAACTGCCAGTGAATAACGATTACAAACTCAACGTAAATATAGGTAGATAGAGGGGCAAATTTCTAGCAAAATAAGAAAAATCTTGGGGTGACTGTAACGTGTCAGTCCTTGAGCCTCTTGTTAATATCCTCACCGACTTCCTCCCGCTTTTCAAACATGAGAATCGAATATTTTAATTTTAAATACATTTTCTTTTGGTGTGGGAAATTCGTATGAGAAACAACTATCCTGCAGGGTTTATCCTCTTCTTCTCACTCTAAACTAGAGAGAGAGTCTGAGATTATGGTGTAATTCAGCAACATATTTTTGGTATTCCACCTTTCTGCAGATTATCCGGTAAAAAATGGCCATCGGCGCCGTTATTTCTCACCGGAACTTCACTTCTTTCATCGGCTCAGGTAATTATATATTTGTTTGCCTTTCAGGTTGCTACTGTCACAGTATCGTTTTGTTTTGTGCCTTCTGTAAGTTGTTGTTGGGTTTTATGCTTTCTGTAATTGTATCTGTTGGTAAATTAGGGCAGACTGTTGCTTATAAGATGGATTCTTCATGTGTTAATCTACTGGATGAATTATATGTTTGCTCGTAATTGTACATTTAGGTTTTTGGCACTTGAACTGTTATGTTTTATGTTAATCTTAACTAAACTAGATAAGAGGGGGGAGATTATGGTCTAATTCCGCAATATGTTCTTCCAATTTCAGCTTCTGTAGATTATTCTGTCAGAAAATGGTCATCAGGCCATAATATCTCACCGGGACTTGACTTCTATCATTTGCTGGTCATTATACAGACACAGCTTTTATTGTCTATATGTGTTTATGTTTATAGTTATCTTATTGAGTTGATCACTCTTTCTGTACTGGTTGTTACTTCATATTGAATTCATTCTTGAATCAGAGTAGAATTATTCTACATATGTAAGCTACTTTTATCATAACCAAGCATTTATGCTTCTGGTAGTTGACTTGTAACTCATATCTATTTACCTTGTTGCTTGGATGTTTTTTCCCTCAGGGAAATAGGACGGATTTTGATAAGAACCTAATTGGAAGGAATCAATCAGCTGCCTAATCTAAGCAATTATCCCAAATCACTTCCATTTTCAGCAGCTATTTCTAAGGCTAAAATAAAGGAAAGCAGCATGCAATCCACAGAATAAATAGGCCTAGAGTCTTCTATTTTTTCTTTGTCCAAGTTTATGATTACTGTGTTCTTACATTTGGAGATCTGCCTATCTCGAATCAGGCCAACTATCCTTTGTTTTTTTTATTTGAATTAATCCAACTTTATAGTTTCTATCATTTGGTTCCATTGCCGGGAAATTAACATGGTGCAAACCCGGAATAGTGACAGCAGCCCACCTGATCCCATTGCCACTCAATTGGCTGCCATAGCAGCAAAATTGGAGTCAATTGAAACGATGAAGGAAGATATAGCAGCTCTGAAGAAGAGGGAACGACCCAACGGAAGCAGGAATGACGAAGGTGAAAGCAGTTGGAGGGGTCGATTGCCACATAAACCTTACAACAAAATTGATTTCCCGACTTTTAGCGGCGGAGACCCTCGTGGATGGCTGCTAAAAGCCGAAAAATATTTCAGATATTATCACATACCGGATGAAGAAAAGGTGGAGATAGCCTCGATGCACTTAGAAGGAGACGCCTTAGACCTTTATTCATGGCTATCTGATGATCACCCGATCACTTTTTGGGAAGAATTGGTCCAAATGTTCACCAGAAATTTTGGTCCTGCCGAGTTTCAGAATCCAGATGAGTACCTCTGTAGCATTAAACAAACCGGCACCGTGCAAGAATATAGACAGGAGTTTGCTAAGAGATCTGCTCGGGTTTCAAATTGGCCTGATCACTGCCTTTTGGGAGTATTTTTAAACGGGTTGAAGGAGGAACTAAGGGCAGATGTTCGTATTCACAAACCCCGTACAGTCTATAGTGCTATGAGTTTAGCATTAGAATTCGAATCAAAGGCAGATTACAACCGATTTGGGCAGAATTCGAAAACCACCGCCACCGCAAAAACCTCTTCATCAGCTGCTGTGACTTCTCCTGCCACCAATATTCCAACCAAAACTATTTCCCCTTTTCACATTTCTGATGAGGAGAAACAGTCCCGATTCACAAGAGGCTTGTGCTTTCGGTGTGGGGAGAAATATGGCCCAACACATCGTTGCAAGACAGGAGATTTCAAGCTTCTTGAAGCTGCTTTTGAGAACGATGACCAGGATGATTCGGGGAACACCAACCTCATCGATAACCATGGGGACATAGCCGAAATCGGCCTCCACGCGCTGATGGGTATGTCACCTAATCCAGCCATGACTCTTCATGGCGTCATTCGCTCTTCCAAGGTCTTGGTGTTGATTGATAGTGGATCAACCCATAATTTTATAGCTGATAACCTTGTAAGAAAAACTAATCTCACAACGTCTAATGTGGTGCCTTTTGGCGTACGAATTGGCAATGGGGATATCCTCCGATGTAATCAGATCTGTAAAGATGTGGTGTTACAGCTTAATGACATCCAAATTACACAAGATTTCTATCCATTCTCTTTAGGGGGGGCGGAGGTGGTACTAGGCATTCAATGGCTAGCCACCCTAAACACGGTTCAAGCAAATTGGGGTAAAAGATTTATGATATTCACTATCAATGGTCGTGAACATAAGCTACAAGGACTGCAACAAGATGCTCATAACTCTGCTACCTGCCACCACCTCGCCATCGAACCGTTTGAGGAACAATTGACGATTGAGACAGATCTGTTCTCGCTAAATCGACTTGAGGACAAGTCGTTTTACCAGGCGGGAAGTAATGATAAGAACCTAATTGGAAGGAATCAATCAGCTGCCTAATCTAAGCAATTATCCCAAATCACTTCCATTTTCAGCAGCTATTTCTAAGGCTAAAATAAAGGAAAGCAGCATGCAATCCACAGAATAAATAGGCCTAGAGTCTTCTATTTTTTCTTTGTCCAAGTTTATGATTACTGTGTTCTTACATTTGGAGATCTGCCTATCTCGAATCAGGCCAACTATCCTTTGTTTTTTTTATTTGAATTAATCCAACTTTATAGTTTCTATCAGATTTATTGTTTAGTAAGACCCCAATTGTTCATGTTTTAATACTTATTCTGTGATTATAGGACGGTGACTCTTGATACATTAGCTTGATTGATTTATGTTTAATCAAGAATCAAGATTGTTGTGCGCTAGAGTCTTATATTTTCACAACATCAAAATAGTTTAGGATCAGATTTATGACTGTAGCAGTGACTGACAATGTTTCTACTCATTCTTGCGATGACTCAATGCATGATCTACCTTGAACAATTTTGTGAATAGCAGAAGACATATGATTATGTGCTTATCTGCATGCAAGAAAAATGTCAATTGGCAAATTATAAGAAACGTAATTTGATTATGCTAATACTGCTTAAAGTGAATTTTATTTTAATAGTAACTTGCTTGATATATGGTCAAAGGTAGTTTGTAATCCCTATCAAGATTATGGTCAAACCATTGATTTCAGGCAAAAAAATTCAAACAGAACAAGCGACAGTACACCAGAGAGCAGAGAATTTGAACTTCTCTTCTGCACATTGTGTGCATAGGAACACTCATTCAGAAAATGTGTATAGTTTAAAGAAGATCTACTTAGTTTCCAGATACCGAAATACCATATCTTCTCATGATCTTGATCCGTCTACTGGTAACAAGTTAAGATTCAGGGCAATGTTCTTGTGTGATGGAGCCCGTTCTTCTACGCTGCTGCAAGAGAACAAAAAGTTTCTGAAGTCAAATCATAGGGAAAGAGCAAGAGGAATATGCAGATGTTTTGTCTCTTTACCTTCTGAGAGCTGCAATTGGATTAAACCGGTACAACTAAAAAATATCAGTTTATCTAATAGGCAAACTCTGCAGCCACGGCATACTACTATTAATAGAATCCGGGCAGACTATAAATCTGAGGAGTATGACGTGACAGGAACAGATTTGGATTCATTGGTATCATCAGAAGGAGGAGCTAGTGCCGTTCTGGTTGGAAAAACAAAACCCTGGTGGGAACAGTTTCCAAAGCGCTGGGTGATAGTACTTCTTTGCTTTTCTGCATTTCTGCTATGCAATATGGACCGTGTGAGTTGTTTCTATTGTTCTTTGTATCTGAATTTTAGAGTTATATTTTTCCATTTTTTATGCATTCTTTCCACATTGCTCTGCACTAGTCAGCTGAAGGTAAGTTGTTCTTAGCTGCATTAGTATTAGTCCAAGCTACATCTTGGTCCCTTATGCAACAAGATACTAAATAATTTGTATATGCTTACAATCTCTTTCCTTTTCTATAATAAATAATTTTTACTGCTCATGTCTAAAATTTTCAGGTGAATATGAGCATAGCAATACTGCCCATGTCAAAGGAATTTAACTGGAACAGTGCTACAGTTGGTCTGATACAATCTTCTTTCTTCTGGGGCTATTTGCTCACTCAGGTTGGTTTTGATCCTTGAGGATGCTTTAACATTACATATAGGATATGGTGTTGCTATCTGCCCCACTAATATATATATATATATATCTTTTGGAGTTTAACGCGAGGCCTTGCACTTAACTTTTGCTTTTGAAATCCTTATAGTAGCATTTATAAGGGTTCAAGCTTAATAGATCACGAGTCGGTTCTAAATTCTTCCTTGCCTTCCTTTATATCTCACGACTAGTTTTGGTTATTTGGACCCTAAGTATTGTATTATATCACCAGTGGGCTCCACATTCGCCATTAACTTAACAAGTTTGGGATAAATGAGTTGCTCTTGTAGGTAATCGAGTATTTCTAGATTCTAGTAGACTTTTTCTAACAGATTGTGATTTTAATAGATGTTTCAGCATTCTTGCAAGGAGCCTGATGTTCTGATTAATGCTATCATTGATTCATTCTTAATACCAGCAATTATGTTTGCAATGCCTTTTGTTTGCTCATATGTTCATGCTATCTATGTAGAATCTGCTTCTTGCCCACATGGGCTGTCTTCCTACCCAATTGTCATTTAACAAGATCTAATTTTTCTTTTGTCATGCTTTTGGGTACTAGATTGTTGGAGGTATATGGGCAGACAAAATTGGTGGTAAGAAAGTGCTTGGTTTTGGAGTTATCTGGTGGTCAATTGCAACCATTTTGACACCTATTGCTGCCAGAATAGGACTTCCTTTCTTACTCGTCATGCGTGCCTTCATGGGGATTGGCGAGGTTCATATCTTATTTTACTACATCTATTTTCTTTCTTATTGCACTTCTTTTAATTGATTCTGTATTATTTGCTTCATCCATGAGATTTATTGTATCCTTGGTAGTCAAGTTTAAAAGTAACCTCCACTATAATCGCCTTTGGTTCAGTTCTCTATTGATGAGTGATAATTCTATTGGGAGCACATGTTAGGCTATGTTTCATACATAACCCTTCCCTTTTCCTTCCCTCTTGCTTTGTCAACGGCACAACACCTGTCTTCCCTTACCTACCAACTATGTTATAGCCTTCCCAATCTTTCCCCCATTTTTTATTTTTATTATCTATTTAATTGTAGAGAGAGATAGAGAGAAGAAAAGGAAGAAGAGAGAGAGAGAGAGAGAGGGGGGGGGGGGAAGAGAGAGGAGAGAGAAAAGAAGAGAGAGATATAGAGAAAGAGGAAAGGGGACAGGGGTGGGGTTTTCTCGGCTTGGTGTACCCGGTAGGAGGGGAAGAGGAAGGGGGGGGGGGTGTTACTTGCTTACCCGCTTGAGGGGATGGGTGCAGTATAACGCACCGCCTTATGGTCCAGTACTGTTGAAATATATTATATCTTGATAGTGCTTGGTAACTATACTCGAGTCACAATAATGGTTCTGTCACGTAAATGGTCGACACGTGCCTTAATTGAGCTGCGAGACTGTGCAAGTCATGTTTCAATGTGATGCAGCCCTTAATAATATAATATCTTAACATATTCTCTTGGATTTTAGCGAGATTTTTATCACAGTCTTCAGCTTAATATCTAACTCCTGCTTCGTTTCTTTTTTTATCTTCTTTTGACTAAGCTATTACTTGAATGTCGTGTCAGGGTGTTGCAATGCCTGCTATGAACAACATACTTAGCAAGTGGATTCCTGTCTCAGAGAGAAGTAGGTCACTGGCTCTGGTATATAGTGGAATGTATCTAGGCTCTGTGATAGGGTTGGCTTTATCTCCTATCTTGATCCAGAAGTTTGCATGGCCGTCTGTGTTTTACTCCTTCGGTTCCCTTGGAAGTGTGTGGTTTGCTCTTTGGCTGAGCAAAGTAAGTTTTCCTTCACACCTCTACTTCTTCCCTGTTTAAGATTCATTGAGTTTACTTCCCTATCAGGAACTCAAATTCCTCTTCTTTTGAGGTCCTGGATTTTGGTAGGAAAACAAAATGTAATTCGTATAACGATTTCCATGTTTAGCGACATACCCCATTGGTTTAATGGCATGGTGGATTTCCAGGCTCATAGTTCAGCAAGCGAGGATCCTGAGATTAGTGCAGAGGAAAAGAAATATATCTTGGGTGGCAGCGTCTCAAAGGAACCCGTAACTGCCATTCCATGGAAACTTATATTATCAAAGGCACCTGTATGGGCTCTCATAGTGTCCCACTTTTGTCATAATTGGGGAACATTCATTCTTCTAACATGGATGCCTACCTACTATAACCAGGTATGGCAAGAGCCACATAGTTAGAATTCTCCCTCTTTATGCTTCTTACTCGGTCATATAAAAGGTTTTATCTACAACTGCATGTAATTGTTCTCAGTTCTCTAATTGTTCTCAGTTCTCTACGCATCCATGAAACATGTCAACTTTGCAAACCATCAGGAAACCAGCTTGTATATAAATGGATCTGAAATAGAGCCCACAGACGCTGTGTGAATACATATGTTCAGATGAACTACGATGTTCACGTTTGGTTTCCTATTTTTCAGGTGTTAAATTTCAACCTCACTGAATCTGGACTATTATGTGTATTGCCATGGTTGACCATGGCTGTCTTTGCCAACATAGGAGGTTGGATTGCAGACACACTCGTTAGCAGAGGTCTATCAATCACTACCGTTCGTAAGGTACTGTCTATGATAAGCTTATGCTATTTTCTCTGTAAGTTGAGATACTCATCTACTGGAACTTATAATATTGCAGATAATGCAGTCAATTGGATTCTTGGGCCCTGCTTTCTTTCTTACTCAACTGAGTCGTGTCAAGACACCTGCTATGGCAGTGCTTTGTATGGCTTGCAGTCAGGTCCGACTTTACATATAACTTCTGTTTTTAGGTTTCCAAATGTGGATTTTTTGGTGAAGGTTTGTATCTATATGCAGCGTCCCTCTGTGCATATGTGTTTTTGTTGTGTTGGAAGGATTTGTGGGCTTACGGCCATTTTATGAACTGTGCCTCTTAGTTGACCTAAAGTTGCAATTGTTATATGTATATGGCAGCACTTAATTAAGATATTTTGCCTGGTTCCTTAAGAATAGTACATGCTTAGTAGTACTATTAGATAATTGAATGATTAGGAATAGGGCTAGTGTCTATTCATAGGCCGCACACGTATTTAGAAGCTTACACTAATGCCACAGAAATTCAAAACAACATTACAGGCCACCAAGTATCAATTTGGTTTAGTGTATGCAATTTTAGCCAAAGGCTTGAAGGAGAATAGTAAAAGGCAAAGAATTAGAAGCCTTCCACTTTAATGCTTTTGTCACATCTAGAATTGTCAAACGACCTCGAGTCTGCTTATACATGTTTGGCAATTCATGTGGAGATAATTCTTTGAGTAGAATCAGGGGCAATTTTGTCATTTTATGACTCTAGATGTGTCAACACCTTACAAATTAATGGATTTTTGTCAACATTTGATTTTCCTGCAAGTGTTGGCTATAATTAAGCATAAACAAAACCAAACTGATAATTGGGTGGTCGAAAATGCTGTTTGAATAATTGAGTTGCCTTGTTGTGCCTTTAGGCATATGCATGTATCATCCTTTTGGGTTATTAAGATAAAAACACACATTGTTTCACAGAAGTCTAAGCTAAGAGATAATTGCTTTGTAGTCAACCTGTAGCATTTATCAAGTCGATACAAGAGATATATTTCCCTGAAGATTTGTCCTTTTGCTAGCTTTTAGTAGTTAAAAGTTACACTGATACAATTATGTCCCATCCTTTTCACAGGGTTCTGATGCGTTCTCACAGTCTGGCCTCTACTCCAATCACCAAGATATTGGACCCCGTTATGCGGTTTGTAGCTTCTCTTTTCTTTCTTCATCCATGATATAAAACGGGCAGTGCTGCTAGAGAAATGCCTACTGTTTGATTGGCTACCTAATTATGCTGCTTAAAGTTTTTGGTATCATATAATGTATAAGTTATTATCATAATGTAGAAAAGCCTGTTTGTCTAACACTCTTAACTTTTATGCTTTCTTTTCTCCAATTTTGTAATTCCTTTTGTGAAGCTAAAAGAAACTTTTACCTTTTTTTTTTATTCTACGTCAGGGAGTGTTGTTGGGACTGTCAAACACGGCAGGAGTACTTGCTGGAGTCTTTGGTACAGCTGCAACTGGTTATATACTCCAGAATGGTGAGATTGTAAATCATTATGAAACGTTTCTCTAACAGAAAAAACAATCATTAGAGATTATCATTGTTTATTTGCTTCATCTGTCGACATCTAATTTACCATACATTGCAGGTTCTTGGGATGATGTGTTCAAAGTGGCTGTTGTTTTGTACATCATTGGAACAATTGTTTGGAACCTATTTTCCACCGGTGAGAAAATTCTTGACTGAACAAGGATATTAGAGAAAATAGATAAATTTAAAGGTAAAGCCTTTTCCACTCAACCGGGCCCTAGCCCGAGGTTAGTGTGGCCTTGATCCAATGGGCTGCGCTTCAAGTATGGCGGGTTGAGTTAAGTATTGAAACAAATGCCGTAATTGGTCTGCACAGTTAATTTTCCTTCGTCTTCTAAAGATTATTTGTAAGTCGAAAGTATTCGGCATCCTTTCGAGATTATCTGTATCTTTAACTTTTATTAATTCTTAACTCATTCACAGTATACGTTTTACACGCATTATACGGCAGTTAGATGTCAAAGACGCTAAATGTTATGCTCAAAGACGACATACCCTGTTATATGTAATGATGTTGGTCAAATCAGTAGATAAATGTCACGTCTTCTGCTCACTGATTATATCTTGTTTGTTCACATATGATATAGTTTGATATGGTTCAAAATGATCTCTAAAGTCTCTCTTCAAATACTTCCCTTTCCTCTCCTTACTTTTGTTGAATAAAACTTTCTTTTTGGATAAAACTCTAGAACACAACTTTTTTTGTTACCTTCTAAATCCTTTCCTTTTCCACAAAAGAAAAACTTGAGAAAATGGTGTAAAGATGAACAGTTCGTATACACGGTGTCATTCGGCATTTCAAATTCCAAGTTCCGCCGTTCGTTTCTGTAAGCCAATTTCTATTAGATGGTTAAAACATTTACAATATGCAACTAGCATAATACTATTTTTATTACCCAAATATTGATTTTTACGAAAAAAAAGAATTTTTGCACGACACTGATTTACCATATACCAAAAAAGTATATTTCAACCATAAAAGATGGTGAAGGATTCTAAAATTCCTCATATGAAGGAATCTGAATCTCATTTAGAAATTCAATTTCCATGACTAATATAAACCAAACATGAGATCTTCTTGGAATTGAATTTCAATTCCCACAGAATCTCCTCCAAACACCCCCTAAGAATATGGACGAGAAAAATCCATACCGATTGATATGGTAAATATTTATCAAAAAGTATCTTTATACAAAATGTGGTAAACGTATAACGCGAAATTACAAACTTGCAATGAGAGATCCTCCGCGTATTCTACCGATTATTGCAAGGACGAAATCGGCATTTAAGAGACACAGGAGTATCTTAAAAGAACGTAACCATCTTTCATGTCTTCTTCTTTGATTTCTACATCAAGATTTAACAGCTTCCTAAATGCAAACTATTCTTCCTATCTTTTCTTTTTCCTTTAATTCATATCATATTTGTGTATAACTGGAAATGCATATCTAGTACATAGGTGTAAGCCATATATTGATGTGGTTGATTGTCCCCAAAAGAAAAAAGCTTCGATTCTCAACCACTCATAACAAAATAGAATTAAGAAAAACTGAGTAAAGTAAAAATAGTAGAAAGTCTCATCACCAAACATTCAATGTTCATATATTGTGTATTATATTATTATCATATATATTAATTAATAAAATATTATTTGACATTAGAATGAGAATGAAGATTGATCTGCATCGAAATTATTTATTTTCCAAGAAAGGAAAATAAGACTATAATAATGGCAGAATGATAAACGAAACTTTACCTACAAGATGAAAATTGCATGTGAACCAAGCATATTCAAAGCAGCTTCTGGACCCTACCCCGACCCGATCCGAATGTAAATTTAATGGTATTCAAAATTCAAGACCTACCTCATCAAACCCAACTTTATACCGATAAAAAAACAAGCCAACCACCAAAATCAAAGCTTCTATTAAACAACCCCAACAACCGCCACCGCCTCCCTCCGCCCCTACTTCCCACCTTCCTTTTCTTTCTTCACGTCTTCCATTATTGCCCTCAAATCCCTCTCAAACACATTCACTTTTAGACCATATTTCATGAATAATGTCAGTGACATCTTCTGCTCCACTTTGTGTCCCGGCACCACCGCCAGACGGTGCCGGAGCAACACCGCCGCTGCTATCGATTTCATTTGCAAATAAGCCAAATCCTTCCCTAGACATATTCTCGGTCCCGCATTAAACGCAACAAATCTATACGAGTCATGCCTTACGAATTTCGTACCGTCCGCTGACAACCACCGCTCCGGCCGGTACTCCAGACAGTCTTCACCCCAAGCCGACTTCATCCGACCGGCGGAGTATATTGAATAAGTAACCGATGATCCCGCCGGAACAAAAGTTCCGTCCGGCAACACGTCGTCGGACACCACATGTTTTGAATCCTCCGGCACCGACGGGTATAGCCGGAGGGTTTCTGATAACGCGGCTTTTAAATAAACTAACCGATCCACCTCTTCGAACCCTAATGGCTCGTCAGTCCATTTGGCCACGTCATCTCCACGTGTCTCTAGCAAGACGCTAGAGATTTCTTTTAAAATATTTTGTTCCACTTTTGGGTGTTGAATTACTAACCAGAAAAACCAGCTCATAGCGACTGATGACGTGTCACGTCCAGCTAGGATGAAGTTGAGTGCCACGTGTTGCAGAAATTGGTCAGAATAAGATTCTTTCATTCTCATAAACCTTGATAACAAGTCATCATGTAAGCTTCCATCTTTAAGCTGACTGGACAGTTCCTGCCTACGTGTACTGATGATGCTGGACAAATAATCTTCCACATGTACAAGGCTTCGGCTCAGGCTGACCTCCATCCCGAGCCGGAGCCATTTCCTCATTTTCCAAATAACTTCCGGGAATATAAACCGTTGTAAGGAAGCCTCGGTTGCCCGATCAAAAGCCAAAGCGAAGCTATTGTCGGGCAATTCAGGGGCTAACGTTTGTGGGTCTTTCCCGAAAGCCAACCCGCAAATATTATCAAACGTGATCCTTAGCAAAAGATCTTGTAGATCCACGGGCTCGGCTTGCACCTGAGCCCGTTCCAGAATCGGACAAAACCGGTTCTTGATAGCTCGAGTCACCCATCGAGCCATGGCTTGTCGAAGGGTTCGGGTGGTGAACTCGAGTGCGGCTGTCTTCCTTTGTAAAAGCCATGTGTCACCATCCGAGTTAAAGATCCCTTTCCCTAATAGATCATGGAAAACGGCTTGCCAAGTCGGGCCTTTTGGATAATTATCGAACCGGGTTTTGAGGATGTGTTCAAGATTCTTTGGGTCACACGTGACCGTCACGAGCCCTTGTTTCCGGGCTAGAAACGGGACCGCACAAATACATGTCTGGTAAGTCCCGTTACAAGCCCGGAGATTATCAGCAATCCACTCGTGCAGACGATCGGCATTCTCGATCAGGCCCGGAAGACTACCGAATAAAGGCCATACACGTGGACCCTTTAATGACCGTGAGATGAAAGTGAACCATAGTAGATACGCAGTCACACCAGTAAACAGTACCAAAGCTATAGATACATCCATGTCGTCGCTTGTATCTATTTATTCACCTCTTCTGCAGCCAAAATTCTTGGAAAATATTTCTGAGAAAAATCACACGACCCAGATCAGATGTCACCCAAAAAATTCATGGGTTTCTCTTATAATCAACCAAAATTGTAATTTTTTTTGAAGAACCAGGTTTTAGAGAGGGGAAGTACAAAAACAGAGGGTAATGCTGGATAGAACCAACATTACATCAACAGGTGGGGAATTTGAGAAATGAAAGCAAATCAAATTGCAGATTCGGATTGAAGCTTGTGGAGAGGACAAAAATGGCAGGAAAAAAGAGGGAAGAATTGTAGAGAGAGAAAACAGGGGGGAGAGAGAGATGAGCAAAAAAGAGGGGAAACAGAGGTGTGATTTATATAAGAATGTAGTTGAGAAGATGGAAAGCAATAAGTGAGGACAGAGTGTTTGACATCTCTCTCCTGCTATCAGCCATTTGATATGAATCGCCATTAATGCAAAACCAGAGGTCGTTGTAAATATAATTATGAATTTTAAAAAGAAAATCTAAAAAACAAAGGGAGATGGTTCTTTGATTTCAAAAACAAAATCAATTAACCCGATTAAACCCACCCATAAATCACTCGTAGTTTCTCCCCATCTATATTTTTTGTTTTGTTTGTTTGTTTCTCTCTCTACAACTAATGCAGCAGTGGTGAGGAGCTGGATGAATTTAATTTCATTCATGAGAGAGAGAGAGATTTAATGTGTCCAGTTTCAGTTGAGAAGAAACACCAGAAATTAGTGTGTTTATACAATTATACATGTGTGTGTTTGTGTGTGTGAGAGAGAGAGAGAGAGAGAGAGAGAGAGAGAGAGAGAGAGAGAGAGAGAGAGAGAGAGAGAGAGAGAGAGGTGTTACCGTAGAAGAAGTGTGTTTGAATGTGAAGATTTTATGAATCCTAATATCTTTCAAAATTTTAATATATATTTGGACCAAAATAAATACTAAATTTAATCTACATAAAACTGGTTGACTACCATCAATCAATAATATTGGTGTTTTCTTAATAGAAAAATGATACACCAATCCGACTCAATTTTATTTTGACATAGGATCAATTGATTAAAAGGACGAAGGGGTACTAAAAAAATACATAACAATAGCCGTACCAAGTTAGTCTTTTGGTTTAACCAAGAAATTATTTGATGATATATGTATCATTCATTGCATAGAATTATAATACATTTTCATAATAATAACATAATTTTAAAAAGTATTAAAATAATATGCTATTATGTTTACCAATCATAAATGCATTTTTACCTATGCTAACACCTTTTCTATTAGTAATAGCAACATAATTTATCGAGAAATTACTTAATTGGTGAAAATGAGAGTTTGTTACTATTTATAGTAACTTTTTTACTTGGATTGCTTTCTGTGATAAAATTATTGAAAAGTTACATCTACTTTACCTATTTTCTTTTAGAATGTATACTATAAGTGTTGAGCCTTAAACTACAACCATTTTGATTGTTGAATCTATTCCTTATAGTAAAGTTGTAACTTAGAAATCTAAAAATTTATTTTAAATAGAAGAATAAGGTATGTAGTTATTATGGGTATCATAATATTCGAATACACTTGAAATGAGTATGGTAACATCCATAATAGGTTTCGCTAGTAGCATACCCATTTAAAATTTGGTATAAATATTAACTTACTTTTATTTGGGATTTTATGGTTTTTTTGGCATGAACAGAGGGGGAAAAAGACTAAATTGAACATGGAGGTTTGATGATATTTGCTAGTTAGGATTTGGTGAACTAATTCATCAAGAAAAATATATAAGATCATGTATTTTAGTTTTTCCAAATACATAATATTTTAACTACTTTAGGTAACCTATATTACACCTTTTTAGTTTTAGTGTTAGATCACGCAACCATCAACCATGAGTACAATCAATCAATAACCCTCTTCAAACCATTAAACTATAATCACGCCATATTTTGTCAAAAAATAAAAAGAAAGAAAAAAAGAAAAATGGGTGTTTGTTATATCAATGTTGAGTTGATCATCCAATCATTTTAACAAATGGTACCGCTACATGCGTAATGCTATGTCAATTAATAGTTTACATACGCTAATATACCGTTTTATAGAATATAAGCGTATGGTGTTCAACTAATAGTTTCTATCCAGTAATATTTTGTTTCATTTATTTATCTTTTCTTTTCATCAATTTTTATCTTCATTATCGAAACAACATTTTAAAAACTACAAATATTTTTAGTGGATTAGGAAGTATGTAATTACAAAGAATGTGTTTATTAATATGTGTGTAAAGTCTGAGAGCGAGAGGAATACAAGTTATTTGAGGGGTATATTAGTATTTTGTGATTGGTGAAATTCTAAGAGATTAAGGGGTTGTTTGTTATAGTTTAATGGAATCATTCAGCATTGAATGTTGAATCGTTCAACATTCAACGTGTTTGATTGCCGCATCTGAATGAAGACCGTGCTAAATGAAATACAAGAACACTGCTGAATGATTTCACTTTAAAATACTTTCTGAACAATTAAACACTAAATACATTACCCCAATACCTTTTTTTCACACGTTGTATTATTAAAAAACCATATCATATAATATAATAAATCACTAAAAAGGTTAAAATGGTCATTTGCATCATTCAAATTGTTTATTCGGAACTTTTATTAAACAACATGTCATATTCAAAGGCCGTTTCATTCTAAGCCTTTAAATTATTCGGACCATAAAAATCATTAAATGCTTAATTATTCGGTTTCTACAAACATCATCAAAATAAGATATAAGAGAAAACCTTTTAATATATTATAATGTAGTATAAAATTATCTATATAACATTTAGCAAGGCTAAATTTACTGTGGATGAACAGTTGTTTTATGTTATATTCAAATATTTGCTAGAAAAATTGTATGGTGGGTGTTTTGGTCCAGCGGATGAACACAGTTCAAGATAATCCAGAGGAACGATGTTCGACTCTATTCCATCCTTTTTCTTTTTCTTTAATTTTTAAATATCCATCCCTTTTTGTTATTTCATTTCAACACGCAAGCCCCGTACCACTGATTTCCACCTCATTTAGATTGCGTACAAGCTTCTCCAAAATCATCATCATCATGTCCTTTATGATCAGCTGAATGATACATGTTTGGGTTCGTCCCTCTTTTTTTAACCCTAAAACTTTAATGGGTTTTCTTTTTCCTCAGCAATGGCTGAGCAACAACAGAGGTAAAGGTTATTCCTTTTCATTTTCGTTTTCGTTGGCCTCAGGTGGGTTTTCGTTTTTGCTCTTGCCATGTTTCTCTATCGATTTTTTAACCCTAACATTGTAATGGGTTTTCTTTTTCCTTAGTCATTGCTGGGCAACAACAGAGGTAACGGTTATTCCTTTTCATTTTCGTTTTCGTTGGCCACATGTGGGTTTTCCTTTTTGCTCTTGCCATGTTTTTCTATCGACTTATAATTGTTGACTGTTGCCTGGAGGTACAAATGCTAAAGATACAATCAAAGTTTTTTGCGATCGCTAATCAAGTCCCTACGATTTAGCAGCGATATGAGAGCTTGCTTCTACTCCTTATCCCTGTTGCATGTATCTTAAATTTCACCGGCCAACTATTTGTTGAAATGCTTAGTGTTTGATTTTACTATCTTTATATGCTTATTTAGAGGCTATGACATGGTGTTGTATTTGTGTATGTCGAATGTTGTGTGTTTTAGAAATGTGACTAATCAGGTAATTAAGATAGTATATAGATGTTAATAGAGATCGTAAATGGATATCTATTGCCCAAAAGATCCAAAATATATCACGTTTTGAACTTCTGATGAGTATGCTTTTTCCTTCTATTTTTAATTTAAAGTTGTTACAGATCATTATCTCCATGTTACTACTTGGCTTCTTGAAATTAGGTTTTGTTATACTATATTGGGGAGATACAAGCTATTTAGTGTGATTTAGATCGGGATTGTATCAGTTAATAATTAATTAGAGTTTCTGCCCTACTCTTAACACCATATATGCATTTATTTGTGCTAGAGTAAAGCCTCTTTATCTACAATATGTCTTTAAATACAATTTCATGTTATTCTATATGATGTTTAATCTGTTTATTTGCTTTTGGAAATCCATAGTTAGCTCATACTAGAAATAAAGTTCTACATACACCAAGACTAGAGCTATCATACTTTTAAGCAAAAAAAAGTGAAAGTTCCAACGTGTCTACGGTTTCAAAAGTTTTGGATAATGCAAATCAATTGGACATTGCCTCTAATGTCATACAAGCACTAGAGATACTGAGATACTACATTGGCTTCGAGTAACACAGGTAAACAATACACACATAAAACATTTTTTTCCAGTAATATAGCACCCATTTTAACATATGTATATTCTGAGCAATTTGGAATTGACCTGTATCAAGTTTGTGAGGTAAATATTCTATGCTATCTTCTGTTATAACCTCTGCTCTTAGGTAAATGAATACTCTTTTGACTTTTTTGGTCAAACAAGTAAACTCTATGGCATAATTTTGGTAAAAAAAAGTCATGTGGAATAAAATGCAATCTTGATTCATCATTTATGAAGCTACTTTAAATAGCAATTGGTATCACTTTTGATTTGAGCGCATGAATTTTTTGGATGATGATGCTAATTAATTTGACAAACAAGCTTCACAGGTGATTGATGTCTAGACTTTACATGGATGTTGAAAAAGCAAATTAACATATTTACACCAGCTTAGTTCCTAGCTTAAAACCCAAGCCGATATGGAGTACACTTTTATAATCTTAAATTACTTTCTTTGCCAATTTATATCGTCTTATGTAACAGATGCAGTTTCAGTTACAAAGCTAGCATAAAAAATATGTGCAAAAATGGCAAGCATAACTTGCCACACTATGTCTAACAAGTCAAGTAATACAGGTAAAAGATAACACAGTAGAAAATATTTTGCACATTCCTAGCTCAATAAACAAGTGTTTCAAGGAATTGATGTATTTTTACGTCAATGTATCTCTACGTATAACATTTCCTCTATTTGGTATTGTTCCTTATTACGCGTTGATTTTTTAATGAAGTTGCTATAGGGTGGAATTAAAATTTTTTTTTTCACACAGGTGCTTGATTTGTTTGGGAGTTGAACTCAAGACATATAACTCTCACAATTTTGGACCCATGGCTGTTAAGAGCTAAGAAACAGATTGGGAATTATGGTCTTATTCATTGTGCAAAAAAATTGAGATTCACTTTTAATTTACCATCTTAAGCATCATTAAGAATCCTAGAGGCCAATCAAATTTCACTTTCGTCATTTATTAAAAAAATAAAGTTCTTTGATAACCGCCGCAACGCACGGGCACCCAAACCTTGTTATAGATAAATATGTCATGCCGTTTAAGAAATAGGAATATGTCATGCTGCTAACTTATTAGAGTTTGGAAATGTGTTATTATTCTTCTAAAATGTTCAATATTATTAGGTAAACCCTTTTTTTTATAAATAAGACGATTTATTAATTTATTGCTATGAATCAACAATCAAATTGGTATTTTTAACATATTATTTGTTTTAAGTAGATTAACGCTTGGCGATGATGATGATTTTAATTTTTAAAGGTATAAAAACCATTATCTTAATTTTCCTATAAGGCGTATTATAGAAGGGAGATGATTTTTTTATAAAAAAAATTGATCAATCTATATAAAATAAACGTTTCACTAATTTGTACATGAGCTTTTTGAAATATTGTATTTTAAATGGATGAATCAAATTTTTCTGTAAAAAAATCATCTCACATTTCAAAATCGTAGGAAAATTAGAGGTCTACTTTTTTAAGTATAAATTAACTCACATATCCTAAATCTTATACTTCTTTTTAAATATATAAGACTTGAACAAAAAAGAAAGAATACCGTACACCACTTTATATTACTAGGCCAAATAGGGGGCCCAATCGAGCATAAGCAACCTGCAAGTTATTCGAAATCAACTCGGTTTAAGTCTATTTGAGCTCGAGTAATAAAATACTCATCTAGGGGTGACTTGGTACCGAAAATACCGAAAACGAAATTTCTTAAACTATTGGTACAAAATACCGAACTGAAATAGAAGAAACGCTACTAGTTCTGCTGACTAGGTTCGAGAAATTCAAGTCAATACGTTCGCCTTTACTCATTTATATAGTTTATATATGTACTTGTTTGAAAGCGGTTGAGTCGAGGTTAGAAGCATTGAGAAAATGCACATTTCTCTTCAATTTTTATTTAGGTATTACACAATAACGACAAAACATTAAGATAATTCATATGTTTTGTACCTCTAAATTGTACAAATTTTTAGAGTTAATTGTCCAAATGGTCCTTTAACTAAGGGGTTTTTGTCATTTTGGTACTTTAACTTTAAAAGTGGTACGAATCATCCTTAAACTGCCATTTTCATGCCGTTTTAGTCCTTATTAACAGTTGCCGTTAACTTTCTCAGTTAAATCAGGGGTATTCTGGTCTTTTTACCATTTTTTAATATTTAATTACCTTTTAATAATTATATTTTCTTTTAATAATAAGAAAATTTGCATCAATCAGACTTTCTTTTTCTTTTTCTTTTTAAACACACACTCTCTCTCACATAGTCTCTCTCTCTCTCTAAACCCTAAGATCTGAACATCGCTGTCACCGCCTTCATCTCCGGCGACCACCACCGTCGCCACAGCTAGATGTGAACACCGCCGCCGCCAACGTAACAAGAACGGTGAAAACAGATCTGAAAACGATGATTTTTGTTGGATCAAGGTGAGAGAGACTAACAGATCAAGGTGAGAGAGAGACTAACAGATCAAGGTGAGATGAGGAGGTCGCCTTCTGAGCAAAAACCCCTTTGTATGTGTTTTTTTGTTTGAAAGTGTGTGTGTATGGGGTGGTGGTTTTCTTGTTCAATGGTGGTTGTGGCCGGAGATTGGCCGGAGGAGATTGGCTGGAGATGTTGAATGTCTCATGGTGGTTGGCGGTGGTTGATTAACTTTTGGGGTTTTGTTGTGCGTGTGTGTTCCGATCAACGGAGACCTGTGGTGGTGGTGGGTGGCGGTGGTGGAATTGGTTGTTGGTGGTGATGGTGGTTTCAGAAGTCAGAGACTTGTAGAGAGGTAGAGAGAGAGAGAGACTTGTAGAGAGAGAGAGGACACATGGAGAGATGTGGAGAGAGAGAGGGGACATATGGACAGATGTGAGAGAGAGAGAGAGGGGACACATGGACAGATCTAAGAGAGAGAGAGGGACACATAGACTTTTAACTTTGACTTGGAACTTTGTCAAAGTTGACTTTGACTGTTAATTATTAATTAATTTATAAAATGAGTAAAAATAAAAAATAAAACAATAAAATATAAATACAAGGGTAAAATGTATATTACCTATTTTAACAGAAAAAGTTAACGGAATCTATTAATAAAGGACCAAAACGGCATGAAAATGACAGTTTAAGGATGATTCGTACCACTTTTAAAGTTAAAGGACGAAAATGACAGAAACCACTAAGTTAAAGGACCATTTCTACAATTAACTCAAATTTTTATATGCTCTATAGTATTTGAATTATATATGTTACATGCATTGCATTAAATTGATGACTGCGCATTTTTATAATGTACACTAATTAACACGTCGTCATTTAATATAATTAAACCAACTCACTCACTTTTCTAATGGGACTTTTTGCCGTAAAAAAAATGCTTACATGCTCATTTTCATTTAATTGCTAAACATTAAAATATACTCTTATATATATTGCTTAAACAAGTTAATGCGTTGTTTAAACTGAGAATCTGCACTTTTTTTTTATCTTTTTGAACGGCAAGATGACACGAAGGAGAATGAGAGCTTCAAGTTGTTACCATGCATGCACTCAAATTAAGTCATCACTTCCTTACTCTAGCCAAAAAGATAATACTATATAAATGCTAGCGAGAAGCTAGGAAAGAATACAATACATAAAAGGAAACAAGAAAATAGATTATAAAGCCAATTCTTCCATATGCATTTATTACTTGTTATTGTTAAATGTTAAGTAATGCGTATTTAACCTTCCATGTTGTTACCATGCATGCACTCAAATTAATTTAAGGGAGGCTTCTTATCTGTATGAATCTTAATTCTAGTTTTTCCAGGTTTATAAACCTTTTCTAGTGTTTATTATTTTTTCTGAAAAAAAGTTTATATAAGAAGTTTATATTTGAAAAATTGGACTAGAATTTCTTTGGAGAAACTCAAACATACACCTATTTACTATGGGTTTGACTTTTTTGGGAGGTTATTAATTATGACTATTGACTTTCACTCCTAATTATATATAATATTAATTGATATTAAAGAAGTGATGTTATTTAAAATTTATTTTCAAAAAGCATTTGACTCGGTAAGGTGGGATTATCTGGATGAAATTATGATGAATATGGGTTTTGGGTTCAAATGGAGGCGATGGATCAACGGGTGTCTATCTTCAGCCAGAATATCGATCTTAATTAATGGTACTCCAACTGAAGAAATTAATATGGGTAGAGGATTACGACAAGGAGACCCTTTGGCCCCATATCTTTTCTTGCTAGCTGCAGACGGCCTTAATTTAGCAATGAAAGTAGCTCGTGAGATGGGGGTTTTCGACGGTCTAAAATTGCCTAATAACGGCCCCACCATTTCCCACTTTCAGTTCGCTGATGATACCCTCGTTGTTGGTAATTGGTCTGAAAAAAACTTAGCCAATCTCTTACGTGTCCAGCGATGCTTTTTCCTCTCCTCTGGGCTGAAAATTAATACTTCTAAGAGCAGCTTGATGGGTCTTGGTGTGAGTCCTTCTGAAATAAACAGGCTGGCTATCAAGTTCTATTGCAAAGTAGGCTCACTTCCTTTTGTTTATTTGGGGTTCCCTATTGGGGCTTCTATGAACAAGCTTGAGTCTTGGGACCCAATCATTAACAAATTCTATTCGAGACTCACAAGATGGAAGTCCAAAACTATCTCTGCAGGAGGAAAAGTAACTCTTTTACAGTCGGTTTTGGGAAGCTTAGGTACTTACTTTTTCTCGATCTTCAAAGCTCCGGATAAGGTTATCAACAAGATGGAAGGTATTCGGCGTAAATTCTTTTGGGGGGACACGGATAATCATAAATAAAATTTCCTGGATCTCATGGAAGGTTATTCTTAATCGGAAGGACAAAGGGGGGTTAGGCTTGGGAAGTCTTAAAGGACTTAATGTAGCTCTCTTATCGAAATGGATTTGGAAGTTCAAGACCCAACACGGAGCGTTAAGGAAATCTGTTATACAAGCGATCCATGGTGAAAATGGAGGTTATTGGACCAAACTCTAAAGGAAAAATTCCGGGTCTTTGGCGTAACATTCTCAAGGTTCATAAAACGTTTGATCAGCTTAATGTCCCTTTTTGTGATTGGTTTCAGGTTGATGGTAATCCAAGATGGGCATTATGCCCTTCAGGAACCTTTACGGTGGCTTCTCTTCGTCAAGTGTTCGATGCTCTAACGCTGAAAGCAGTGGAGATCTTTAATTTCGAATGGATCAGATGTGTCCCTTCCAAGGTAGGGATCAAATCTTGGAGGGCAGCACATCATCGCCTCGCTACTAAAGTAAACTTGCAGCATAGGGGAGTTATTCTCTTATCATGCTTGTGTCCCCTTTGTGGTGAGGTTGACGAGACTGAAGATCATGTTTTTGTCCAGTGTCCTGCTTCGAAACATATTCTGTAGGAAATAGGCAGTTGGTAGGGGCTGAATTTTGGTGAGCTTTCTACGGTTGATGAGCTGTTCCGACTGGGCCTCTCATCGGGTTTAAAAGGTAAGACCCTACATGTCTTCTTGGGAGTTATTTACACATTTGTTTGGTGGGTTTGGTAAGCTCGTAATGGCAAAGTTTTCCAAACTGACTCATGCAAGGGCAACTCTCTGTTTTGTCATATCCAAGCTTACTCGTATTTTTGGATTAAGCATAGATCAGGTGGAGGAAATCAAAATTGCAGCTGGAGTGATTGGGTCTTATTTTCTCGTTTATGTTTCGTGTAATTCTTGGTGCTGTTTCGTTCTTTTCATTGTATCTTTGCTAAACTTGTTTGTATCCTTTTTGCTAGCATCTTGCTAGTTTGGTTTTAATATATTTGGGTTTTCGAGGGGGTGTGATGGCCGAGCCGAAACACCTTCCTTGTCTTCCCTTTTGCCGTTCAAAAAAAATATTAATTGATATGAGTTGAAGAATAGTAATTCCCTACTAACTGTTATACATTATATATTTAATAGTTGGAAGAAGTAACATATTTAATAGCGGAATGACAAAACATATCGATATTAACTCGTAGGTCTCGGATTCCAGTTTTGGCCGTGGTTTTTTTTATTTTAGGCGCTTACTACTGATATAGTAAATAATACAACTAGAAGGAGGGTGGAGTGGTATGTCACAAAGCTAGATACTTATAAGGTTTAGTGTTCGAATCTTGCACATACCATTTTTCATCTTTTTTTTTTTGCAGTTTAATTAAGCGAAAGATTCTTTATTTTTTTTGTCTATATGTAGTATATTTTTGTTTCTATTTTATAATGGATGTTAACATTTCATTTGCATTATCTATTAAAATTTAAACAAACAAGTAAAATTTTCTATTTTTATAAAACAATATTTTTTTTTAAAAACAACCATACTATACTATGAAAAATAACCGGTACATGTCATTAATTTTATTTTTATATAGAGAGATCAAATGTTTAAAATTTTTCCTTTCTATTCTAAACATATGTATTTGAACATTCAGTTTATATATTTTATACATTCTTATTTTTTGTATACCGCCACAACGCGCAGGAGAACCAACTCGTTCATAAGTAAAATTAACTTAGATATTCAATTCTTTCATTAAAGTCAAAATTTACTATTGACATACTTCAAAGCTAAACTTTTATTTCCTTTTACACCTATGGGGAAAACGTTTCGATTGATTCCTCATATGGAATACTTTATTCCTGTCTTCTTGTATGTCATTGGTGAGGAAACATAGTTTTCTTGAGAACATGAAACGTGAGATATACAACTTATGGCTGGAAGCTTGTAGGGTTTTAACTTAAAATTAATTGGTAATATATTAAGTAACATATGATCCTATTAAGCATATTAGAAAGTTATATTAGTCCGATGTGAAACAATAATCAACAATGATGTAAACCTATTACACCCCTCACGTAGTCACGTGATTGGCCAACACGATCCCCTATCATGGCAAAAGTCGCTACTTTTAGATATTTTTTCTTTTTAACTTTTTATAGGTGTGATGAAATATGGATCCAATATAAGACAATGTGCATCTATCTATCTCATTTTTATTGTCACGTTACCACCACATCATTTTTCTCACTTATCTCCCTCTAAGACCATGCGTAGTGGCTGGCGAGTTGGCTTCGGGTCGGGTGGGAACACCGCTATGGGTGTTTTGGTTTGGCTTTGGGTTTCTCCCCTTCGGGTCCTCCAAACCGAGAGCTTGTGGCAGCTTTTTTATTTTTCTTTTTTTTGGTTTCGTATGTAGAGAGAGTGACGAGAGAGAAAAAAAATATTTTGGGTTGTTTAGGTTGGTGTTACTTGGGTTTTGAGTTGAGTTTGAGTTGGTAAGGAAAAAATAAAAAAAAAACTGATATGGCAGCTGAGATGACATTTGGGTTGATTTGGGTTAATAAATGTGATACTCATGCCTAACCCACTTCAATCACTTTAAACCTCACAATCTCACATCCATACCATATATATATATATATATATATATATATATATATATATATATATATATATATATAGAGAGAGAGAGAGAGAGAGAGAGAGAGAATCAGGATCGAATAAAAAGAGAATTAGGGTAAAAATAGTAAGGAGAAACGTAGGCTTGACACGTGGCATAATTGACAAAAGGGTAAAATAGGAACATTTTGAAAAGTAAAAAAATTTCTCTATCCTCTCGTTCACCCACTACCCACGTTCTAATTCCCCTTTAATCGATCCCTAAGAACCCTTCGGTTGCTCCCTCACGTAAACCCTATTCATCATCCTCCATCCTCTATTCTCCCTTTGAAGTTGCCGCTGTCCACCGCCCCCTGTGAACTCCGCCGCCGTCGACTCACCGTTGTGCATTTCACACCTGTCACCGCTGTCGAGTCCGCGGCTATTGACACAGGTTTGATTTTTAATGAAGTCACCATCTGTGCATCTCCATCTTCACTCGAAGACAACCGTTATTCAGTATCTGATGGTTGTTGTGCACCTGCTGTCGGAGCTATTTTCTTTGTACATGATTCAGATTTGTTCATCATTGTTCATCTTTTTTTCTTAGATTATTGTGTAGTCTTTGGTGCATCTGGTGTTGTAATAGACTTAAATACATGATGGATCTGGATTTTTTTTTTCTGTTAATATTGTGTATCTGTTATTGTTATTAAATCTGTATATCTTTAAATCTGGGCAAACATGTTGTAGAATCAGAGAAATCAAAATTGTCGTTGTTTTTCTTTTTTGTGCATTTACTAATTTGCCCATAACTGCCCATATTTGACAGTTACGAAATGTAAGGTTTGAAAGTTTTTTGTTGACTTTTGATGTTAATCTTGTGGTCAGGATTTCTCATTATTCTTTGTACCCTAATTCTCTTTTTACAATATCCCTCCTATATATATATATATATATATATATATATATATATATATATATATATATGAAGAAGTTCTATTGAAAACCATTTTTAGTGCGAGAATCGCGAGAACCAATCTGAGCCGTCCAATTCCCCCTCTTTCAATGTCATTGCCTACCCATGAATTCCTCACATACACCCTACCACACTTGATCCCCCACGCTCTCTATCCATGAATTCCACTTATCAAATCAACGGCTAAAATTGGTTCTCGCACTAAAATCGGTTCTCAATGGAACCCTCCCCTATATATATATATATATATATATATATATATATATATATATATATATATGGGAGGGTTCATGCGAGAACCGTTGTTAGTGCGAGAACCGCGAGAACCAATCTCAGACGTTCCTTGGATATGGGAACCTAAACAGATGGAGAGCGTGGAGGGATAGAGTGTGGCAGGGTGCATGTGAGAAATTCATGAGTGTGCAATGACATTGAAGGAGGGGGAATTGGACGGCTCAGATTGGTTCTCGCGGTTCTCGCACTAAGAATGGTTCTCGCCTGAACTTTCTCATATATATATATATATATATATATATAGTGGGAGGTTCAAATGAGAATTTAAAATTAATTGAGAATGGGAGACTCAATCCTAGCCGTCCAATTCTCTCTCATCCAATGTCATTGCCCACCTATGAATTCCTCACATGCACTCTGCCATAATCGATTCCCCACCGCTTTCCATCTATGAATTCCACTTACAAAATAAACGGCTAAGATTTAGTCTCCCATTCTCAATTAATTTCTCATTCTTATTTGAACATTCCCCTGTATATAATCAGGATCAAATAAAAAGAGTTTTAGGGTAAAAAAGGTAAAGAGAATTACAGGCTTCACGTGGCAAAACAAAAAAAAAACAATAAAAGGGTAAATTAGGAAATTTCAAACAATATAAATTTTCTCTCCCTCCCACGTTTCCACTGCCCCACGTTAGATTCTACTGTATACGTTTTATATTAGCCGCCCATGCCTGTTCAAAACCCTAATTCGCCTCTATCCGTCGATATCCTTTTTTACTGCCCATCAGATATCGCCGCTCCGTTATCCGACCACTGCTACTCTCCGCCTTTCGGTACTGCGGCGCTCATCACTGTCACCTTCATCACCGTCGTCTTCATCTTTAGCCGATGTCCCATTGAAATCGCCGCCCTAGATGTATGAAGCCTACTGCCATCACCTTGCAAATTGCGTTCATATAATCGCTGTCGGTTTTTCCATTATCAAGCCCCTGTCATTTTTTTTCCACCGTGATGATCGCACCAGGCATCTAACATTTTTTCCCACTGTGGTTATCGCACCAGGGGCCTGACTTTTTTCCATTGTGATGAGAATGCATCGATTCTTCTTACTGTGCATCGATCAAGATCCATGATTTGGGACGGGTGACGACGGCTCTGTATCAAACCTGAGAGTGCATCGATTATGATTTACTGTGCATCGGTCAAGATATATTCCTTGGGTCATGATTTACTGTGCATCAATAAAGATATGCTCTCTGGGTCTTCACGTGGGTGGTCTTCATTAGTTAAGTATCTTTTAAATTTTTTTTATGTAATTGGTTGTGTATTTAATTTTGAGCAACAGGTTGTGCATCAATTTTCTTTAAAGAATCAAATTTGTTCAAGTAGATTTGAGTAACTGATGTATATGAAAATTGATTATTTTTCTTTAAGTGAATTGTGTTCATCAGATGTTTTTTTAATATAAATGGAGTTTTGTGAATCAAGTTTTGTATTTTTTATTGGGTAAATTTGTTCATCTGATTTGTGTTCATTGATTATGTGCATCAATTTATATTTTGATCTGTTCATTCATGTTCATGCGTCAAAAAAATTCTGCAGAAACGATTTTTAAAACCTGTTCCTAAATATAAGGGAACTGAATATTTTAAAGGTCAATTATGCCCTTTAGTGTATTTATTTTAAAATTAATAGAAAAAGAAAAAAGCCATTTTTTTAGGAAAAGATGAATGGCTGAGATTTCTTCTTACTTTTTGTAGCTTATTTTTCTTTTTAGCGTATCCATTCCCTATATTATATATATATAAAAGTTAATTTATATTGTTTTGATTTTTTAAATAATCTTTATTTTGGAAGGTTTGGTTGTTAAAATGGTATATAAGATTGTCATTAACTCCATCAAATGTTGCTTTATTTAATAGTTTTCATTAATTGTAATATTAGGATAAATTAGTAATTTTAAATTACTTAAAATTAAGAGATCAAGAACACCTAAATGCTTTATAATATACTTCATCCGTCCTATTTTTATTGTCCACTTTTGACTTTTTGAAGTTTTTTTTTAACTTTGAACTTAAATATTTTTGTTTGTATTATATAGTATTTGATAAAAAAATATATGAATGCATTGTGTTTTAAATGTATTTTCATTGATATAATTTTCATCAAGTATTATATAATGAAAGCAAAAATATTTAAAGTTAAAGTTGAAAAAGAAAGACTTTAGAAAGTTAAAACTGTACAATAAAAATGGGACGGGGGGAGTATATATATATAGGGGAGGGTTCATGCGAGAACCGTTGTTAGTGCGAGAACCGCGAGAACCAATCTCAGCCGTTCCTTGGATATGGGAAGTATCATGGATGGAGAGCGTGAAGGGATAGAGTGTGACAGAGTGCATGTGAGGAATTCATGGGTGGGCAATGGCATTGAAGGAGGGGGAATTTGACGGCTTAGATTGGTTCTCGCAGTTCTCGCGCTAACAACGGTTCTCGCATGAACTTTTGTCTATATATATATATATATATATATATATATATATATATAGAAATTGGATTAATAAAGAACCATGTGTTAAACAAAGAACTTAAAGAACCAATCTGGACCTTTAGATCATGAATATTAATGGATGAGATTTTTGATGGCAAAACTGTAATTATTATGTATTAATTTAGGAAGAATAGGGCAAAAATGTAATTATCCCCCCTCCCAACACCCACGATTAAAAAAAAATCCTCAAAAACTTTAAATTGCCATAACTTTTTAAGTTTTGTGAATTTAATCAAAAAAATTATACCATTCTTTTAGTTTTTTAATCCTCTTTCAAACAAGATCACTCTTCCTATACTTTTCTAAAAAAAATTGAAAATGATTTTTTTTTTTGCATTTTGGCGCTGTACGGGAAAAACACTTTTTTTTTGCATTTTGGCAGTTCGTCACTAATGAGTTGAATGTCGTCGCTAATGAGCTGAATGTCGCTAATTACCTAGCTCAAAATGCAAATTACGGATTTTGCATTTTGCATTTAGGCTTGAATGAACCCTGCTCAAAATGCAAACTACAAATTTTGCATTTAGGCTTGAATTACCCAGCTTAAAATGCAAACTACGGATTTTGCATTTAGGCTTGAATTACCCAGCTCAAAATGCATACTACGGATTTTGCATTTTGGGCTTGAATGAACCCAGCTCAAAATGGAAACTACAGATTTTGCATTTTGAGTTTGAATGAACCCAACTCAAAATGCAAACTTTGCATTTCAAAAAAAAAGTTTCAGAAATATATCAAGTTCGGTCTTGTTTGAAAGAGGACGAAAAACTGAAACTAATGGTATAATTTTTATGTTAAAATTGTTAAAAACGAACGATTTATGATCATTTAAAGAAATTGGGGGTTTTTTTTTTAGTTTGTTGGGGGGATTTGCTGAACGATTTTTCTTTTTTTTTAATTTCCTTTTTTGCCCCTAGACTATGTGCCACATGTCATCACCAGAGAGGTTCTTTAGGTTTTTTGTTTAAGGGAGATTCTTTGTTTAACCTTACCATATATATATATATATATATATATATATATATATATATATATATATATATATATATATATATATATATATATATATATATATATATATATATATATATATATATATATATATATACAGAGAAAGAGAGTAAAAAAATGTTTTAACGTGAGTTCAAACCAGCATGGGAGGTTTAAGGGGTAGGAACGATGGTATAGAGAGGAGGCACGCTCCAACCAGCCATACACTCGCTGGTTGGATGCGGGTGATATAATTAGTATGTAGTTTCAATGTTTGAAAGGGTTTATAGCCCAACGGTATTATGTGTCCTCTTCAAGAGGTTGTGGGTCAAGTCTCGGCGTGGAGCCGTGGATAATGGTGTAGATTTAAGAGTAAGTTTTGAAGGTATATGTGTTTGCTGTTAAAAAAAAATTCCAATATAAAGGAAAAGAAGAAGCTAGCGTGATGATGTAAATTGTAAAAGTTTCAAGCTTCAATTACGAACCTCTTACAATTATCGGCTCATCATCCCGTAGGGATGGCAAAAAAAACCGAAACCGACGGGAAAAACTGAAAACCGACATAAACGGGGCAGGGAAAACCGAAAACCGATTATTTAAACGGGGATGGGGACGGGGACGAGTTTGATGATCCCCGCCCCGATTACCCGATAACGGCCCCGATTATAAGTTAATACTAATTATTTAGATATTATTATGCATAAAATTATTTTAAATAGAAAATATACAAATTTTTATACATTTTCATACAAACTAATTTTAATGGTTGTATTTATTTGAATTGTTTAGTTTTGATATTTTTGATGCATTTAGTTTCTTTAATACTTTATTTTAGGTTCATATATGTTTGTATTCGATATTGTTATATAATTTAGCTTAATTGTTTTCTAAAACTCGTGGTAAAATCATTACCTTAACGATCCACGTAGTGAATAAACACAGTTCCACTTAAACCGGTATCTTTGCGGTGAAAATTACAAATTTAATTACAAGTTTTATATTAAAATGGGATACCCGTTCCCCGCGGTTTTCCCCGGTTACCGACGGGGATCCCCGTTTAAATCCCCGCGGTTTTTTTAAGCGGGGACGGGGGGACCAATCCCCGGCCCGAAACCGGCCCGTTGCCATCCCTATAATGACATCCCGCCTCCTTACAACAGTTAAATATAATAAGAGAGGTTGACTTTTGTTTGGGTTTAAATTGACTGACTTGTTTACTCGTGTCATTTACCCACAAACAAACAAAGACATACAGAAAGTCAACTTACTGACTGACTAAATCTTTAAATGCATAGGAATGATGATGATCACAAGAAAAAAGTCAACTCTCTGAACCTTCGTATTTATATCAGAAAAAGTCAACACTCAAAGCTGGTGTGTCGTGTGGCCGGCCTTAGTTCTTGAAGTTAAGCTTACCTGAATCGAAGTTTGAGCGTTGAGATCGGGCATGATTCTGAGGTGCCTACGTTGTTTGTACTACGCTCACCGAGACTTGTACTTTTCTATGACCCTTCATGCTTGGGTTTTCTGTATATTTATCCAATGACCAATTAACATATATTATGAAAAGTTATATTCTCAGCTTCTAAATATTAATTTGTAGTTTATCCTTCTATTAATTATATCATAAATATATGAAATCTACTAATTATTATTTTTTATTATTATTTTTATCATTTTCACACTTGTCATATGATCTTGTAAGTATAAGGATGAATATATTTTTTAATACTTCACACATAAATATATTTTTTAAGGATGAATAACATAAATACGATTATAAAGTTTGAGAATGTGGAACCTCTAATATATATTTTTTAATACTTAACACATACACTCACCCAATCTACACCTATATCTACGACGAAATTTAAACCCTCAACCTTATAGAGGAAGCAACACCTTAGTCACTCATTGAAATATTTTTTTTCTGCCATTTCTAAGTTTTGCTGTGTAACCTTGAAATTAGATTCTATTATAAAGAGGGTTTCTATATTTTCTTATTAAATGTTTGTCACTCAATAAATCAAGAAAAATATCAAAACTATTAATAAAGACAGAGAAAAAAATTAATTCTATATATTATTATATAATAAGTAGAAGAATAAAGTAGATTGATATAGTAAAACAAAATATAAAAATTCTATTATAAAATCAAGTAAACTGTCTTAATTAATCTCTTCGAATTTTATGAAATCTTGTATGGTTTACCATGCACCTCGATTACAGTTTTAAAAATGTCTACTATTTTACATATAAAACCTATAAAATAAATATGAAAGAAAGCTACGTGCAGATGGATGATTTAAAAAATACGTACATATGGTGGAAATCTGCCTAACCCTTTGTCATCTCTAATGAATATCAATCCAATCAATCGAGTTTAAAGAAGTCATCCATTTTTCAAATTCCAATCGATTAATTATTAATGTATCACTCAAACCGGAGCTGTAACGTCCTGTTTGTTTCACCGTAATGTGAAAGAATGTAGTAAAATTAAAATCAAATTCCGTTGTATATTGCGTTTGGTATTAAAATTCTTTGATGTATTTATATTCCTTTAGGTAGGGGAATATCATTCCATAACTAACATGGATGAAATTAAAATCATTTACATTGCTTATCATTACGGTGAAACAAACAAGACCTAATAGTTATCCTGATCGTTGCAAGTTTTTCAATTTCTTCGACTCGGAAAGTTAATTACTTCCATGATTCGGATATCTAAAACATTAAGAGTTTAAACCCTAAGGGGCGTTTGGTTCAAGTATTAATTTTGAGGGGAATGTGATTTATACATGGGATTGGAAATTGGTAGGAATGCATTTGGTGGGATTTAAATCCCAATCCTCTGTTTGGTTCACCAAGACACCAACCACAGCCACTTCACCGCCGGCCACCTCCTCACTGCCACCAAAGACTAGGGTTTTCACCACCAACCACCTCTAAACCACCTTACCGCCACCACTAAACCACCTCAACGATCTGCGCAGGCCTCGAACGGACCACGACAAAGAGGAGAACAACGCGGCTAGGGTTTTCTAGAACGGACCAGATCTGCGCAGGCGAAGAGGAGAACGATGGCGGATAGGGTTTTCTCGAACGGACCAGATCTGAGCAGGCCACGAGCGGACCACGACGAAGAGGAGAACGACGGCTAGGGTTTCGATGGCTAGGGTTTCGAAGGGGATGACAGAGAAGACGAACGGCGACTGCTAGGGTTTCGAAGGGGATGACAGAGAAGACGAACGGCGAAGGAAAAGGGGTTTCTTCGTGGGTGTTGCAGCGACGGAAAAAGGGTTTCTGTTGGAGTGACGACGAAGGAAAACGACGGCTAGGGTTTCTGTTGCAGCGACGGTGGCGGCGAAGGAGCGACGGTGGCGGCGAAGGAGCGACGTAGGCGGCGAAGGGGCGACGGCGGTGGCAGTTTCTGTCGACTGGGGTTCGCCGGAGCGTCGCCGGATGAAATCCTTCACCTGTGGGATTTCAAAATACCATGGGTGGTGAAGGGAATGAAAAATCCTTCAGCTAAGGGATTTAGAAGATTCCTGGTATTTTGATTCCTCCCTCCTATTTACAAACCAAACATGGTATTTCATGGGATTTCAAATCCCATTCCCATGAAATCCCATGAAATCCTATGAACCAAACGCCCCCTTAGCTATTTCGACCGATTAGGTAGCGAAAACATTAATTGTTCATGAAGGAATCAATGGTAACATCTATGGTTTAAGCCAAGAATTCGTCGAAACTAAAACTTATCTGCATAAATGTTAGTAATTTTGATGTATACTAAGGAGGTGTTTGGTTCATTCTTTGATTTTGGGGGGAATGAGATTTTATAAGGGGAATTGCATTTCATGGGAATTCATTTGGTGGGATTTAAAATCCCACACCTGTGTTTGGTTCAACACAAAACCCATCAACAACCCCATTACACCACCGACCTCCCACCATCTCTGTTCGCCGGCGATTAGGGTTTCGGCCGGCGCAGGAGACGGCGACGAAGGCACCACACCACCAACCGACCTCCCACCATCTCTGTTCGCCGACGAAGGAACCACACCACCAACCAAGGTTAGGGTGATCTGTTGCACCACGAAGGTGATCTGTTGCAGGCGAAGGGTCTTCGAAGGTGGCGGAGAACGACGAAGGTTAGGGTTTTCGAAGGTTAGAGTTTTCGAATGCGGCGGAGAACGACGAAGGCGGCGGAGAACGACGGAGGGTGATCTGTTTCTGTCGAAGGGGAACGACAAAGGGAGGAAGCTCTGACATTAGAGGACGGCGGCTAGGGTTTTCGAAGGGTAACAGGCGACGGCGGCTAGGTTTTCGAAGGGTAACAGGTGATGGCGGCTAGGGTTTTCGGACGGCGAAGGAAAAAGGGTCGCCGGAGAGGGTAACAACGAAGTGTAACAGGGGTCGCCGGCTAGGGTTTTCAAACGGCGAAGGCAAAGGGGTCGCCGGAGAGTCACCGGAAGGTCACCGGAGCAAATCCACGAGTGTGGGATTTCAAAATACCAGGGGGGTGGGAGGATTTCTAAATCTCCCATTCATAGGATTTCAAAGATTCCTATGAATTTGAATCCCTCTTCAAATTTGCAAACTAAACACATCATTTGGGGGGATTTGAAATCCCATTCCCATGAAATCCCCTCAAAAGAATGAACCAAACACCCCCTAAAGGAATTTTAGTATGACCTGGTTGCGGGTTAGGTTGTGCAAAGTGCACGTTCATATAAGTTATATATATGTTGAAATCCCAGACCTAATTAGAAAATGCTAAACGGATTTGTTTCAGCTCTGAACATTGGTCGCTAAAGCTGAGCAATTTGTGCTGACACCAAGTCTTTCTTGTTTAGATACAGCATCAGATTATTCAACAAAATGGAATTTTGACACAAAATAACTTTCGAAACTCTTACTTTCAAAGCTTTAATTAACTCTAACCTAATTCAAAAGAGTGTACGTAGGAGATGAAACATTTGTTGGGTAATCTTGATGGGTCGGGTCACGGGTACGGGTCAGCATATATGTGGAGCGGGTCTATCAGATAGTATGCTCCATGTTAGTAGCCGAATAAGAAGTAGCGGGTTTACCAATTGTTTGACCGTGAATTAAGGAAACGATTTGCATGGCAGTAAAATAGGACCATGCACCCATTATTTAGTTTCTGTTAGGAGTACGTGGAAGTTAGTATGTTTACTTCAATTGTTTGCTTAGCAGTATAAATAGTCAATAGGTAAGCACATGTAAAGTTAAGAGTGGAAGATATTCAAAATGTAGTTTTTTTGTGTTTTCTTCTACGAGGAGACTGCAACTCTTCTTCTTCTGTATTTTTTCTTTCTTTGTGAGTTTATTAGATTGAGAGATGCTCATTGATATCCAACAATTGGTATCAGAGCCATAGGTTCATATCATTTTAGAGCAAGCAGTAAGTGATCATCTCAAGTAAGAAGCAAGAAAACCAGCAGGTAGCAAGAAAACCAGCAGCATTTCAACAAAAAAAGCAAGAGAAATGCAGCAAGTACATGCAAAGAAAGTACTAGCAACAAGCAAGTTTGATCATGTGTTGATCAAAAGGGAGAAAAAAAAGAAACAGCAAGAAGCAAGAATACAGCAAGTAAGCAAGCAAGAGATACAAGCAAGTATCAAGAAAGAAAGAAAGAAAGAAAGAAAGAAGACCAACGATCAGCAAAAGACCGACGCCGTGAGACCGAAACCGGCGTAGACGGACGTTAGCAAGAGAAGACCGTGAGAAAGAATCATACTGAAGTTTCAATAGACCGAAGACTGAAAGAGACAATCGTGACCGGAGGGTTGTCTAGACCGAAACCTCAAGAGACCGTGACCGAGAAAGAGAGTGTGTTCATGAGTATGACCGTGATAGGCATCAAGATTATGGGGGTGAATGTTGGGTAATCTTGATGGGTCGGGTCACGGGTACGGGTCAGCATATATGTGGAGCGGGTCTATCAGATAGTATGCTCCATGTTAGTAGCCGAATAAGAAGTAGCGGGTTTACCAATTGTTTGACCGTGAATTAAGGAAACGATTTGCATGGCAGTAAAATAGGACCATGCACCCATTATTTAGTTTCTGTTAGGAGTACGTGGAAGTTAGTATGTTTACTTCAATTGTTTGCTTAGCAGTATAAATAGTCAATAGGTAAGCACATGTAAAGTTAAGAGTGGAAGATATTCAAAATGTAGTTTTTTTGTGTTTTCTTCTACGAGGAGACTGCAACTCTTCTTCTTCTGTATTTTTTCTTTCTTTGTGAGTTTATTAGATTGAGAGATGCTCATTGATATCCAACAATTGGTATCAGAGCCATAGGTTCATATCATTTTAGAGCAAGCAGTAAGTGATCATCTCAAGTAAGAAGCAAGAAAACCAGCAGGTAGCAAGAAAACCAGCAGCATTTCAACAAAAAAAGCAAGAGAAATGCAGCAAGTACATGCAAAGAAAGTACTAGCAACAAGCAAGTTTGATCATGTGTTGATCAAAAGGGAGAAAAAAAAGAAACAGCAAGAAGCAAGAATACAGCAAGTAAGCAAGCAAGAGATACAAGCAAGTATCAAGAAAGAAAGAAAGAAAGAAAGAAAGAAGACCAACGATCAGCAAAAGACCGACGCCGTGAGACCGAAACCGGCGTAGACGGACGTTAGCAAGAGAAGACCGTGAGAAAGAATCATACTGAAGTTTCAATAGACCGAAGACTGAAAGAGACAATCGTGACCGGAGGGTTGTCTAGACCGAAACCTCAAGAGACCGTGACCGAGAAAGAGAGTGTGTTCATGAGTATGACCGTGATAGGCATCAAGATTATGGGGGTGAATGTTGGGTAATCTTGATGGGTCGGGTCACGGGTACGGGTCAGCATATATGTGGAGCGGGTCTATCAGATAGTATGCTCCATGTTAGTAGCCGAATAAGAAGTAGCGGGTTTACCAATTGTTTGACCGTGAATTAAGGAAACGATTTGCATGGCAGTAAAATAGGACCATGCACCCATTATTTAGTTTCTGTTAGGAGTACGTGGAAGTTAGTATGTTTACTTCAATTGTTTGCTTAGCAGTATAAATAGTCAATAGGTAAGCACATGTAAAGTTAAGAGTGGAAGATATTCAAAATGTAGTTTTTTTGTGTTTTCTTCTACGAGGAGACTGCAACTCTCACTACTACAAAAAACACCTTTAGGCCCGGTTTTTTAAGGCTTTCAGACCCGGTTTTAAGGGGGGCTTGAAAGGGGGGGAGCTTAAAAGGGGGTATTCAGGCCCGGTTAAAAAACCGGGTCTGTTATGACTTTCAGTCCCGGTTCTCTTTTAAAAAACCGGGTCTAATTCCTTATTTTTTTAAAAAAAAAATAATATTGAAAAAATTCTTTGCATAAACACATCATACACAATGAAGAACATTCATATGATCCATGAAGAACATTCATATGACTATCTTCAAGTTTCAGTAGAGCATTTGAAAAACACATCATACACAATCAACTCTACAAAACACAAAATCGTAACCAATCTTCATATGAAACCCCCAAATCGAAGCAATGTTCCAAATCGTAACCAGAACCAAACACATCAACATATGAAACAAAACAGAACCAATCTTCATATGAAACCCCCAAATCGAAGCAATGTTCCAAATCGTAACCAGAACCAAACACATCAACATATGAAACAAAATAGAACCAATCTTCATATGAAACCCCCAAATCGGAGCATTTGAAAAACACATCATACACAATCAACATATGAAACAAAACACAAACATACAGATCTTGAACAAAAATCAGAACCAATCTTCATATGAAACCCCCAAATCGAAACTAACCTTTGACGAAACCCAGATTTGACAAAAACCCAGATTTGTTGAAGTTGAAATCGACACACTATCTTCATATGAAAACCCAGATTTGACGAAAACCCAGATTTGACGAAACCCAATCTTCATATGAAACATACAGATCTTTGACGAAACTAACCTCGAATGAAGTTGAAATCGACACACTATCGAACCACTCAAGGCGAACATGAATCTGTTGAATCACCATTGAAATCGACACACGATGTGGTGGTGGTTGTCGGAAGGTGGTGGCGGTCGAATGTGGTGGTGGTGGTGGTTAACTAATAACGATTTTCCTTCTTTGAATCAACAGCCTACGGTTTTGATTTTCCTTCTTTGAATCGAGAATCAGTGAAGAGATGAGGATATTGGAGTGTTAAGAATGAAATTGGGAATGGAGGCTGGAGTTAGAGAAGTCGAGAGGGTGAAAACCCTAAAACATTTAGACCCGGTTTATAATAAGAAACAGGGTCTGAATCAATTTTAATTTTTAGACCCGGTTTCTTTAGAAAAAACAGGGTCTGAATGTGTTTATAAATTATCTCACACGCATAACCATAAGATTTTGACCCGGTTTCTTTTAAAATAACCGGGTCTGAATGTTTTCTAGATATTCTGACCCGGTTCTGTTTTAAAAAACCGGGTCTAAATGTAAAAAAACACGCGTTTGACCTTTTAAGCCCGGTTTTAGGTGCTATTTTTAAAAACCGGGTCTAAATGGGGGAGCTTAAAAGTGTTTTTTGTAGTAGTGTCTTCTTCTTGTGTATTTTTTTCTTTCTTTGTGAGTTTATTAGATTGAGAGATGCTCTTTTGATATCCAACAACATTTATATCCCACCATCTAATCAGATCTGCATTTAATTTTGATCCAATGGGCAAGACAAACATGTGATATCCTCGATCCAATTCCAGACCTGATCCACATATATAAGAGGCGGCTAACATTTTCAACAAGCATCCATGCATGCATCTCCTTTATATATTACAAAGACACGGCAATAGCTTTATGAAGTCTTACCCCAAACTCCACGATTGTTTAGATTCAATTGTTGCATTTATTTTAAGCATGTGTAACGAATGGATCAATCACCTTCTTCTATAAAGCATCCTTAATCAATATAGACTTTTATATATCATATACTCCACCGCCGGCATTTCACGAAAAAGACGGAGTTAAGTTAAGCGCTCTTAATCAACTAACATGAATTCACCTATATTACTATTTGCTACTACATACTTATCTGAACTTACTTTTTGAGTATTGTTTCACATTGAACGGTTGTGAGGTTATAATGTGTTTGATAAGGAGTGTTGGGCTACTATACTCATTGTCAGTTGTTTTGAGTTAGAACCAACAAACATACAGACTACCAGCTTGCACATCTAAACATCTGAGCACCTAGCGGTAACCCAAGTATGAGACTGGATTACAATGCAGTATCTTTGCAAATTAATTACCTTCTTCGGTCTTAACTCCAACTAGAGAGATATAGCATTATCAACAAAGAATAAGTGATCGATATTTGGACCAAAATTGAGACGAGATAAACCTTCATAAATTCCACCCCTCTTTGCTAGCTTCACAAAGAGCCACGTTGAACTAGAATATTAAATAGTTAACCTAATCATGTCATACCGAACAAGGATAAAATTATTTGGAACTTCTTGATAGTCTAATTTGACCTCCATAATATGACATATGTAGATATATGATATGTATTAAAAACTATAATTAATTGATGTGACATTCTAATATGTGAGAAGAAGAAAGTCTAAATAATATTACTTACTGAATAATGAACGATTTCGTTGAATATACTGAAAAAATTATAATGGTTCCTATATCATAATACGTATCATGATATAATTTAATGCAATAAAATTATAAATTACTCGAAACTTGTAAAATCCAGTTGCAGTAGTAGATGGATGGTGACATTATTATCTTATTGTTTAGGTATGCATTATTTGTTTAGCCTTTTGTGGTAGTTTGGTTTTAATTCCTTCATCATCATTTGTAATAATTATATCTCAATTAATTCTGAAAAAAAACTTTTGTAATCTAGAAAAACTAATGAGTTTAGGTTTGGTAATTGGGTGGCATATATAAGAATTGGTTTAATGATTTTAAAATCAATGTTTGGTTGATCTTTGATTTGGATACCATCTTCTTGAAAAAACATACATTAACCCACCCAAACTATCTAAGAGAAGACCTTCCAAGCTCAAACACATTTTTGTGTTTTAAAATTTAAGAAAAGAAAAAGGAGTAGATTTAAAAGGAAAAAAATTTCTATGACTTTCAGTTGAAAGGATTTCTTTTCTTTTAAAAAAAAGTTTGATGATTTTCTAAAACTTTTTTTAAAACGATCTTAGTGAGGTGCTGTTTTTTTAATCCGGTTTCAATTTAAACCAGTTGGGTGGACATGCGTTTATAGGACTGAATTTCGGTCTAATTTATTTTTGGTTAACACTTTTTCTTGTTCTTTTATTTCGCTTTAGATTTTTTTTGACACTTAATATAAACAATTAGAAATTATAATACACTCTCGTTGATACCTTTTAAACATGACATGTATGACTATGTCGCTCACGTAAACATCGATATTTACAATCATCGATACAACTAAGTCTACTTGTGAGGTAAATGGGCGAGTCAAAGTTCTATCCCGCGTCAGGTATCTTCATTTAGTGATGTTGAACGAGACACATTATAACAAGTCTTTATACTTGTGGAACTGCCTATGTAAAACTAAAAATCTTCAATTACGATAATATAGCAAGGACGAGTAGCCATTAGGAAGGAATTGAAAGGAGAGGGGTATTTTATAAAATTAGAGAGGAAAATTTAACCCTACTTGTTATCAATGGAATTAGGGGTACTTCCAACAAAATATAAGAGAGAATGGAAGTAAGAAAATATAAAATTGACACACACACACACACACACATATATATATATATATATATATATATATATATATATATATATATATATATATATATATATATATATATATATATATATATTTGAAAAGTTATTGTTTATATATATATATATAGTGGGAGGTTCAAATGAGAACCTAAATATTTTTGAGAATTGAAGACTCAATCCCAACCATCCAATTCCCCCTCCTTCAACATCATTGCCCACCCATGAGTTTCTCACATGCACCATGACACACTCGATTTCCCCAAGCTTTTCATCTATGAATTCCACTTACAAAATAAACGGCTGAGATTGAGTCTCCCATTCTCATTTAATTTCTTATTCTTATTTGAACATTCCTATATATATGTGTATATATATATAGGGGAGAGTTCAAGCTAGAACCGTTGTTAGTGCGAGAACCGCGAGACCCAATCTCAGCCGTTCCTTGGATATGAAAAGTATCATGGATAGAGAACGTGGAGGGATAGAGTGTGGCAGGGTGTATGTGAGGAATTCATGGGTGTGCAGTGACATTGAAGAAGGGGGAATTTGACGGCTTAGATTGGTTCTCGCGGTTCTCGCGCTAACAACGGTTCTCGCATGAACTTTTTCCATATATATATATAATCATTGTTAAAAAAATTACCCGTCGTTGAAGCTCATCACGAGGACGATGAACAACACGACGACAAACACATGACATACAGGATTTTCAAACCAAGCCTAATCCGCTAATTTCGGTTTTAGGATTTTCAAACCCAATAGTTTCGGTTTCTATCGATTTCGGTTTTGGTAAGTTTTGGTCATTAACAGTTCGGTTTCGGTTTTAAAAACAGAACCCATGTGGTTCTCAACATTAATATACAATTTCTTGTAATAAGCTTCATATTTCTAAAATTATATACAAATTTCAACAAAAATATCAAATTTCTAGTATTAAATTCAATGTCTTATAACATATTTCGCACTAAATACCATTTTCTGCTTAAATACTGAAAATATAAACTATTTTGTATCATATAATCAAATTATAAACGCCGATCTAAAACGAGGTAATGACAAATGGAATGAAAAGTTATTAACCTTAGTATATAATTATATGAGCTTCATTCGTTTCTATTTAATAACTATACAATTAAAAAATATATGATATATTAAATATTAGTGGGTCAATTTCTTAATAAGGTGGTTTCTTGTTAAAACTGAAACCGAAACCGAACCGAACCGAACCGAACCGAACCAATTGTTTTTTTCAAAATTTAAAACGGAACCGTCGGTTTTAAATGATTTTAATTTTATCGGATTGGTTACGGTTTTTCGATTTTTATGCTCACCTCTTATGTAGTTATGTGGATGTTAGTCATAACTATGGCTGTTTTGTTATGGATTTATCATACACTGGAAAAACTAATTTGACAGTCACATATGTCATGGTCTACGCTACCATTGATCATTCAAATATTCAAAACCTCATGATATTTTAAATATTTCACAATTACTTAACAAAAACAACATTAGATGCTGGAAAATGAGTTTGTGACAACCTAAATATCGTTTAATATATTACTCTTAAAAAATATATATAACTCTTTAAAAAGACTCCGGTCGACCTGCTAAGGCCAAAACTAGTCGTTGAGACCGGACCGAGTTGACTAGGGGTCTCATTTTGCACGGGTTTAAACCGCGACTTGAGACCATTTTGGGATTGTTTGAAGTCTAAAAACGAGGAGCCAATCCCAAGTGGACTCAGAACCGCCTCGACCAGTCTGGTCTTGGTCTTTTTTCATGAACCGGTTTGTACTAGTCTTTTTGTTCACACCTATTAAGCAGTATGATCATGCATCTATATCGAGACATGTCTACACACATTGCCATCATGGTGTCTACAAGCAATCACTTATTCCATGAAAAGTAAAAGTAATTCGCATCCCATGTGCAATCCATAAATACTACTTCATGGTATGTTTGGTTGGAAATGTCTTTAAGATATTAAAAAAAAAAAGATAAACACAAACTATAGCAAAAGGAAAAGGAAAATAATAGAGCATACACACAGCAACTCTGTTATCTTGTCAAACAATAGTTACATCAAGTCATTGCACAACATCACATGACGTACCAATAATGATTTATGTTTATCATCTACATATACAATCTTTTCATACAATTTAGATCTCTAGACTCAAATGCATTTACCAAACGACAAACATGACATATCTATAATTCAATATACGTGGGGTGGGATAATACGTTATTTTACTACGGGGCAAAGCAGACCAGATTGGATTTGGACGAACCTCAAACAATGTTTTCAATCATTCTTTATAATTTAGAAAAAAATTGATATGCTAAATAAGATTATAATAACTATAATTTTACAATGATGGTCTTTCTTTCTTAATAAAGTAAATCATTTGAGTGTGCTTCAAATGACTTCCAACATATTATGACATATTCAAACCATTTGACTCATTTCCTTTTAAGTAAAATCTTTTAAGCTTTGACTCCTTTGAAATACTAAAGATAAAGATGACCCAAATCAAACCACTTGAATGTAAGCGGACTAAAATGGTTACCCCTCTAGTATATACCATGGTGTACATAAATAGTTGAGTAATCATTTCAGATAGAAAAAAAGGCCTGCCAAGAAGATTGACACACGTGTTAATAATCAATCAGGTTCAAAAGAGAAGTAGAGTTGGCCAAGACTACCAAGACTTTCTAGTTGACATGAAACCAATCCTACAACAAAACAAAACAAGAAAAGAAAATTAATTGATCTGCTTTTATTTCAAACAATGGAAACCAAGTTAGGTCACCATCCGGAAACGAGGGTTGATGACTAGGTTCTTAAGGTATTAAACAGACCAACAATATATATATATATATATATATATATATATATATATAAAATGTAACCAAGTTGCTTACAAAAGAGACCATTTTGTAAATGACCAAAGTCAGAAATCAATATATAATAAAAAGATATAGTAATAATTCAGTTACATGTAATAAAAAAACGAAACAGTACGAGAGGTAGAAACAACATGCAATATGTTGCGTCGGCTAATACACAATATTATCATATGATCCCAAACATGATCTAAAAAATCTGGCCTGTCATGAAACAGCTTTGGTTTGAAACTGTAAGTTAGAAAAGAAAAGTCCAGAAGATAAGAGCACTAAATTGCCAAAGAAGTATATGCTTTTACTAGTGGAAGCCCTACACCTTGTAAAGAATTAAACAGCATGTTATGATATTTATTTAAGAATCCGAACAACCTATGGCACATTAAAATAAAAAAAGGAATATTCAAGAAACTTCAATTAAAGACACAGAAATTGAAAAAGATACAGTAAAATAAGCTATGCTTTTTAACAAGCAATATAAAGAAAATTGGGTTTGTTATAACCTCCATAATATCTGACCTTCATATGTCAGAATGTGAAACGTTTTTGGGACAATTTTACCAGCTTTCTCCAAGCATACTATCTTCTGTACAGATACTTTGAAAGCGGAAACTTCAGGCTCCTTGCCACCTGCACAGCAAACAAAAAAGATTAAAATTTAACTAACACAACCACAATTAAAAAGTTTATAAAAAATCATATGTGAGTTTGAGAATATCACTTTTAAGGCCAAATCCTCGCCAACTGTAGACCGATATCGAGTTGATCCCTCTAGTGGACAACTTCCACCTTTGGTTATAAAGTTGGCACTGCAAAGGCTTGATACTTGCAATAGAATGTCAGACATAAGACAGTTTTCCCCACCTAAACCTGTTTCTTGTTGTGAATCTTCTTCCTCTTCAAGTGAATATTCTAAACCTGATGTGATACACTGGAAAATAGCTAACAACCTCTCTAATGGAAATGTCCCAGGGCCTTTCATGAAAAGTTCTTGCTCTGATGCTTCCTTCAGATCCCTTGATTTTTCTGAGCTCCTATAAAGGAAAGATTAGTAAAAAATTCTAGACACATAAAAAGATAAAAGAAAAACAAGTACACAGTATGTGGTAGTAAAATTACGGGAGTGAATGTTTCAGTGATTTGTTGTCAACTGTAACTGAACTGGTATAATCAGTTAAACGAAACCGTGCAGTAAGTTACAGTCATTTTTCTCAGTTAGTTCAGTCACTGTTCGGTATTTTCATTTTATGCTAAGTTATACAGTATCATTATTTACTTATTTTTTAAGTAACACTACATGAGCCTAATCCATGTGTTTCAAGGGGCATATGTTATTCCAAGGCAGCTGAACAAGGTCATTAGGTTCAATTCTTGTTAACCGAAAAAATGACCTAATGTCTGGTTAACTTGAATCTTCATGTTTTTTCATGACGTATAAATGTTTATTGGCACTGCTACAAAGGTAACCTGTTGATTTATCACATTCCTTTGCATTTCCATTTCATGGGTCCTATTTCTATAATGTGGAAAAAAGTATATAATGAGTTATGATATCACACTACTTCATATTTAGGAACTTATCAAAAAGCTTACTTTCTCTTCTTCTTTTGATTAGCAGAACCTCCAGTTGAATCAAAGAATGATGCATCAAGAGTAGCTGGATTTCTAGAAGCCAGAAATACTGAGATGAGAAGGTATTTTGCAGAAGTAGACATATGGAAGTCAATGCCATCAATAGAATCAGTTCCTAATTTCTTCAAACTGGTCTTTCTTTTCAGATTTTCCTTCCCTCCACCTTCAACAAATGGTTGAGATGTGACTCTGAATATCTCATTTAAAGCAGGAGCAATATGAGGTTGAAGACAACTAAACAATCTTCTTTTTGTTTCTTCATGGGGGATAACGCTCAAATCATCTAAAGGTTCGCAGTATTTCTTGAATAGTGGTGATAAACCAGTAGATAACTCATCAAGCCTTCTCGTTACTCTACAGAAAGGCTTCAACACCACGCTGCGCATTACAAGACCCATGATTTTTATTTTTATGTTTTTTAAGGAAAGAACATACTACAGTAATCACATCTAGCACCCTCAATTTCAAACAAAAAGGTATGATACAACCTAAGCTGTTTGACATAATAATATCAAGTTTTATAATACTTCAGGGTGTTTGGATGAGCCTCTTAAAAGTAATTGTGCTAACTTCCAAGTGGAATTAAATAAAAAAGATAATTAATTGCTGGTATCTAAAAACGCGTAGGAAGCTTTACGTTGTCTCCAAAAACAGTTTCATTATGGCAAAAGAACTTTTACATACTACAGCGATCTATCACACTCACAATCATTTTTTTCGGAGTGCTCAAACTTGATTATTGTGACTTTATTTATTTAAGCACACATCCAAACACCCTCTTAAACTTTGGTGACTGAGAAGGAATACGTAAATCACATCAAATTGTATAGTAACGTTACAAATAAGGAACTATATCACTTACTCAAGAAAAGCTGATCGGAGTTTTGGGTTTAATTGGTCTCTCATGAAGATTTGTCTGAGATCTTCTTCTGTATAATCAGGGAAATAAACAGGTATTGGATCAATGAAACCGGTATCTGAATGGTATGTATCAAGTGATGAACTACTAATAAAAATGAAACCCACGCCAGGAACCTTTAAAATATCATGAAGTTTAAACAGAAGAGGCAATATAGTAGCACTCTTATCCCAATCTTTAACAAGCTCTAAACTATCAAAAATTAAGTAAACCATGCTTCCATTGGCTCCTGCTCCCGTCTTCTGTAAGCTAGAAGATTTTCCCACATTCCCCTTCAAAACATCTACAACACCCACCAATGCTTCCTTCAAAAGATTAACAAAATCAGCCTGCTTTTCACACTTCTTCGCACTCGAATACCCATTGACTTCACTTTTCCTATGAAACAATAACTGGTTGAGGATATTATCAAACAGCTGGCGGGCATTATAACAAGTCCTACAACTCGAGTAGATAAATGGCCGATTTAAGTGACGGAAAATCTGGAGAATAGTACTC